>JAQOTM010001117.1:0-55096 GCA_029168755.2 Tillandsia fasciculata | reverse complement strand
GGGGCGGCCGTCACCGTCGCGGCGGCGGCTCCCGTTTTGGTCCCCGAAAATCGCCTCGCACGCGGCACGAGATGAGGAAAACCCCCCCCGACAATGCAAAGGATTTCCCTCCCCTTGCCCGAACAAGAACCGACACAAGAAACGGAACAAGAAACGAAACAAGAAAGAAAGCGAAAGCACGGCTCACCTTGTTTCCGTCGGCGCGCGGCGAAGGAGAGGGATCGTCTTTTCGCGCTCGTCGGATCTTGCGGGGACGCGATCAATCTCCTCCTTCTCCTCGTCAAGATTCCGGTCCGCGTCGCCTCGGTACGGGTGGGGGAAGGGCTTGGGGTTTTCACGCGTACGAAAGGGGAAAGGAAAGGAGCGGGGACCCTAATCCCCCCCCTTTGGAGTTTAAGTCAGTTGTTTGGGTGCAGCCGACGGGGATTTGGTTCCCCAAACCCCTAAATTAAACCCAATTAAATTAGATTAACATCGATTAAATAACAATTAAGTTGAGTCGAGTTAAACTGAATTAAATCCATTAAATTAAATTAAATCAAGCTTAATTAAACCCGGGTCTGGTTTACCTCTGCGAAGACGTGCTGACCCCCCCCCCCGAACATCAACGCTTCAGGAATTTATTCCGGGAGATTCCGGGGTCGGAAAACTGATCCGATCGCGCCGCCGGTCTTCGTTTCGCGGGCTTTATTCTCTAAAAATACCCGCGAGCCCCGACGGCCTGCCCAAAACAACGCGAGAAAAATCGTACCCCGGTTCAAAATAAATTCACAGGTAAGACCAAAAAGGGAAAATAAACCCGCGGTTACTACAGTACCAGTTCTCACTGTGTATCGATTGGGTCCAGACAGGCAGGCATTTACATTCTGATGCATACATTTAGCTATATTCCTAGCTGGCACTTTAGAGGCATTTAGTGGTAGCTTCATCCATCGTCAGTAGTCATATTTACAGCTTACCACCTTGTTTTATTCTTCCGCCTCTTATAGTCCTAGTGGGCACATTTGAGTTGAGATTTACCCACTAGGAGGAGGCTACTGTTCTATAGTAGTTCTCACTCCCCACTGCTTTTTTTTTTCTCTTCCCCTTTGTTTTGCAGAGTCGTCTGCGGGAGTTGCGGGACCCTCCTCAGCGGACCGAGGTAAGAGGATCGCGGATTAGATAGCGGTCTACCCAGGCACCAGTTCAGTTAGTAGATGTACCCCGATACTCTCAGATACTCTACTTTTCTTTTCTTTTTGGGTCTGGCTTCGGCCAGCTGGTTGTATTTGATTAGTGAGCTGGGAGAGATATTTGTATTATTGAGAGTTACTTATGCACTTTTACTTTCCAGCTTTATCTGAGATGTATTAGCTCTAGTTTAGCTCTGTTTATGCTCTTTTATTATATCATCTATATTTGAGCAGGTTACCAGCGCTTCGTGTACACGGGAAATTCCGTGTATACGGCGGATCTGTAGACGAGCCCGGGTTCTGGTTTACACCCGGGGCGTGACAGATTAAGTTGGTATCAGAGCTTAGGGATAGGTCAGTTGGGACTTAGGAAACCCTAGGCTTTTGGCAGACCCTAGGAAGGCAGGACGTGAGTGACGTGACATTATGCGAAAGTCGGCAATTCGGTCATGTGTTTATTTGACTCTTCCAGTGAGTGAAGAGGGATTGGCATGTCCTATTTCTGGTGAACTGTTATGTTGGCTGCAGACAACATAAGGTTACAGAAATAGGAGAATGCCTTTGACTTTCGCTAGATTGGGTCGAGTGTGGTTTCGTTACTGATCTGTGGTTCTTCGTGTGGCAGGATGCCTCCCCGACGTCGGATTCCTACCCGGGGTGCCCCTACACCCCCTGTTGAGCGAGGACAGGCTGGATCTTCTGAGATTGCTGAGCTGAGGGCCTTGGTAGCCCAATTGGCGGAGAGCAGCCGCCGGCAGGAGCAGCGGATTGAGCAGCTACTGGCGCGGAGAGGGGCGCCGCCTCCGACAGTGTTGGAGACCCCGGCACCACCTGTGGAACCACTTGTGCCGACGATGCCATCATTGAGTAGCGGGGCTCAGGGCGTGGCCCAGCCTTTGACCACGGCTGAGGAGCAGGACTTCACTGACAAACTGGTTAAGTTTTGTAGGCACGGGACCGCCCAGGTTCTCGGGGCGGGATATACAGCCGTGGGAGGTTGGGACATGGTTAGCAGCAATGGAGAAGATTTTCAGGGATTTCTTCATCGACCCGAGGTACAGAGTTCATATGGCGGTGCATTGCCTAGAGGGAGATGCAGACCTCTGGTGGCGTCGGGTGGAGCCACGGGAGTTTCAGACTTCTCGACAGTTACCTTGGTCCGAGTTTCGGCGTATGATCGTGGATACCTATTTTTCGACCAGCGTGAAGAAGAAGCTGGAGGATGATTTGAAAAACATTCAGCAGGGCGACCGGTCAGTTCAGGATTACCATCAGGAGTTCATGCGGCTGTTTAATTGTGTGCCCTATGTCGCCCGGGATGGACCACATCAGGTTGAGTTATTCGAGGCAGGCCTTCGCAGCGAGATCTATATCTTAGTGCATGCACAGCGACACCAGACCCTTCAGGAGGCCGTCGAGCATGCCTCTTGGGTGGAGAGAGGCGACATAGAGGCGGCAAGGCGAGGCGTGACGGTCGCGCTGAGTTCCGGGAGAAAACGACCAGTACCCGAGGATGAGGGACAGACTAGTTCATGGAGACCGCCACGGCCTCAGTCACCTAGCCGTGGGCGTGTGGAGCAGCGAGAGCCTAGTGGATCCCAGTGGCCATCGCAGCAGCAGCAGGAGTCTCAGCCTCAGACTCAGAGACAGCAGCAGACGGGGCGGCCACGGTTTCGCGATAGAGACAGATGCATATTCTGTGAAGGACCTCATTTGTCGCACACCTGTGATCAGAGATGGGGTTGTTGTTACAAGTGCGGACAGCCAGGCCACATTCGAGCTACGTGCCCCCTTTCGACTTCAGCGGCACCCTCATCGGCATCGGCTCCTCTTTCGCCTCAGCAGCAGTTGCTGACTCAGCAGCCTTATGCTCCAGTGAGCGGATCACCATCCTTTTACCCTGCGGATCATCAGCCGCCGGCTCAGAGCGGTTGGGTCTACGCCGCTCAGGCGGAGGATTTTGCACAGCCGACCTTGTAGGGGCAGGTATGATTTTTTCTGTATTTACCGGCATTGATTGTGCATTGTATTGCATTTGGGCATCCTAGTCATTTGTTAGGAGTGCATGTACTTCCTTGCTTTGGGTTAAGGGTAGGACGGTTACCGGGTGTTCGGGAGGTCGTATTCCCGATCTTTAGCACGTAGGGACGTGTTGTGGGTCCTGCCCGGTGCAGTTGAGTCCTTGATTGTTCCTGTAGACCTGATGGTCTCGACCTGGTTGTGGGGCTTGGTTTGGTACTTAGGACGGTTAGGCTGGCTCGGTTGTTTTTCTTTTCGCGGCAGCTGATTATGCTGCGAGGACGGCTCTTGTGAGAGCCAAGCCTGGAGGTGTTGGTGTACCTGGGTTGCTTGAGAGTATCTTTGCCTCTTGGGTTTTGACTTTGTGGGCGAGGCGGATGTCTCGTAGTGGGTGAGTAGCTTGTTGGCTGAGTGTTGATGCCGGAGGGTTAGGAAAATCGCTTCTATATCCCGACGGTTTTGGATTGGAGATCTGAGGTTACGGGACCAGTTGGGGGACTTATATCGGGTGCCTCGGGAGTACCGAGGTACTTGGATCGAGCTGGGTGTTGTTGGACTTGTGGTTGGATTATCTGGGGCCCTAGCGGGGATAGATGCTTGTACCGATGCAGAATACTTGATGGCCGAGCAGTTAGCCCAGCTGTACCTAGTTGAGGTGGCGTGGTCCTCTGGAGTGTTCTCCTTTGTTTCGTTCTGGTTAGAGACCCGAGGATTGCATCGCGTCTCTGGATGAGGTATTTGGTAGTTTTGGGAGCTTGAGTGGTGGATGACTGGATATTTACCCCCTGTTGGTCGAGATTCCGTGTTGAGGAATGACTTTAGTTTCGAGGACGAAACTTTCTTTTAGTGGGGGAGGATGTGATGACCTGGATCTCCGCAGAGCTGTTGCGGTGCATTGGGGTGGCCATTGGAGGCCTACGCGGTGTGCTGGTGGTGTTCGGGGCACGATTGGACACAAGTGTTGGACTTCGGACTTAAATGGATCACGTGGGTGATCGGGTGACTCCGTCGGATCTCTGGAAGTGTTCTCGGGCGAAACGGATTTTCAGTTTGGGCTCGGCGCGAAATTTGGACTAGGAATACCTTTCCGGGGGCATTCGGCAATTTTTAGAGTGGGAATTTGGCGAAACGGACATCAAATTCGGACTCAGCGCGCGAAAACGGTCAAAACGGACTATTTACTGCATTTTTCTGGGCTTCGGGTACTGTTCATGGCCGGAACAGTAACTCCGGCGATCACCGGCGGCGGGCAGCGTCGGCGGACGGCGGCGCGGCCTCGGGCAGGCGGAGCGGCGGCGGCACAGGGCGCGGGCAGCGCGCGGGCGCGCGGGCAGGCGCGCGGTCCACGCGGCCGTCGTGCACCAAGGCGGGGACACGTGGCATCACCCCATAGGTTGGCTCACAGCTTCCGATCTACAGAGCAGGATGGTTGGGCTTTGGTTCACGGTGCACCGGGGTGGACACGTGGCAGGTTACCATTGGTTCGGCGTTCGGAGGTTCGTGCACCGGGTGCAGCGGTCAGAGGCAGGACACGTGGTGCTTCCGTATTGGCTGGTCAACTGTGCGGGCAGGAGGGGGCAGCTGGCGCGGGCAGGCGCGCAGGCGCGACGGTACTGTTGACCGGGGACGCGTGTCGACTCCCGGAGGTGGCCACGCGGCGTTGCAGGAATGGAGGATTTAGCTGTCGCCTGTTTGGGGGACGCGTGGCAGCCTCTGAGGCGGGTCGGACAGATCGAGGGATCCCGTCCGACGGGGCGTGCTGGGCCGGGCCGCACTGTGCGCGCCCGGAAACTTCCGGGCGCCCGAAAATGGGGACCCAGATGGAATTTTGGCAATTGTTTAGTGAGGCCTATTTAAACAGCCCGAGCCCCTTTCTTCTCACTTTTACCACCATTTCCGAGCCTCCTCTCACCATGGTGTCTTCAGCAAAGTTGTTCCCCTTCGAGTTCTCCATCTCCTGGTGAAGTTTGAAGATTTGTGGTGGCACGCACTTCGAGATTTGGATTTTACGGCGCGGCGCGACGTTGCATTCCTGGGTTCTTCTTCGGCGCAGCGACAGTGTTTTAGCTCTCCCGAGCTACCCAGGCAGTATTTTTCAGCGATTCTTGCGCCATCGTCTTCGTAACAAGTAGGGCTACGCTTCTTTTTTCTACTGGTTTTTCCCCATTCCGAGGTTTTCATGGGTTTTTCGGATCATCTTGTGACCTCATTTTCTGGGGTGGAGTTTTGGACAGCGCTGTATTGTTTTGGTGATATCTCCGCAACCGGACATCGGATTGAGGTGATTCAAAAAGCGTTTTGCATCTACGCATCGCAAGGAGTCTCTCTGAATTTTCTTGGATTTCTTGGAATTTTCCCCGAAGGTGAGAAACCCCTTTTTACAGAACTTTGTAGCACAGTTTTGGGTGAAAGTATTGTTCGGGGTGGTCCTCTTGTCGATTTTGGTTCTCAGCGTAGAAAAATTGTGGGAAAACGTGCAGGTACTCGTTTCGACCGGTTCGTCGCGTAGATCGCAGTGGTATTTTTCTGGGAATTTCTTGGGCACGTTTCGCAGGTGAAAATGGCTGAACTGTTAAACAGATTTGTGGGGACAGATTTTGGATTAAACTTGGATAGTAATTATGTGTGCATTCTTTGGGACTTTTGGTGCAGTATTGCGGGATTTTCGGATCGGGCGTGGACTTCGCTTTAGAGGACCGGATTTAGCGCTCGAGGTGGGTACCGTTGTTTAACCTCCTACTTGTGATGTCCCCACTAGGCCTATTTGAGTTGTTACTATGTTACATGGCTAAATGAACCGGTAAAAATGAATATGGCATGCTAAAGGAAATTGGACTTATGGTTAGCGTTTTGCATCTTCAAAAAGGGCTAACTATTAATTAAGGTTAATTCTGGTAAATGATAAGTCACCTAAACCCCACAGGAAGAGTTTGCTAAAATGGATATGTTGCATATACATATTGGGACCTTTCATGCTATACATCAACCGACTTGGGGCAACTTAGTAAAATGGAAGCTTATTTAAACGGCATATCTCTACTTTGTGAGAACTAGAATACTTGAATCATGTTTTGATAATTATAAAGGACTTTGCATGCTTGTATGGACATTTAGTTAGGCCACCTTTTTCTGCTACACTATCATGCTGGAACTGACTTAGGAGAAACCATGCTTTTATATTCTCTCCTTTTATCTACATTTGGGGGATAGTGCGCTCGGGTTCGAGCAGGGGCTGGGATAGTGTAGTCAGACAGTTGCGGGTTTTGGGACAGGCAGGCTGTGAGGGCAGGGCATTGCGGCAACCGCGGACCTTGGGCGGTTGACTGGATAGTGGTTATTGCATCAGATTGGGGTAGAGGATTTGGGCTTCTTTTAGTGGATGGGTTTTCCACTTTGATCAGAGTCATGATCCAGTCCTGCTGATCTATGGTACTTTTACTGAGGCATTTTACTCGTGTGGGTCGCTCCCCTCGAGTGCCACTCCGGAGTGTGCGTTTTACAGGCTTCGAGTCCTCGGGACTCTCATCCCCTATCGGTGTTATGGGTAGACTGGCATACCCGATTTGCAAGGCAGGCAAGGCAGGCAGTACCAGTTCTCACAGGTGTATCGATTGGGTCCAGACAGGCAGGCATTTACATTCTGATGCATACATTTAGCTATATTCCTAGCTGGCACTTTAGAGGCATTTAGTGGTTGCTTCATCCATCGTCAGTAGTCATATTTACAGCTTACCACCTTGTTTTATTCTTTCGCCTCTTATAGTCCTAGTGGGCACATTTGAGTTGAGGTTTATCCACTAGGAGGAGGCTACTGTTCTATAGTAGTTCTCACTCCCCACTGCTTTCCTTTTTCTCTTCCCCTTTGTTTTGCAGAGTCGTCTGCGGGAGTTGCGGGACCCTCCTCAGCGGACCGAGGTAAGAGGATCGCGGATTAGATAGCGGTCTACCCAGGCACCAGTTCAGTTAGTAGATGTACCCCGATACTCTCAGATACTCTACTTTTCATTTCTTTTTGGGTCTGGCTTCGGCCAGCTGGTTGTATTTGATTAGTGAGCTGGGAGAGATATTTGTATTATTGAGAGTTTACTTCTGCACTTTACTTTCCAGCTTTATCTGAGATGTATTAGTTCTAGTTTAGCTCTGTTTATGCTCTTTTATTATATCATCTATATTTGAGCAGGTTACCAGCGCTTCGTGTACACGAGAAATTCCGTGTATACGGCGGATCTGTAGACGAGCCCGGGTTCTGGTTTACACCCGGGGCGTGACAGCGGCGCCCCGCGCGGTTGCGGGCCCGCGCAGGTGCCGCCCGCGTGGCAGCCCGCGCGGCGCCCGCGCGGTTGCCCCGCACGGTTGCTGGCCCGCGCGGGAGCCGCCCGCGCGGCAGCCGCCCGGCGCCCGCGCGGGGGCCGCCCGCGCGGCGCCCGCGCGGGGGCGGGCCCGCGCGGCGCCCGCACGGCGCCCGCTCGGGTACGGCCCGCGCGGAGCCCACGCGGGTACGGCCCGCGCGGTTTCTTCCGTCGCCGCTCGCGGCGGCGACCGTCCGTCCGCGAGGTTCTTCCGCGCGATGCCCTAGAGGCATCGCGCGTCTCCGTCGCCCGTTCCGCGCCCTAGCACGACGACGATGGCGGCGACGGTGACGGAGACGACGGAGAAGCCCGAAAACTCAACAAGAGAACGACGGAAAAATCCCGAAAAATTACAAAAAATATTTTACTAACCGAAGATCGACGGGAAGGTCGCCCGGTCGCGTTCTTGCCTACGGTTCGACGTTCGGGAAGGTCGGGCTCTTTCTCTTTTTCCTTTTCCTTTCTTCCGGCTAGGGTTCCGTCTTTTCCCTTTTCTCTTTCTTTCTCTCCTCACCGGTTAGGGTTTTTATTTTTCTTTCTTTCCTTCTGATAACCGGAATCACTTATATAATCCCCTTTATTTAATTATTTATTTAATTATTTTCCTCTTTATTTCATACGTACGTAAAAAGGAAAAACCTACAATTATCCGGATATTTATCTCTTAACAAATATCTGATTCCCACGAGATAAAAATCCCACCTTCTAAATTCTAGTGACCGATTATTTAATTTATTTAATTAAATAATTATGGGAAATAAATTTTCAATTTAAATTATCGTCACCGATTAATTAATTCCTTAATTAATTAATCACACGGAATATCTAAATTTCCTCAGAAGGCGTGTCGGATATTTTACACGAATTCCGATGCGCGCCCTAAGTCACCGCGATCTTAGAAACCGCATTCCGGGAGATCCGTGCATCGGATTCCCGATCTAATCGCACCGTCGGTCTTCATTTTTCGGGCCCTTTGCCAGAAAAATACCCGCACCACGCACCGACCGACTTTTAAATATTAAATAATTTTATTTCACTTAAGGGTTTAAATAATTTACATGTGAGTCAAAAATACACCTAAGGGCCGAATCACTACACCTATTACCTCCAAATGAGATTGGACATTGTTGGTGGATCCTATGTTCATCCTATGTGAGATCAATGAAGGTTGTAGAGCCTTAGACTATTCATTGGTGATACATGATTGAATGTCTATGATTAAGTAATGTTAAATGATCCTAAGAATATTCATGTATGAATGCGAGGTTTGACAAGCGTTGTACCATCTTATGTGATTTTGATTAAGTGTGGCACTTCCTCATTTTTATACTTTGTGTTACGGAACTTGAGTTGGCGTATTTCGTGAATGTATTAAGTCTTGAAGATTGAAGATGAAGAAATTTTGGATCATATACATCAATCTCAAGAAAGAAGAATTCAAAAGGATCAGGTATGTTTAACTAAATAATTTTGGTGATCCGAATACTTTCTTATAGTGTAGAAACACTTGGAAGAATTTTTAATTGCATAAAAATCAAAAACTGGACATGGGACATGTTCAGGATCCGGATCAGATGATTCAATCCGGATCCCGAAGGGTATTTGTTCATGTGCAAATCCAATCCGGATCCAAGCCTATTCCGATCCGGATCCCGAACATTGGATGTTGCTGAAATTCATGAACGATCCGGATCGGGCCTTGCGATCCGGATCCCGAACCCTTGGATTTCTGGAATCGTCAATCTCGTTACGACGATCCGGATCGCAGTAATCCCGATCCGGATCGCCGTCCTGAAAATTTCCAGATAAGGTATGTTTTTGATTCTTATCTCTTTCCAAAGGTTTCTAAACTATAAATAGACACTTAGGGTTTCTCAAGAACGTGGGAGAAAATACCGAAAACACTCGTGAGCAACCCTAGAGGCTAGGTTTTTATCGTTCTTCTTTATAGCCTCTTTTAGGTCAATTCGATGGTTCTTTCAAGAACATATCTTTTGTCGAATTGATCTAATCTTTGCTTAGAGATTTTTCCCATGGATCTTCATTGATAATCTAAGCAAAGGATCACCATCGAAGCCAATATTCTTACCGGCTGAGTTTGCGTCGTGGATTCGACGTGGCATCGTGGATTCGGTGTGTTAAAGGCGTTTCGTGGATTCGAAACGTGTGCTCGTGGATTCGAGTGGCGTTCGTGGATTCGAACGTGTGCAGTGGACGTGCAAACGGTGGAGCGCAAGGTCCGAAGAAGTTGAAGGAGGGGTTAAATCCGTGGAGACGGTAATCACCTTGTTATTCTTCTTTTCTTAGTGGATTGTTATTGCGTGGACATCCAACCGGTCAGCGCAAGGTCCGAAGAAGCTGAAGGAGGGGTCGAGTCCGTGGAGTCGGTAATCACCTTGTTATTCTTCTATTCTTAGTGGATTGTTATTGCGTGTTGGTCCCGTGGTTTTTCTCCTGGATTGGAGTTTCCACGTAAATCTCGGTGTGTTGATTTTTATTTTCCGCATTGTTTTTTATTTTTGCACTGAGATTGGTTTTTATAATATTACACCTATTCACCCCCCTCTAGGTGTTTGATAGTACCTATTTAGATCCTTGTGGATCCTAAATAACTCTACAATTGGTATCAGAGCGGGTTTTAGGTTTATCTATCATGTTGGGTGAAAGTGGTAATATTTTTAGACCTCCTCTTTTTGATGGGACCAATTATGCATATTGGAAAGTGCGGATGAGAGCTTTTCTCATCTCAATTGATGAGCGTGTTTGGCAAACCGTGGAATACGGTTGGGTGCATCCTGTTGAGGAAGTAGGAAATTCTACTACCCCAAAACCTCGCTCTAGATGGTCCAAAGAGGAAATCGAAAGATCTTCTTACAATGGGAAAGGTATGAACGCTTTATATAATTCTCTTTCCTCGACTGAGTTTACAAGAATTTCCGCGTGTGAAACCGCGAAGGAAATTTGGGATATTCTCAAAATTACACATGAGGGTACTAATCTTGTAAAAATTCAAAAGCTCCAGATGCTTACAAGTCAATTTGACTCTATTCATATGGAAGAGCATGAATTGTTTACAGATTATTACACTAGACTTCAAGATGTAATTAATACATGTGCTAATTTAGGAGAAAAGATCCCGGAGTCGAAAATTGTAAGAAAGATACTTCGGACTCTTCCGGAACGGTTTAGGGCAAAGGTTACCGCCATTGAAACCGTTAGTCATCCGGATGAGATGAGTGTAGAGGAATTAGTAGGTGCTTTACAAACTTATGAGATGACTTTTCCTACTAATCAAATTTCTTCCAAGTCTTCTTCTAAGCTTACAGGTATTGCATTCAAATCAACAAAGGAAGAAGATGACGAATCAAGTTCCGACGATGAAATCTCTTTAGCTGATTTTGAAGAACAATTGGCGCGGATCACAAAGAAATTTCGTCGGAAATTTTGGAAGAATCGAACCGATGGATCTTCATCCACGAAACCATCTAAAGGATCATCGGGTTCTAAATCCTCTAAACTCAAAGGCGTTGCAAAACCTTCTAAAGAAAAAGAAAAGGATGATTTCGAAGGGGAAATCCGATGCTATCGATGCAAAGGCTACGGCCATATTTCAACGGATTGTCCTTCTAAGAAATCATACAAAAAGAAGGCTTTGCAAGCAAAAACTTGGGACGATTCTAGTTTCGATGAATCGACCTCAAGTGAAGAGGAAAAAGAAAAATTTATTGCTTTTCATGCCTCTCAAATTCCCTCTTCTAATTTTTGCTTATCATCTTTAGTCACTGACTCTATTCCTTTGATTTTGCATGAAACATCAACATCCGGAGGAGAGTCATCAAGTGAGGGGGAGACGGACGAAGAAGAACTCGTTGAGGCATACCAACAACTTCTTGCGGAATCGAAGAAGATGGCCAAGCATATCAAGAAGTTGAGGAAGCAACGACTTGAAGATCAAGACGAGAATCAAGCGTTAAAGATCAAACTTCATGATCTCGAGAAGGAACGAGAGCTTTTATTGGATAACAATAAAATCCTCCAAGAAAAGCTAAACCAATCGGAGACACACGCTAAATCATATATGGACAAGATTGGTTTTCTAGAAAAGCAGTTTGAAGAGATTCATGTCACCAACCAAGCCTTGACCAAGCAAGTACATGAACTTAAATCCGACATACAAAGGCTTTCCACCGGTTCCAAGAAACTTGATAGTATGTCCGGATTAGGTCAAACAAGCAAGATTGGTTTGGGATTTAAAAAGAACCAAACTGTGAAGGCTTCAAGTTCCACAATAAAATTGAAGGAAAGAACTTGTCACCTATGTGGACTTGAAGGACACTTGGTGAAGAATTGCCCGAAAAAGAGAAAGAAAAATCCTTCGGCAACTTCATCCACGGAGCGGACTCAACGGAATCAAAAGACACATCAAGTCAAAGGAGTTCACTCAACCCACCAAAGGTCCGAGCCGCAACATCAATCTTTCAAGTGGATCATTGCAAGGCAAAGACCTAAGGTGGACCAACAGTCAAAGCGGACAACCCCCGGGCACAACGAATCAAGACAACCCAAAATCCAGCGATTTTGGATTCGGAAAGGTGATATCTTTCCTTGTCTTAAGTTCTAAATAGCTTATGACTGTGTGTAATGCTTTGATTGGTTTTTCCTTTCATATTTTTCTTAATCTCTGCATTACATGTTTTTCAATGCTCTTTGTTTTTATACTTTGTTTTTGAACAAAAGGGTTTTTAACGAACAAGTGCATTGAATAAAAAAAGGGGCTTCACGTTCATTCACTCCAAATTAAGTTTTCTTGGATTATCAACTTGACTCCATATTCATATTCTTGAAGACACTTCATTTAAAGGAGTTGTTTAATTGAGCATTGGCTAAATTGACTTTAATTGCATCCTTTCACGCATTTAGAAATTTATTATGCTTTTGATATCATAATATTTCAATGTTGCAATGATCATTTATGTTAATTAATTCATCTTTTAAGTGATCAAAGTCAATTTCTCTCTCAATGATCTCTTGGTATAGTCATTATCATATTTGATTGCTTAGTCGAGTATGAATGCGAGATCAATTTTTGGTTGAATACCTTATATATTAAATAATTGATAGCCAATTGAGGGGGAGTCAATGAAATGTAAAATGCTCAAAAGATGTGGAAAGAGTTACATCCCAATGAGGAGTGTGAAAACTACCACCACATGGAGAAAATGAAAGAAAGAAAAAGATACTCCATGAATGCAAAGCATTTTTTTTTATTATGAAATGCATATTGAAATACTTGACTCTGTCATGTTTCATGGTTGGTATAAGGTGGGATTTTTGATAAAAGATGCTCAAAGAGCCACTCCTTCAACAGATTGTCTAGATATATTATCTAACTTATCTGGGATTTCAAACATCTATTGATCTTGGTACTTCATTTTCTTTACCAAAATTGATGATTTGATAAAGGCATTACACATAAGATCAGGATAGATGTGATTGAAGTTGTTCAACTTTAAGTGTTTTAATTTTCGTAAATTTTCGTTTCATTTTTGAGTATTTTTGGTAGATTTTGCATAATCTATTTCTTGTTGTATGAAACGATGATTTTTGTTTAAAGTTGACATGGTAAAGTGCTTACATACTTTTTCTGGATTTAATGGAATTTTTCTGAATTTTTCTGGAGAAAAAGTTTGAAGCCGATCCGGATCGGGGTAAGTGATCCGGATCCCGAACGCAGGATTCTTCCTGCGGGTAGCCGATCCGGATCACAATCACGATCCGATCCGGATCACGGCTAGGGTTTTTATAAGAACAAACAGGATTTGATTTCTTTTACCCTAATCTTTTGTTCTCAAGTCTCCAGAGCTTCTCTCTCTAGATTTCTTGCATCTTGGAGCTTCAAAACTCAAAGTTCTTCGAATCCAAGTAAGTTTTGTTGATCAAACTTCGGTTTTTCACAGTTTTTCTCTTTTTTCATCAAACGTGAGTTGAAATCTTGGATCTTTTTCGTTTGTAGATGGTTTTTGATCAAATTTCTTTTGAAATAAGAACTCTGGGTCGATTTGTTTTGCTTTTATGCTGGGTTTTCTCAAGATAAACGAGTTTTTAGGCTTCGATTTCTAAAAATTCTGATTTAGGGCATAAAAGAGGAATTTTTGTAAATCATGCGATTGATCTATTTTTGAAATTCTTTTTGCAAAACTAATTTGATTCTTAGCTTCTCTACATGATTATGATTGTCTAGGTACAATTTTTCAAATTTTTCAAAATTGACGATTTTTCATGTTCTTGAGTTTGCTCTTCACAGGACATTTTCCCTAAAAATCAAAGCACTAGAATCATTGGCACTTTCTTGGTTAATTTTATTACTGGTTATCATGGTGCACCCGAGCATATCGATTAAGACGGAACAGGATGATTCAACTCAAATCAAAACAAAAGATGCAGAGGAAGACAGCTCAGACTATGATGAAGACGAATGGGACGAATTCTTCAAAGATGTTCAACGAAAGATTGATGAGGAGAATAGGCAATTTATGGAAAACCAAAAGCTACAGAAATCTGCCTCAACGACGAGACAATATACTAGACGAAGAAGTGTCAGAAGAAGTGCAAATCAGACCACTGGGCCTCTTACTAGAGCACGCTCACTTTCTGGAATTCAGCAAATGAATCACATTGGTTTGAAGGTCAGGATGCACCATCTGCATCTACGCAACATCCATCAACCTCTAAGAGCATGCCTACTGAATCAGAAGCATTGGAATCCATTCGCCAGGAACAGCGAAAACTCTCTGTTGAACAGAAAGACTGTCCCGAGAACTTCAGCACATTTCATCTGAGCATAAGAAGATCAAGAAGAAATATTCTAATATTTCGAAAATGCTCAAAGGGATTTTAAGCAAACTAAGCTGTACTAGTTCCGACACTTCGGACTAAAACAAGATTTCGTGCAGGATTTACTAATTTTCTTTTTGTGCAGGATTTTTAGGTTTTAGTTTTATTGATACTTTTACTCTAGCTCTCAGGTTTTTCATATTAATGGAACTTTTTAACTCTCCTTATATTTTGTAGCTTTTGCTACGTTTTTGGCTTTCTTTGTGACAAAAAGGGGGAGAGAATTTGAGAGAATTTAGAGACACTTGAAACAATGACGATGTGAAAACTGTGTGACTATGATGTGAACATTAAGGTAAGTATGACTCCAACTTCAACTTTTGGTTTTTATCTTGTGATTTGTTGCATGTCCCCACTAACTATTTGACTAACTATTTGGGCATGTATTATTACTAACAAGTTGATGTTGGACTAACATTTTGACATTTGGTTTTTGAATGCATAGAAGATATGTTGGTTTTTAACTATGATTCTCTTACATATCTGAATTCTGAAATGTCATGTTGAGTATAAACTCTATCTCTGCACTTGGTTTTGTATGTTTCAATTCTTGAGGTATCTAACGATCTCTTTTGTCAAGAATGCTTTATTTGTGCAGAGATTACAGATGTCTAAGTCTAGAGTCTGTTTTAGGAGTTTATCTCATGTTTCTAATTTTTGGATCTCCATTGTAAATTTTTGTTGTATGGTGATAGCAACAAAAATATCTTTTTGAATTTTCTTTTGTGGATTTGTGTTTTGTCATGTTTTGTCACGAAACCGCCAAAGAGGGAGATTGTTACGGAATTTGAGTTGGCGTATTTCGTGAATGTATTAAGTCTTGAAGATTGAAGATGAAGAAATTTTGGATCATATACATCAATCTCAAGAAAGAAGAATTCAAAAGGATCAGGTATGTTTAACTAAATAATTTTGGTGATCCGAATACTTTCTTATAGTGTAGAAACACTTGGAAGAATTTTTAATTGCATAAAAATCAAAAACTGAACATGGGACATGTTCAGGATCCGGATCAGATGATCCAATCCGGATCCCGAAGGGTATTTGTTCATGTGCAAATCTGTCACGCCCCGAGACCGTCAATTTGAACAGTTCGGGCGCGCCAACAGACCCGCCAATCGGGCATGACCTTTCAAGACCCGAAAGGAACGGTTCAATCCAACAATATCATTTCAATATAGCGGAAGAGTAAGCAATCAGAGGAAAGAACTACAAATTTAAACTTTCAATCATTCAACAAGTAGTTAGAAGAAATGAAAGTAAAACACTTGAGCGAAGACATACACTTTTGTTTAATATTACAACTCTCTTTTAGCATGAAACTACAATACCAAAATTGTAGTAACCGCTGGTTTAAAATAATCACTTGGGTCCACCTTTGGTTTTATTTATTTCCAATTAGACCCGGAGGGTGATCCATAATTTCTTGCTCCCGGTCAGACCGTCGGGACTCGCGGGTATTTTTAGTTAATAAAGCTCGCGAAACGGAGAATGGCGGTGCAATCGGATTTGAATTCCGACGTCGGGTGCTTCCAGAATAAATTCCGGAAGTTGGCTAACGATTCAGGCAACCAGCACGGTTTTTGAGGCGGGTCGGACCCCGGTTCGCACCCGTTTTAATCATTCCCACGTTTTTTTTTTCCGTCGTACAACTCCCGCCCCAACTTCCCACCACTTCCCCACAACTACCCACTAACCGCCCCACTTCCCACCACTTCCCCCAACTACCGGCCACTTCCCCACAACTCCCCTTAAACCCCCCCCTGCGTACGAAACCCCAAAAGAAAGCGGAAATCATTTCCCAAACTTTCCATTCCCCAAACCTTCCTTACCGCTATCAACCGGCGTGGAGTAACCGGTGGAGCAATCAAGGAGGAGGAGGAACACCGTACATCCTTTGCCTTGGGACCGGGCACACCAGACGGGGCGAGTCTTCCCTCGTTCAACCTAGCCGACGAAACCAAGGTGCGTGTAGGTCAGGGCGGACCCACCAAGACGCAGAGGAGCCTAGTGTCGGTCAGGAGCGCGACAACGATAAAGGTGGGTTTTTTCTCCCGAGGTTTAGTAATGTTAATGTTCCGGGAGGATGTTACATATTATGTTAACCTGTACTAACACTGATGGCTTCTATGATTTACTATATTACCCCGTGTATTGTTACTATGCTCGAGTGCGACACGCGCATCCGCGGTTTGGCCACCGCAAAGGGTGCTCTTTTCCGGAAAGGCGGTCTCTGACCCGTGTTTACCCACGAGGTGACGTAGTGGGGCCCCCGTAGATGTGGGTTTGAGGCACAAAGGTGTGAGCGGTGCGACCGTCGGGATTGGATCCCGATGAGGTCAGGTGTTAAAGGTGTTACAGGGGTAAAGGTGATAAAAGGTGTTACAGGTATTACAGGTGTTACAGGTGTTACCCGTTTGAGAGGAGTGGTTGCTCCCGCTAGTCTTACTTTGAGGCTTGGTATCATTTTACTGCTTTAGTATTATTCTTATGATGGTGTCGCTGACTACCCACTCTGTGACAGGTACCTCCAGGGGGTAGAGGTAGGCGACGGTGAGGCCGAGGTGGTAGCAGTCGGGCCCTAGTATGCTGTTTTTATTTACTTTCACTGCAATTTCATTTGGAACTGTAGGTTATTATGTGGTTCTCGATACCCTTGTGGGGTCGTGTGGATGTTGAGTACTTTCATGTCCTTTATGCATTACTGTTTCCTTTATTGTTCCCGGTCGGCCGTTTTCTAAACAAATCAACTAGAAAGCAAAAGAAAAAGGACTTTGTAAACTGTTTTCAAAAGTCTAGGGTCGGGTGGGCCCGTTTTATAAACCTTGTGGATTTATGCCGTTTTCCAATCGGTTTTCAAATCCTAAGGCCGTGTGGGCCTGTTTTCAAAATAGTGAGTTTATACTTTCAACTTGACTGGCCACGGGTATTGTTTAGGCTTCATGCACCGTACTGTTGTGACTAAATAGAAAGTGATTGCTTGTGCTTGACGGTTGTAATAGCCGCGACGCCGTGCATATATAGAGGAGACTCTGCCCGATTTTTGAGTGAATCTGTATATGTGGCGGATCTGGGCACGCGCCGGGGAAGGAGGTTTCAAAAGAAAAAAATTTTGTACACACCTTACGCCTACTTTGGGCACCGTTTCCGCTAAAATAAAACCCCCGGGGCGTGACAGATTAAGATGGTATCAGAGACTTTGCTTAAATCACAACAGTGACGGCCCAACATCCACCGAGATATCACACCTAACTACGAATAAATGAAATATGCAGGGTTTAAGGGTTAGGACGTGAGTGAACGAGGGGAGGGAAACTAGTGTGATTTGTTTCCGCTCGGTTTTTCCTAGGTATATTGGGACTGATGTGTTTCCTTGGTGTGGACAGATAGAAGCTCGGTTTTGGGTAGGTAACTGCTGCCGGACATGGACCTTGCGGCAGAGGCGAACCGCTTGCTACGCAACCAGCTGCGCGACGTGGCTGGGCAGCTGCTAAACCTTGCGGAGCGCGTGGGTATACTGACCCAGGAGCTTGAGAGTGTCGACCGCGCCCTGCACGGCACCGGTGGATTTAACTCTCGTGGGATACCACCAACTGGCGTTGCTACCTTTCAGGGAGCGGTCAACTTGGCCGTGCGCGCGGAACTAGAGCGTACACGACAGGCACACCCCTACCCTGGGCCGACAGTGGGCCCATACCCGAGCGGCAGAGCAACTAAACGACAGAGGAAAGGGCCGAAGCTCGGGCAGGCGACGAGGGGGGGACCTGAGCCACCAAAGCCATGTGTCATTTGCGATGGTGCGCATCCAATGGTGAATTGCCCTTGGCTGGACGAACATTGCTTTCGGTGTGGCAAGCCGGGCCACACACGTTACGATTGCCCCCGGAAGCCGGCCGTCACCAGACCCCCGGCACCGAGACCTGACGCCCTACGCCTGACGGACTCTTCTGATACCGAGTCCCCATCCCGCCTCGCCGAACGAGGCTGGCCCAGAGGTTGTGAACGGATCTCCCCAGCCGCCCCGGGAAGCAGTGATGCGGAATCCCAGAACAGGGGATAGCAGGCGGCTGATCGGATGTCGGATCTGGGTTAGGATGGTCTTTATGGGTAGTTTACTCCTCTTTTCTGTTATAACCACTAGGAATATTAGAGTGAGCCCTTTGTTGGACATGTCGAATGGTCGCTTAATGGATGTGCATGCTTAACTAGATCATTATGAGACTATCATGTGGAAAACATTATAATGAAAACCTGACATGTTGAAACTTTTACATGCTTCATGGACGTTGTTTTAGCATTTAACCTTGCTTAAGGGGGGGGGGATGTACCGTCATAGTGCGATGTTGTGAGACGTTTTGTGGGAGAACATCATTTGAGGATTCTTGGGCAGGTGTAGGTGGATGATTCAAGTGAGGGTGATTGGTAGGTTATGGACACTATCTCTTTGGTGTTCATTGTAACATCTTCTCAGATCACCAGAGTCTTAAATACCTATTCACCCAAAAGGGACTAAACCTGCGGCAGAGGCAGTGGTTTGAGTTACTAAAGGATTACGATCTAACAATTCAATACCACCCCGGGAAAGCAAACGTGGTAGCGGACGCTTTGAGCAGGAAGGGGCGACCGGAAAGGGGAATCAGCAGGTGCGATAACTGAGCAGAACAGTTTGATTGCAGAATTCGCACGACTAAGGTTGGAAGTAGTGCCAGTGGGCACGGTTGCGCAACTTCTAACTGTGGTGGTCAAGCCAACCCTACTCGAGAAGATACGAGAAGGGCAGCAGGCGGACTCGTATTTACAGCTCGTAAGAGACAAGATCGCACTGGATCGGGAAGGAGATATTTTTCAGCGGAAGACGACGGCACCCTACGATTTCGCGGACGGATCTGCATGCCGGATACCCCGGAATTGAAGAACGGAAATTTTTGGGACCCGAGCTGATGGAAGAAACAGAAGAGAAGGTGCGCCTCATCAGACAGCGCTTACTAACCGCCCAGAGACGACAAAAGAGCTATGCGGATCGGAGACGCCGCGACTTAGAGTTCCAGGTGGGGGAACACGTGTTTTTGCGGGTCCCGCCGTCGAGGGGAATCAAGCGATTTGGGTTAAAAGGCAAACTGAACCCGCGGTTTGTGGGGCCATTCGAGATCCTGGAACGGATTGGCCCAGTGGCTTATCGCCTTGCCCTACCACCAAACCTCGATCGGATTCACGATGTGTTCCACGTTTCGATGCTTAAGAAATACCTTCCCGACCCGTCGCATGTCCTGGACGTCTCGACGCTCGAACTAAAGGAGGACCTAAGCTTCGAGGAAACCCCGGTACGAATCCTAGCAAGAGAAAGCAAGACACCCCGAAACCGAGTCATCCCCTACGTGAAAGTGCTCTGGAACAACCACGAGGAGCGAAAGGCGACATGGGAGCGGGAATCGAAGATGAGGGAGGGTTACCCCCATCTCTTCAGCGAGAACCAGGAATGAGTTTCGGGGACGAAACTCGCTTTAAGAGGTGAGTGATGTAGTAACCGCTGGTTTAAAATAATCACTTGGGTCCACCTTTGGTTTTATTTATTTCCAATTAGACCCGGAGGGTGATCCATAATTTCTTGCTCCCGGTCAGACCGTCGGGACTCGCGGGTATTTTAGTTAATAAAGCTCGCGAAACGGAGAATGGCGGTGCAATCGGATTTGAATTCCGACGTCGGGTGCTTCCAGAATAAATTCCGGAAGTTGGCTAACGATTCAGGCAACCAGCACGGTTTTTGAGGCGGGTCGGACCCCGGTTCGCACCCGTTTTAATCATTCCCGCGTTTTTTTTTTCCGTCGTACAACTCCCGCCCCAACTTCCCACCACTTCCCCACAACTACCCACTAACCGCCCCACTTCCCACCACTTCCCCCAACTACCGGCCACTTCCCCACAACTCCCCTTAAACCCCCCCCTGCGTACGAAACCCCAAAAGAAAGCGGAAATCATTTTCCAAACTTTCCATTCCCCAAACCTTCCTTACCGCTATCAACCGGCGTGGAGTAACCGGTGGAGCAATCAAGGAGGAGGAGGAACACCGTACATCCTTTGCCTTGGGACCGGGCACACCAGACGGGGCGAGTCTTCCCTCGTTCAACCTAGCCGACGAAACCAAGGTGCGTGTAGGTCAGGGCGGACCCACCAAGACGCAGAGGAGCCTAGTGTCGGTCAGGAGCGCAACAACGATAAAGGTGGGTTTTTTCTCCCGAGGTTTAGTAATGTTAATGTTCCGGGGAGGATGTTACATATTATGTTAACCTGTACTAACACTGATGGCTTCTATGATTTACTATATTACCCCGTGTATTGTTACTATGCTCGAGTGCGACACGCGCATCCGCGGTTTGGCCACCGCAAAGGGTGCTCTTTTCCGGAAAGGCGGTCTCTGACCCGTGTTTACCCACGAGGTGACGTAGTGGGGCCCCCGTAGATGTGGGGTTTGAGGCACAAAGGTGTGAGCGGTGCGACCGTCGGGATTGGATCCCGATGAGGTCAGGTGTTAAAGGTGTTACAGGGGTAAAGGTGATAAAAGGTGTTACAGGTATTACAGGTGTTACAGGTGTTACCCGTTTGAGAGGAGTGGTTGCTCCCGCTAGTCTTACTTTGAGGCTTGGTATCATTTTACTGCTTTAGTATTATTCTTATGATGGTGTCGCTGACTACCCACTCTGTGACAGGTACCTCCAGGGGGTAGAGGTAGGCGACGGTGAGGCCGAGGTGGTAGCAGTCGGGCCCTAGTATGCTGTTTTTATTTACTTTCACTGCAATTTCATTTGGAACTGTAGGTTATTATGTGGTTCTCGATACCCTTGTGGGGTCGTGTGGATGTTGAGTACTTTCATGTCCTTTATGCATTACTGTTTCCTTTATTGTTCCCGGTCGGCCGTTTTCTAAACAAATCAACTAGAAAGCAAAAGAAAAAGGACTTTGTAAACTGTTTTCAAAAGTCTAGGGTCGGGTGGGCCCGTTTTATAAACCTTGTGGATTTATGCCGTTTTCCAATCGGTTTTCAAATCCTAAGGCCGTGTGGGCCTGTTTTCAAAATAGTGAGTTTATACTTTCAACTTGACTGGCCACGGGTATTGTTTAGGCTTCATGCACCGTACTGTTGTGACTAAATAGAAAGTGATTGCTTGTGCTTGACGGTTGTAATAGCCGCGACGCCGTGCATATATAGAGGAGACTCTGCCCGATTTTTGAGTGAATCTGTATATGTGGCGGATCTGGGCACGCGCCGGGGAAGGAGGTTTCAAAAGAAAAAAATTTTGTACACACCTTACGCCTACTTTGGGCACCGTTTCCGCTAAAATAAAACCCCCGGGGCGTGACAAAAATACATCCATATTTTTTTTTTTTTTCTTTTCCAACTTGAAACTTAAACATTTAAAAGTTACATTGTTCCTCACATACATAAGTTCGCTCAAGAAAGTAAAACTCCAAAATGGTACTGGCGACTCTAGACTGCTAGGTCGCTACTCTGCTGGGCCCTTGCCCCTATCGCGTGCCTCGCCTGATGTGCCTGGACCTGTGGGGATGTCACCCAAAGGGTGTGAGAACTACAACCAAGTTCCCAGTGGGTTCAACCACCGAGAGAAAATGCCCTGCACCGCTTAGTCTAATGGAAGCAATATAATAGAGAACGAAATACAGTAAATAAAAGCTGTAAATCTTAGCTAGCATGCTTAATACTTTTACCTTTGTCATGACATAGCTCTATGTCGCTGTAGGATGTTAAACTAACCAACCTGTCCCTTGTCAAATAACTTTCATTAACTTTCTTTGTGTTTCAATTCAAGTTGCTAAACCCTCAGAGAAGCTTGCCCAACGGGCCCTAGCCCGGCAGACATGCTGCCATAAGACAAGTCCTCTAAGGTTGCCGATAACACCCGCAAGTGTTACCCCGCCCTACGGGGAAACGTCCCGAACGGGTCTCTACCCGGGAGAGGGACACTGCCTGCTACTCCAACATGGGCCACGTTTCACCCCGTAGGTACGCTCGTTTTATTATTTCTTTTATTGCTTTGCATTTAGCCTCTTTGCTCTTTTAAGCCTTTGCCTTTCTTTTGCTCTTTAGCACTTAGCTTCCATCTCAATCGAGCTTATAGCTCACATTGCCTCTTAGCCCTTTCTCTTTCTTTGCAATTAAGCTTTTAGCTTGTCTTTTTAATATACTCATGCATTTACCCTAGGTCCATGCCTTAAGGTACATAAGTCCCTTAGACTCAATTCTTAACTTTCATTATGCTCAAGTTGAAGTTAAAGTGTAGGTATATTAACCCAACTCCCTATGACAACTCTAGGGATTTCAAATACTTTGGATTTTAACCTCAACTAAACTATGTTTTCCTTAGAGACATAACCCTAAATTAGGCCCTAATTCCATCACACACTTAATTGACTCAACAACCATGCCACTCGTGAAGTCCTATAGTGAATGCCACACATTAGAGCCTAATCTAAGTTTTCTCCTAAGTCCAAATTTCCATAAACCGCAAACCACTTCTACATAAGCATGAAAATACTATCCTAGCCACTCTATTAACATGCTTCTAAGAAAAGCAAAAGATAAGGGGAGAGGTCACCCTCGCTCGATAGAATCCCCCACCTCGATGTGTTCTTTTGGTCCTTGCAGGAGACAATTCCAGCTCCTTTGATCCGTGAGGCTTCCCTACATTGTAAGGAAGGCAAAGATAAAGCAATTGCTTTTACATGATCCTCTAAATTCAGTAAGGCGGTAAAACTACCCCCTTTTCGCAAGAAAAGGGGAAAAACTCCAATTAAGTCACTTTTCTCGCACGAAAAGGCTACTTTTTGACTGGTTTACAGAAATAGGAGAAAAATGATCCTCCCATAGCCTATTGCCAAAAAGAAACTTGCTCAACTCGATCCGGGGTCAAAAAGCCCTCCAAATTTTGAGAAAAACTCAATTTGAGCAATTTTCCCCCCAATTCTTCGATTTTGCCCTTGGTAAGTCGAGAATTGCAATTTTTATATTGGAAGAAAGCCCAATGCTCTCTAAATTTTAGAGGAGCTCAATTTAAGCAATTCCCCCACCCCCAATTCCTAAATTTTGCATTTTGCAAAATCGAGAAATTGAAATTTGCATTGAAGAAAAGAGAAGAGAAGAAGTTTTTTTTTTTTTTTTTTTTTTATCTTCCTTCTCTTCCTTTTTTTTTTTTTTTTTTTTTTTTTTCATTCAACTCTGCTGCTGGGCAGCAGCTACAAGCTGCTGCCCAAGCAGCAGAGCTTGCAGCTGCTGCTGCTGCTGGTAGCAGCAGCAGCTGCTGCAGCTCCAGCAGCTGCGCAAGGCAGCCTTTGTCACGCCCCGGAGGTCTAGGATAAGCGGAAAACGTGTACTATTTTTTTTTTTTTTTTGAAATCAGATAATCAACAACTCCGCCTGCCGGTGCGTGCCAGACCCGCCACATATACAAATTCACCCTGTACACGGACAGAGTCTCCTTTGTATATGCACGGCGTCTCAACTACTTTTACATGAATCACATTACACGGCATTGATCACACAGTCACAGAGAGTAAGTACAACAAGTACCAACATTGAAAGAACCTAGGAGTTCGCAAACAGTGTCCACTCGACACCCAAGTCATTAAAACGTCTAACATTCACATGCAGGCGGCTACATTGTTTTCAAAGGATAAATCCCCAGGGTTTTCAAAGTGGTGCCCACACGACACCCTATTTTTGAAAAGCATTTTCGAAATCCTTTTTCGTCGTAAAACGGCCGCACAGTTAACATAAAACATAACCATAACTAAACATTTCAAAAACATATGTCCACATATCCAGCATGATCCACATAACCACACAACTAGCATGATGAGGAAAGAGAGAGATAACCAAACTAAAAGTCTCAACAAAGGGCCTCATTCGGCCACGCTAAATCTGCGGCACCTCACCACCGTCCCGATGTACACACCTAAACGGACCTGTCACGGAGTGGGTAAAGTCAGTGACAAATAAAGTAGATGCTTTAACAAAATTAAACAAGAGCTTAAACGAAACCTCCCCGCACCGGGACCTTCGCTTCCCGACGCCCTGCAAGTTAAATCATATTATTTATTCTGATTTCACACCGTCACGTCAGGGTAGGCCGACAGCCTCCCCACGAGACATTTGAAGCTCTAACCCCTTCACGATGCGTGGGCGACACGTTTGGCCATCGTGAAGTGGTCCCCAATCATCACACGTGGGGCACACGGGTCCTTCTGACCACTTCTCCGGAAAAGTACATCATTGCGGGGGCCTATTCCGCCGGTGTACGTGCAGCATTCAAAGCAGGGATGTAAATTAATTATTACCAAAAACAAACAATGCGAAGGATTAAAACATTAGCATCTGTCATCTACTTTATTAACCGGTTAGCAATAAACATTTTAGTGACATATTGCACTCAATGCACTTACAGCACTTGATGCTAAGAACCCACCTGGTTGAAGATAACCGACTGTGCCCGCGATCCTCCTAAGCAAATCAGGACTCCACGCGGCCTACTAAAATATCCAAAAGTACGAGTTAACACCTTACCCTAATCAGGTAAAATCAGTGGTCCCAACCACTGACACATTAAACCTTCAAAACTCAAATCATCATACCTAGAGGACTGCGACGTCAAACGAAACCCAGCAAGTCAAAACCATCGAGTAAAACCGAAAACATCGAAGACTAACAACAACCGGACCGCGACCACTTCGTCGCGGACCCCGTCGAAACCCAAAACCGCTAACGGAAACCCACAAAACCCATTCCTCAACCGATAGCCCACTCGGGGCATCAAAGGTTAAACTAGGAAGGCCCCGACGGCAAAAACGACGGGGAAAAAGACCCGACGGCGCGCCCCCGACGATTTCGTCGAGGCGCAGAGCGTTGGCGAAAACGGCACCCAACATAATAAAATAGTGATCAAAAAGGTCCCAGGTGGCCATGACAAGAAAGCCACGGAAATAACGATCCCAACGGCGAAAACCGCGCTCAAAACGGTGGAAAAACGGGCAAAAACGGAGCAAAAGAATTCCGGGCTGTCGGATGGTGCACGGGGCAACCGTGGACCGGGTTTACGGCGACAGGCGACTGCGACATGCGCCGGGTGCACGCAGGGGGCGTGCACCGGGCGGTTTGGGCCGGGCCGGTGCACGACCCGAGCGTGCACCGGGCTCACGGCCTCCGCACCGCGGCGCGTGCACCGGGTGCACGCCTGGCCGTGCACCGCGCCTAGGCAGGCCGGGCCGGCGCACGTATTGGTGCACCGGGTCCGCGCCCTCCGCACCGCGGGGCGTGCACCGGGTGCACGCCCCGGCCCATGGACCGCCGGCCGAACTTGCACAGTAAACCCTAGCTTTCCGCCGTTTTCGCGCCGTTTTCGCTCCCGTTTCGCGATTTCTTCTCCGTTTTCGCTCCCGCGCGATCCCGGCGACGACCCCGCGAACATGGTAACGACGGCGGCGGCCTCCCGTCTAACAACGGCGGCGGCGGCCTCCCGTTAACCCACTATGTTCCGACGAAGTCGCCCGAAAAATTCCCGAAAAATTCCCGGTAAACCTAATAGCTAAACCGACGACCGACGGACAACCAAAACGTCGATCGGAGGTCCGCCAAAAAGAAACCAATTAAAAATCATCGATTAAATTTGATACAAAAACATCGAACACCCCTAATCAAGAACAAGAAAGACGCGGATCAAGACCCGACGAAAAATTCGCGATGTACGACCTTACAAGAATACGAAAAACCCCCGATTAAATTCTACGGAAGGATCTACAACCACTAACCTCACTTAATCGGAAAATAAAGAACCGATCTTGGTTCTCGCGTCGTCGGAGATCCGGATCCGCTCCCCGTAGACGATGGCGTCTCGTTCTCCGATCTCCGGCACGTAGAACGGGGCAATCGGGTTCCTCCGCTTCTTTCTTCTTTTCTTCCGATTAGGGTTTCGCCCTTCTTCTTTTCTTTCTTTTCTCTCCGCTCTTACGGCTAGGGTTAGAATTCTCTTTTCTTACGGCTAGGGTTCTTTTCTTAACGAGGGGGAAAAACTTATATTATCCAATTATCTTAAATCTTTAATTTCCCCAATTCTGTTATTTTCCGAATCGTACGTAGAGAAAAAATCTAATTTCCCCATCACCGGATAATTAATTAATTAGCTTAATTAATTAATTATCCACACGAGATAACCCCCATTATCCACAAACGGGTGCAAGATATTTTGCACGGATTTTGATGCACGACTAATCACCGCATCACTAAAAATCCCGTTCCGGGGGTTCCCGACATCGGATTTCCGATTCGATCGCATCGTCGGTCTTCATTTTTCGCGCTCTTCCGCAGAAAAATA
Organism: Tillandsia fasciculata; assembly: GCA_029168755.2. NCBI lineage: Eukaryota > Viridiplantae > Streptophyta > Magnoliopsida > Poales > Bromeliaceae > Tillandsia > Tillandsia fasciculata. The sequence goes on along the minus strand of JAQOTM010001117.1, from coordinate 28,285 downwards.
CAAGTGCCATACACACCGACCGACTAACCAAAAGTAATATTTCCGGGATACTAAAGGAACACTAAAATAGAAGGAGGGATAAATATTATGAAATACCGTGTCATTACAGCCTTGGTGCTGCCTTGCGCAGCAGCCATGTTACCCAGCTGCTGCTGCTAAGCAGCAGCAGCAGCTGGGCAGCAGCAGGGAGCAGCTGCTGCTGCATTGAAGCAGCAGCAGCTGCAGCCCAAGCTGCTGCAGCAGCCAGCCCCCCCTTTTCTTCTTTTTTTTTTTTTTTTTTTTTTTCTTTGTCCAGCAGCTGCTGCTGCTGGGCCTGCTGCTGCTTTGAGCAGCAGCAGCAGGGCCAGCAGCTGCTGCTGCTTGGAGTAGCAGCAGCAGGGCCAGCAGCTGCTGCTGCTGCTTTGAGCAGCAGCAGCAGGGCCAGCCGCATGCAGAAAGAGGGAGAGAGAGAGATAGAAAGAGAGAGAGAGAGAGAAGAGAGAGAGAGAATCACCTTCTTTCTTCTTCTCTTATTTTTCCTCTTCTTCTTCTCTTCTTCTTCTTCTTCTTTTTCTTCTTCTCTTTCCTTCTTCTTCTTTCTTCTTCCCTTCCCTTTCGTTTCCTGCTCAACAGAGGGAGGAGGAGAGGGAGTGCGTGTGAGAGGGAGAGGGATAGAGAGAGAGGTCATTTATTCTTCTGCAGAGGGTGGTTGGGAAAAAGAAAGGGATTTACTAAATGCCCCTCAATTCGAAATTATCCCAAAACTGCCCCATTTCCTGCAGTTTTCCCTGCAGCGAGCTTTATCGGATAGCCCTCTTTCACCTCGTTTTCCCGTCAACTGAGAAAGTAAAGTGCAGAAATAAACTCTCAATAATACAAATATCTCTCCCAGCTCACTAATCAAATACAACCAGCCGGCCGAAGCTAGACCCAAAAGAAATGAAAAGTAGAGTACCTGAGAGTATCGGGGTACAACTAGTAACTGCACTGGTGCCTGGGTAGACCGCTATCTAGTCCGCGATCCTCTTACCTCGATCCGCTGAGGAGGGGCCCGCAACTGCCGCAGACGACTCTGCAAAACAAAGGGGAAGAGAAGAAGAAAACAGTGGGGAGTGAGAACTACTATAGAACAGTAGCCTCCTCCTAGTGGGTAAACCTCAACTCAAATGTGCCCACTAGGAAGTACAAGAGGCGGAAAAAGATGAACAAAGGTGGTAAGCTATAAATAAGACTGCTGATGATGTGTAGAGCTACCACTACATGCCTCTAATGAGCTAACTGAAAGTATAGCTATATGTATGCATCAGAATGTAAATGCCTGCCTGTCTAGACCCAATCGATACCCAGTGAGCACTGGTACTGCCTGCTCTGCCTGCCAAATCGGGTATGCCAGCCTACGCATAACACCGATAGGGGATGAGAGTCTCAAGGACTCGAAGCCTGTAAATCGCACACTCCGGAGTGGCACTCGAGGGGAGCGACCCACACGAGTATAATGCCTCAGTAACAAGTATCATAGATCAGCAGACTGGATCATGACTCTGATCAAAGTGGGAAAACCCATCCACTAAAGGGAGACCCGATCCCAACCTGATGCAAGATAAACAAATAGTGGGAAACCCCATCCACTAGAGACCTGATACCCAATCCGATGCATAAGCAACCTCCGGTCAACCGCCCATGGTCCGCGGTTGCCGCAATACCCTACCATCAAGCCTGCCTGTCCCAAAACCAAGATCCACAATCGGGTAGAACAATCAATATCCGGTCAACCGCCTACTGTCCGCGGTTGCCGCAATGCCCTGCCCTCACAGCCTGCCTGTCCCAAAACCCACAACTGTCTGACTACACTATCCCAGCCCCTGCTCGAACCCGAGCGCACTATCCCCCAAAGCTAGATAAAAGGAGAGAATATAAAAGCATGGTTTCTCCTAAGTCAGTTCCAGCATAATAGTGTAGCAGAAAAAGGTGGCCTATCTAGATGTCCATACAAGCATGCAAAGTCCTTTATAATTATCAAAACATGATTCAAGTATTCTAGTTCTCACAAAGTAGAGGTATGCCGTTTAAATAAGCTTCCATTTTACTAAGTTGCCCCAAGTTGGTCTATGTATACGTATAAGAGGTCCCATCATGTATATGCAACATATCCATTTTAACAAAGCTCTTCCATGGTTTTAGGCGACATATTATTTACAAGAATTAACCATTAATCAGCACTTAGTCCTTTTGAAGTCACAAACTCTAGTTATAAGTCCAATTTCCTGATTAGCATGCCAGATTCATTTTACCTTTTCTTTTAACAATGCAACGTAGTAGCAACTCAAATAGGCCTAGTGGGGACATCACAAGTAGGAGGTTAACAACGGTACCCACCTCGAGCGCTAAATCCGGTCCTCGCAGGCTAAGTCCGCGCCCGATCCGAAAATCCCGCAATACTGCACCATAAGTCCCAAAGGATGCACACATAATTATTATCCAAGTTTCATCTAAAATCTGTCCCCAAAAATCTATTTAACAGTTCAGCCAATTTCACCAGCGAAACGTGCCCAAGAAATTCCCAGAAAAATACTACTGCGATCTACGCGACGATCCGGTCGAAACAAGTACCTACACGTTTCCACACGATTTTCCTACGCTGAGAACCAAAATCGACAAGGGAACCACCCCGAACAATGCATTCATCCAAAACTGTGATATAAAATTCTGTAAAAAGGGGGTTCTCACCTTCAGGGAAATTCCAGGAAAATCCAAGAAAATTCAGAGAGACTCCTTGCGATGCGTAGATGCAAATCCCTTTTTGAATCGCCCTGATCCGACGTCCGTGCGCAAAGTTATCGCCAAAACAATGCAGTGCTGTCCCAAAACTCCGCGACGGAAAAAGGGTCAAAATGAGGCCACAGAAACTCCAACAAAACCTCAGAATCAGGAGAAACTCACAACAGAGAAAATGAAGCCCTACCTGTGAAGAATCCAACGGCACAAAAATCGCGAAAATAGGAGGTCGGGGTGAGTCGGGGAAGCTTGAACACCGAAATGCGATGAATCAGGTTGCCGGAGAATGATCGTCGCGTCGCGCCGGAAAAATCTCAAACCTTGGGATCCGAGCCTCCTAAAATCCTGAGAAGTCTACAGGAGGTGTAGAATTGAGAGAGGAAAATTTTCTTAGAAGGGACCTCGGAGTGAAACCGAACAGGAGAAGAGGATTTCGGCCCTCAAATGACCTATATAAAGCCAAAAACCACCCTGCAACCGGCCGCCAAAACTCCGTGGACCGCACACCGTAGGCCCGCTAATCAGCGCCTGCCACGTGTCCTAGCACCGGCTCATGCACCCTGCCGCGCTGCTCCATGGACCGGCTGCTGCGGACCGGCCAATGAGGGCCCGCCACGTGGCGCACCGGTGGTCCACGACTTCCCCCATGCACCAGAAACCACCAGAAACATCCGGGAGTCCGTTTTTGGGCATCCGGACTCCGAATTCAACAAGTAAATAGTCGTTTTCAAGCGTTTTTCCGCGCTGAATCCAAATACGCCCTCCGTTTGGCCTAGAAACCTTTCTAAAATTCGGCAAATGCCGCCGAAGGCCAAACTAACAATAAATACTACCATGGACCCATCTGTGCCGTCCCTTTGACACACTGTGGATCAAACACCATCAATAGGTGTTTTACACATTGGATTCACGGGAAAAACAGTGCATGGAAACTTGGATCATCACAGCACGCTCCATGTGTAGAGGAACGAGGCGCATAGGATATGAGTGTCTGAGAGTGGATTGCTCCATGATACCTTTTTACTCGTTGGGTCCCTCCATTATGGATTAGGGACGCCCTATTGGAGTAGGCGCCGTGTCACGCCCCGAGGTCGGACTGCGACCCGGGCTCGCCAACAGATCCGCCGTCTGTGCGGAAACTGCCGCACAGACGAAGCGTCCAACCTGTAAAAGAGATCTAGCTATACAAGTATCAGAGCAGGAAAGAAGCTAAGCTAAAAGAGTAAACAGTAAACAGGAGTCACTAAGTAAAAGTTCAGGTACAACAACCACAGTCTCCCAAAACCGGGTACAACAACACTATCTAGTACAAAAGTGGAAACCAAAAATACCCGGAGAAACTCTACCTCGGACTCTACAACCCAGAAGGTACTAATCAGCTAAGCCCTTGCCGCGGTCGGAAGACTCCGCACGAACCGACCCAGGAGTGGCCGCCTCGGAAGCACCTGTCACACACAGCGGGTGTGAGATCAACTGAAAAGTCAGATCTCAGTGGGTACCGATGTCCGATCCACGGTAGCCCACTAAGTCCCCTGGAGGTAACAGATAAGTAGATAGATAGATAGATAGATACAGAAATGAAGGCTGTAAATAAATCTATCACTATATGCGGTAATGCAATGCAATGCAATATGAAATGACATCTGGAATCATAAAAGATGACCACCCGCTCATGCCATTTCCCCCGCAGCCACCTGGTAACTCGGCCAGTGGCGAACTCACACCTGGTATCTCGGCCAGGGGAAATACCCACCTGGTAACTCGGCCAGGGAAAACGCCCTCCTGGTAACTCAGCCAGGGAAATAGGCCTCCTGGTAACACGGCCGGGGAGAAACATCCTCCTGGTATCTCGGCCAGGGAAATCACCTTCCCGGTAACTCTGCCAGGGAATTCAGCCTCCTGTTAACTCGGCCGGAGAGAAACGCCCTCCTGGTAACTCAGCCAGGGGCGTCGAATACCACTGTGTATTCCAGAACGAACTCCTAAGAGCAAAATGCGTGTCTTGGTCGGAACCATAACCCTCGACTCACACGGCTGCTTCACAATTACCTGACATCCCAAGGACACATCACCCTTGCATTTGCAAGCAAAATGGGCATTCCGTAGCATTCTCGGAAGAAACCAACCCACCTGTGAAGAATTCGCGAACTGTGCGCCAAACAGAGGTCCCGGTGTGATCCAACAGCTCCACGTAGCCCAACGCGTACCACCGACCGCGTAGAAAAGTCAACACTGAGCCACCACTGTGGAAAAGGTCATAAAAGGGATCAGAACCCGCGGTCGAAAATCCGCGCTCTCAAGCGGCAAAAGAAAACTCACCCGGCGACGAAAACGCCACGCGTTGCGCGGAAAACATCGCGCCCGCGCCGTGGCGCGTCGTCGAGCCACGGCCCACGCGGCAAATAGAGCGGCGCAAGGCTGGCCGCCCAAGCGGGGCCGCCCGCGCGGGGCCAAAGGGCCGCCCGCGCGGCCCTGCAGCGCCGCGCGCCTGGCGCGCGGCCTGCAGCCCGCGCGGGGCCAAGGGGCGCCCGCGCGGCCTTGCAGTGCCGCGCGCCTGGCGCGCGGCCTGCAGCCCGCGCGGGGCCAAGGGGCCGCCCGCGCGGCCTTGCAGTGCCGCGCGCCTGGCGCGCGGCCTGCAGCCCGCGCGGGGCCAAAGGGCCGCCCGCGGGGCCCGCGCGCGCACCGCAGTGACGCGCGCGGCCCGCGCGGCCTCGCGGCACTGCGCCTGCAGCGCAGTGCCCGCGGGCGCGTCCCTGCGGAGCTGCGCGCCTTGCGCGCTGCCCGCCGCGCGCGCCTGCGGCGCTGCGCGCAAGCGCGCAGCCCGCCGCTCGCTGCCTGGCGATGCCATCGGTGGCCCGGCACCTTGCTGCGCTTAAGCACGCCCGTGCAGCGGCCACCCACCCCGCCGTGCGCTGCAAAATTGTACGCGCTCGGCCACACCGCTTCGCCACGCCTCGGACTACAGTCCGAGCCAACCAACAGGACAAGAAAGAAGAAGAAGAAAAAAAAAAGAGAGAAAAAGAATAACAATGGAGGAAGGCCAAAACAAACAATCCACAAGCTGCAGGAGCAAAAAAATAAAATAAAAACCAACCTCGACGAGTCGCGCCGTGCGCACACTCGGCTCCGCGCCCCTGCAGCGAATAAGGAAGTCCCAAGAACACCTTCCTCCCACACTTCTTCTCCTTCTTCTTCTTCCTTGCTTCAGACCAAACCAAAGAGGTCTCCAAGTTGGAGGTGATGAGGGCGATGGTGAGGTGGAACTGGGTGAGTGAGAGAGAGTTTTTATAAAGCAAGAATAAAAAAAAAAAGCATTAATTAATCCCACCAACTCACCTGCAGAATTAATTATCACCAACACCTTCATTAATTAATTCATCCACTCTCTCAATTCCTCACCACCAGCAGCTAAAGAAAGCAACCACCCCAAGGTTAGTTAATTAAAACAAATTTAATGAATAAAATAATATCAAAAGGCCCCCAATAACTCACTTTTTGCCTTCGGGTCTTCCGCCGCCGCCCGAAACCACCCGAACCCCGCTGTAAATCAAAAATACACGCGCTCACGCCTTTTTCTAGTCAAAAAGCTCGTCGGTGGAGTCAGAAAGCTCAACCCAAAAACCGGTACACTACACGCCGGGTATGGAGCGTGGCATTGTAGTTCCTTTGGATTGGGATCTGCCGCCTGAGGCGAGTTCTGATTGAGGCGCTTGGCGCCGGGTGATGGAGGACAGCTCAATCGGATGAGGCATTCCCGATTTCTTTTTCAGGATAGTGGATTTTGAGACTGTCACAGCACTCTGAGTTCCAGCGGTCAATGTGGTGGTAGGTTTGAGTTGTTCTGGGCTCTTGGGTTCGTATCTTTTGATACGGGAGTTTTCCTTCCTTGGTGGGTAGTGCTTTTGCTTCTTTGCATGGGTTAGGGGTAGGACGGTTACCTAGTGTTTGGGAGGTTCATGTTCCCGATCTTTGGCTCGTAGGGGTGTGTGGTTGGTCCTGCCCGGTGCAGTTGAGTCCTCGATAGTACCGGTAGACCTGATGGTCTTAACCTAGTTGCGGGACTTGGTTTCGTACTTAGGACGGTTTGGGCTGGCTCGGTTATTTCCTTTTCGCGGCGGTTGATTATGCCGCGAGGACGATTTTCGTGGGAGCCAGGCCCGGAGGTGTTGGTGTACCTGGGTTGTTTGAGAGTTATCTTCGCCTCTATGGTTTTGACTTTGTGCGTGAGGCGGATGTTTCGCAGTGGATGAGTAGCCTTTTGGCTGGTGTGGTTGAGGGACCTTCGGCGGCGCCGGGACTCGGAGATTCCCCTTTGGTTGCGAGTTCCGCTGTTCTCCTATCAGAGTTGTCTTGCATGCCACTAGCTTGGGAGTTGAGGACCCAACTCCTGGATTCGATGTTTTGGAAATTTTGTCAGGCCAAGTGTGTCGCCTTTCGGGGCGCTGGTGCTATTCGAGATGCGGAGGATTGGTTCGCTTCGGCTTTGTGAGGATCACCGGGAATTAAGTGAAGTGATCATCTAGAGCAAGTACCCTTTGGTCGAGCCGGGAGGATTTGATTTACCAGCTGCAAGGGTACTGGGATCTTCTCGAAGATTGATTTGCAATCTGGTTCTCTCGACTATTTTTGGCGGTGTGCTGATGCCGAAGAGTTAGGGAGTTGCTTCTACATCCCGACGATTTTTGGATTAGAGATCAGAGGCTATGGGATCAGTTGGGGGACTTATATTGGATACCTCGAGAGTACAGAGGTACTTGGATCGAGCTTGTGTGCCGATGGACTTGTGGTTGGATTATCTAGGGCCCAGGGAGGAGCGGATGCTTGGACCGATGCGGACTACTTGGTAGCTCGAGCGGTTAGCCCAGCTGTACTCGGTTGAGGTAGTACGGATTCCTGGAGTGCCCACCTTTATTTTGTTCTTGTTAGAGATCCGAGGATTGTATCGCGTCTCTAGAGGAGGTATTAGACAGCCTTGGGAGCTTGAGTGGCGGATGATCGAATATTTACCCCCTCTATTTGGTTGAGATTCCGTGTTGAGGAACGACTTTAGTTTCGAGGACAAACTTTCTTTTAGTGGGGGAGGATGTGATGACCTGGATCTCTGCAGAGTTGTGGTAGAGTCATTGGTGACTTCGGGGGAGCCTGTACTGTGTTTCGGGAAGTGTTTGTGCATGATTGGACACAAGTGTTGGACCTCGAGCCTTATTGGATCACTTGGGCGATCGGCTGACCCCGTCGGATATTTAGAGGTGGTTTCGCGCGAAACGGATTTTAAAATTGGGCTCAGCGCGAAATTTGGGCTAAGAATACCTTTTCGGGTGCATCCGGCAAATTTTGGAGGTGGATTTTGGCAAAACAGATGTCATTTTTGGAATCAGCGCGCGAAAACGGTCAAGATGGGCTATTTACTTGATGTTTTTGGGCTGGCGATTACTGTTCACGCCGAAACAGTGTCTCCGGCGATCGCCGGCGGCGGCGGGCAGCGTCTGCGGGCGGCGGCGCAGCCTCGGGCAGGCGTTTTGCGGCCGCGGGCAGGCGGCTGAGGGCGCGGGCAGGAGCGCGGTCCACCGCGGAGGTCGTGCGCCGGGGGCGGGCCACGTGGCGCTTTCCGGTTGGCGGGTGCAGCAAACGCGGTCCACGAAATTTGGGCCCGGGTGCACGGTAGACCGGGTGGACACGTGGCATGAGGTGATTGTTTCGGTGTTGTGCTCCCGGTCTACGCAACCGGTGGAGTTGGTGACCGGGGCAGGTGGCCGTACGGCGGGGCAGGTGGCCGTACGGCCGGGGCAGTCGCGACGTGCGCGGTGCACGGCGCGACGTGCGCGGTGCACGGGGTGCCGGGGCCACGTGGCGCGACGCCACTGGCTGGCGCAGGTGCGCCGGGTGCAGCGGGGCCCAGGAATCCAGTGTAGTGGGCTACGTGGCCGGCCCGCAGCATTTCGGGCTTGAACAGTAATGGGCCGGGCCCATTACTGTAGCCGCCCGAAAAATTTCGGGCGCCCGAAACCTGGACATAATGGGTATTTTTGCAATTGTTTCTCCAGCACTATAAATACCTGCCCGAGCCTCCTTCTTTGACTCTTTTCTCTCAAACCGAGCATCATCTGCCTGAGCCACCTTAAGGAGAATTGTTCACCTCTTAACCCTTGATCTTCCTGCCAAGTTCTAGGATTTTAGGAGGCTCGAATCCCGAGGTTCCCCATTTTACGGCGCAGCGCGACGTTGCATTCCTGTGTTCTTCTTCGGCGCAGCGACAGTGTTTTAGCTCCCCTGGGCTACCCCGAGATCACTTTGCTGTGATTCTTGCGTCGACAGACTCCTAAGAGGTAGGACTTCATCCTTCGTATTGGTCGCGCTTTCCCGTTTGGAGGTTTTGGCACGGATCCCGAGGCAAATAGTGACCCCTTTTTCTATGTGGAATTCCTTGACAGCCCTGAGGTATTTTGGCCGTATCTTTGCGCACGAGCGTCAGACGGAAACGAGCTTATACAACTTTTTCATCTACGGATCGCAAGGAACGCGCTCGTATTTTTGTTGGATTTTCCAGAGGATTATTTCGAGGTGGAAATTACTGTTTTCTCAGTGAACAGTGCACAGTCTGTAGCACAGATTTTTTTATGATGTACCCCTTTTGCCGAATTTTTATCTTGACTTACCGGACTCTGATTTGGGCGTGCAAGGTACCGTTACGAAGCTATCGACGCGAGGATCGTCGTGATATTTTTCTTGGAATTTCCTGGGCACTTTCTGCAGGTGATAATTTAACAGTTTTGAATCAGATGTTGTATGTGATTATAAGAGCAATATTTGGGAGCCTTAGTGTATTTAGTGGACTTTGTATTGTACCAGGAGTAGTACGGGTGTGCTGAATTTGTGGAAGCAAGGATTTGGAATTTTGGTATTTTCTAGCTGTACGGACTTGGACAGTTGCACTTCAGGTGGGTGGTTGTTATTTACCTCTATTTTGACATGCTCACTAGGAATATTAGAGTGATCCCTTTATTTGGACATGCATGCTTAAAATATTATAATAGTGAGCCTATCATATGGAAAGTACTATTGTAGATATCTGTTAGTGGTTGGGACTTATACATGTTTGTATGGATAGAATATTAGCACTCAACCTTGAATGTGGAATTGTTTATTATATTTGGTCAAGATAATTTATCCTGTTAGCGGTATTACTTGAGGATATGAGACATGCATAGGTGGATGATTTATGTGAGACTAACTTGGTGGACATAGCTTGTTGGAACATGATTATTGGGATACTTTAATAGTAATATTCAACTTGCCATGTTAGCACATAGATCTTATGAAAATGGGTTAAATGGATAACTTATTGAGACATTATGACATAACTCTGTGCGGGTACCACTTTGGTCATTTATCATGGATCAGGGATTATAGACATGTGTGGTTGAATAATGATTTTAGCATGTTGATGGTTATATCCATGCGGAGCTATTAATTGATACACATGTGGAACCACTATTTTGTCATACTTTCTTTTATCGCTCCTGAGGACAATTGCATGCTTGTATGGTCATCTAGACAGGCCACTTTTTATTGCTGCACTATCATTTTGGGACTTGACTTAGGAGAAACCATGTTTGTTTCCTTTTCTCCTTCTTCTTTAGACCTTTGAGTCTGGTTGCTCGGGTTCGAGCAGGGGTTTGGGATAGTGTAGCGGGGACCTGAGGGTCGGTGACAGGTTGTGTTTGATTATGGATTGGGGGATTATTGCTGCTACCGCGGATAGTAGGCGGTTGACCGGATATGTCACGCCCCGGGGTTTCATTAAGCGGAAGATGACCACTGAAAATGGTTGAATTTGCGTATACTTTTTTTTTTTTTTTTTCTTTGAAATCAACCTCCCCCGGTGCGTGCCCAGACCCGCCGCATATACAAATTCACTCTGCGAACGGGCAGAGTTTCCTTTGTATATGCACGGCGTCCTGACTACAACAGCCATACAACTATCGCTATAACCACACTAGTTCGACGGTCGGAAGCATACAGCTCTTTCTCATAAGTATTTAATAGGGCCGACTAATTTTGAAAGGATAAATCCACAGGTTTTAAAAACGGCGCCCACACGGCGCCCAGGTTTTCAGAATGGTTTTCGCAATCCATAAATCCACAGGGTTTTTAAAATGGTGCCCACACGACACCCACATTTATAAAACAGCTTTCGAAATGCTTTCTTTTGTAGTTTGAAAACGGCCCAACGGGAAAAGCAAAACAAACGCTCACAAAGATAATAGATGACACTCCAACATCCACATCGACCCCACGAGGGTATCGCAATCCACATAGCAACTACTAACAGGTAATGAAATGAGCAAAATAGAAGCACGTACAGTCTATGGTCTCGAAGGACCGAAAGTACTCTTGCCACGGCCTCACCGTCGTCCTAGCACTCGTCCCTGGACGAACCTGTCACAGAGTGGGTAGTCAGCGACACTATCATGATAGAGTACTAAAAGCGGTAAAGTAATACCAAGCCTCAAAGTAAGACTAGCCGGAGCAAGCCCCCTCTCCCAAACCACCTGTGACACCTGTAACACCTGTAACACCTGTAACACCTGTAACACCTGTAATACCTTTAACACCTGTAACACCCGACCACGTCGGATAACTAAACCGACGGGTCGCACCGTACCTGCAATACCCGACCACGTCGGACAACTAAACCGACGGGTCGCATCGCTCGCACCTCGGCGCCTCAAACCCCACAACTAATAAAGGGCCCCACTACGTCACCTCGTGGGTATACACGGGTCATAGACCACTTTTTCGGAAAAGCGCACCCTTAGCGGTGGCCAAACCGCGGGTGCGCGTGCTGCAGCCTCGAGCCAAGTAACCATAACCACCATCAGGTTAGCATCATAATATATAACAAGAGTAAAACGGCAACATGTATAATTAAAAGTAAACAGCAACATGTGTGATCGAAGGTAACCCGCTAACATGTATAATCGAAAACAAGGCGATAATATGTGTACTAGAAGTAACCCGCTAACATGCCTACTCAACAATAAATACCACAAGGAACACCATGTTAGCACAATTGCATATTTATTTTAAACAAGATACAATTGCCGACAACCCGACGCCGAATCCCAAAACAGAACCCACATTAATGACCAACAATAGTGAGCCGAGCACACACCACACGATAATCATGACAGTAACGAAAATGGGCATAAGGGGTTCTAAGGGTGTACCCACCTGAAACGCGAAGGAGAGGTTTGCGGAGCTCCCGCTAAAGCACTCCCACCCTGTGCCCGAAAAAGTTACAGTAAGTAATAATGTTAAAAACATCGTCGTGGTCAAAAACACTGAAAAAACGAGACGAGACGGGCCAAAAACGGAGCTCCCGGGCCCTCCGGGCTGCAGTCTGGTGCACGGGTCCAGCCGTGGACCGGGTCCACGGCAGAAAGGCGACCGCGGCGCAGACCGGGTGCACCGCTCGGTGGGCCGCTGGAGCACGGCCAGCGTCGCGGACCGGGCTCACGGCCATAGTGCTGGCGGTCGCGGACCGGGTGCACGCCCAGGAGGGGTGAGCCGGTGCGGCTTGGGCCGGGCCGCGCACGGGGGAAAGCGCGGACCGGGTCCATGCCGCGCGGCTGCCGATGCGTGCGCCGGGTGCACGCCCGGAGGGTGCACCGCACACGGTGTGCAGTCCGGCGCACGGTTCCGTGCGCCGGGTCTGCGCCTCCGGGGCTGCGGGGCGTGCACCGGGTGCACGCCCGGGTCTGTGGACCGCGGCTGGGGATCCGTACTCGGTGAACAGTAACCCTGTTTTGGCCCCCCCGCGGCTCCGGCGACGACCCCGCAGACACGGCGACTGCGGCGGCGACGCCGTGGGTACCACAACGGCGGCAGCGGCCTCCCGTTTAACAACGGCGGCGGCGGCCTCCCGTTCGACAACCCGTACTGCCCATGACAACGACAAAAGGAAAACCCCAAAACGAAGGACCAGAAAAAAGGAACCACTCACCTTCATTCGTTGGAGAAGGAGTAAGAAAAATAATCGTCCCCTCCTCGCCTCCTTGCTCGATCAATCCCACAGAGGATGGGCGATTTTCCCTTTCTCGATTTTGGTTCCCTCCGTCGATTTCTTGGGAAGAGGGAAAAGGAATTAGGTTTTCCTCTCCCGCACGCACCCAAATAACTTAACGCCCAAATAAAAAGACGGGAAAAACCTAAATCCCCAAAACACAACTAAAATCGATCGGGATGCAACGGGGGGTCCAGATTACCTCGAAAAACGTGCCGATCGCCTGCACGAGTTTCGATGCGCCCACACTGATGGTAAAACTTCAAAAATTATTTCTGGGAGATCCCGGGGTCGGAATTCAAATCCGATCACGCCACCGTTCACCGTTTTGCGAGCCCTACCACCTAAAAATACCCGCAAACCCTGACGATCAGCCCAAAAATTTACGAGTTTCAACTCCCCTTCTAGCAACCGAAGATATAAAGTTAGGACCCTAAACGAAAAAACCGAAAGCCCGAGGTGCCACCCGAAAGATAAAATAACCCACTGACTTAAAAAGATGAAAGGTCCGATCGCCTCGAAAAGCGTGCTAGCCCCTTAGCACGGATTCCGATGCACCACTCAAAGCAAACGCTTTGACCCCCATTCCGGGAGATCTGTAAATCCGAATCCGAATCCGTTCGCTTTGCCGTGCTCCGTTTTGCGAGCTCTACCGCCTAAAATTGTCCGCGAGCCCCGCCGGACTGTTCGGAAAGACACCAAAATTAGACCCTCAGTCGGGCATCATGAGACGAGGGGTAACGGGGAAAGTCAAAGTAAGGCCGGGTCTTACACCACTCACCGCTAAAAACAAGTTTCGTCCTCGAAACTTAACCCTCACCTGCGGCGAAGAGGTCCGGGTAGCACTCCCTCATCTTTGACTCTGGTTCCTAAGTTGCCTCACGTTCTCCTTGATTGCTCCAAAGCACCTTCACGTAGGGAATTGTCCGACTTCGTAGCTTTTTGTCCTCTCGTGCTAAGATCCGCACCGGCACTTCCTCGAAGCTCAGGTCTTTCTTAAGCTCAATTGCAGGGACGTCGAGCACTCGCGATGGGTCGGGGAGATACTTCCGAAGCATGGGCACGTGGAACACATCGTGCACTCGATCAAGGTTCGGCGGTAGGGCGAGGCGATAGGCCACCGGGCCGATGCGCTCCAGGATCTCGAACGGCCCCACATACCGTGGGTTCAGCTTGCCCCTCAACCCGAACCGCTTCACCCCTTTTTGACGGCGAAACCCACAACAACGCATGCTTCCCCACCTGGAATTCCACATCGCGACGCCTCCGATCTGCGTAGCTCTTTTGCCGGCTCTGGGCGGTCGCCAACCGCCGTCTGATGAGGTGTACTTTTTCCTCAGTTTCCGCCACCAAGTCTGGTCCCAAAAACCTTCGCTCCCCCAGATCGTCCCAACCAATCGGGGATCTACAGCGTCTGTCGTACAATGCTTCGTACGGCGCCATCCGGATGCTCGCCTGGCAGCTGTTGATATAGGCGAACTCTACAAGGGGTAGGTGGCGCGACCATCCGTCTCCCAAATCTAGTACGCAAGCCCGGAGCATGTCCTCGAGAATCTGAATCACCCGCTCAGATTGTCCATCCGTCTGGGGGTGAAAGGCTGAGCTGAAGTGCGACTTGGTTCCTAGGGCTCGCTGTAGACTTTGCCAAAAGTTCGACACCGGTCGAGTGTCTCTAGTCCACGCCATACGAATGGGTGGAAAGAGAGTTGACTTCGTCAGTCGCTCCACTGTGACTTAAACTGCATCGTGCTCTTGATGCGATGCAGAAAACCCGTGACGGATTCCATGCTGATTCGCTCCCATTTCCACTCTGGTACAGGTAGAGATTGTAGTTTTCCCCCCCCGCCGGCACTGATGTTCGGCCTTTACTGGTTAATCATCCGGGCAGTGAACTGTGTTGTATCCCCCTTCGATTTAGTCCACCCAAGATTCTGCTTGCGGTCCTTGTGCATTTTCGTGTCACCTGGATGCGCCGCATAGGGAGCGCAGTGTGCCTCGGACGATACCTCTTCCTTCAACTCTGGCAGCTCGGGAACGCAATTCCGCCCTCGAAAATGTGTCGTGCCGTTCGCACTCGCCGAAAAGTCGCTCACGTGGTCCGGGGGGTTTGTCTCGAACAAGCTGGGTCTGTGCGCCTGTCCTCTGGCCCTTCAGGATTTCTCTAATAGGGTTGGCTTGACCATCAAGGACGAGAGTCGCGCGACCGTGCCGGCCCTGCTGAGTAGTCGTGCTTATCGATTCCTCCTCAATTTGACCCATCCCGCTCAAGACATCCGCTCCTACACTTGCTTTTGCTGGGGTGATGCTGGATGGATAAGTCGAGTCCTTCAGCAACTGCAACCAACGCCTCTGTCGCAAGGCAACTCTTCCTATGTGAGCCAAACTTACAGCTCAGACGACCCGAAACACACATCGGTGGATTCCAAAAGGTGGTGTCTCCAAAGCTTTATAGCGAAGACGACTGCTGCCAGTTCCGGATCGTATGTCGGGCAGTTCCGCTCACATTCTCTGTGATTCCCGTTGCTGACACAATGTGCCCCAAAAAGTCCACTTCGCGAAGTCAGAACTCACATTCTTGAACTTAGCAAACAGCTTCCGGTCCCTGAGATTTCGGAGAAAAAAATCCGTAAGTGCTCCTCGCAGTCGATTAGAGAGGTCATTAATCCCGGAATTGTTCTTCACTGTAACTTTGCTTATCTCCCTACAGTCGATTGCGTAGGCGTAGGCTTCCGTTCCTCTTTTGCACGAAGCGCACGGGTGCGCCCCAAGGCGACACACTCGGTCTGATGAACCCTCTATTCAGAAAAACTCCTTGTGCCTTAACTTCCCTCAGTTTCGCGAGAGCCATTCCGCAAGGCACCTAAGTGATAGGTTGCGTGTTTGGTAGAAGCTCGAAAGGTAGGATGGCCTCTCGTCCAGGGGTATTCCCGGCAATTCAGTCAAGAGGATGTCAGAAGAAACCCCTGCCAATGATTCCTTAAAAGTCCAAAACATCCAACCCGACGACGAGGAAAACAAACCACTAAACGCCCTCACAAGGCTCCGAGAGTTGCCAACAAAACAGGCTGGGTTACTAACTACCAGAAACTCTCCCCCGAGAGCAACGAACTCACCCGTCACCAACACGGACCGCTCCCACCCGTCACCAACACGGGCCACCTCCACCCGTCACCAACACGAGTCACAAGCTCGGAGCATATCCACCGTCCCGGATTACCCGCCCCGACGGTCCGTCCGACCGGGGCGACGGTCAAAACTAAGGTTAGGCTTCAGCTCTAAGGCCTGCCACAAGTTCTACCCCACCTAAAGGGCTGCGTACAAGGCATCCTAGCCGAAAGTGATCAGTGCCAAAGCTCCAAGCAGTCGACAGATCCCTATGACCCACACCTGCCTCACAAGATCAACGACCAAAAAAACACTCGTAACTAAGCCCCATGGTCATGCCTTGGCCACGGGAAGCTGGCGACAAAACTCACAAGGTCAGGTCCTACCCCCGTCCTGGCATCGACGGGGTGCGACACTCTGATTAACCACTAACGTTCGGTCCCAATCCGTTGCCCCTCCAAGCACCGGCATCGAATCGTGCGGTAAAACTCCAAACCAAACAGCGACGCTCCCAACTAGAAGAAAAACAAAGCTCAAGGTCCGTTCGGCAAAGACCTCCAGGTACTGAAGACTATGCATCTGAAATCTAAGGGTCGGAAGAAGACAAGCAACTAAAATAACGAGAAGAACCGAGTCACAAGTTGCCTAGGTTCACTAAACGCACTCGAGGGATCACACGCCAACCCACCTGCAGGACAACCGAACCGACGCACTTGTGCAGAAAACAGAAACCCAACCAAAGCCTTACCACCACAACCCTACTAAAGGAAGCCACCCGTGAACCCATCCCGACGATTTCTACAACCGTCGCAGTGTCTACGGTGAAAGGCCGAACTATGGGTAACAATTAGAGGGGAAGGATTCCTCATTCCCTCATCTACCTTGCACATGGTGCAAGAAGAATCGGCCGACCACCCGCTGTAACTTAACACCAGAAGACCCAGAAGGTACAAGTTTAGACAACGGCTATCGAGTTACCCATGACCGACAGACGGCCGACAAACCAACAACCACCGATGGGTTGTGCTACCACCCAGCTAAACCGGAAAAGACACTCAATAGTCCCCGCACTCTCGCATCTCTACGCAGATATATCCTGATCATTTCATTAGCTAGTAGCCAGTGGTAATGTGCTCCAGTGGATGTTGGACAGCGACTACTGTGGTTAAAGCTGTTTCTCTCTGATACCATCTTAATCTGTCACGCCCCGGGGGTTTCATTAAGCGGAAGACGACCACTGAAAATGGTTGGATTTGCGTATACTTTTTTTTTTCTTTGAAATCAAACTCCCCCGGTGTGTGCCCAGACCCGCCGCATATACAAATTCACTCTGCGAACGGGCAGAGTTTCCTTTGTATATGCACGGCGTCCTGACTACAACAGCCATACACTATCGCTATAACCACACTAGTTCGACGGTCGGAAGCATACAGCTCTTTCTCATAAGTATTCAATAGGGCCGACTAATTTTGAAAGGATAAATCCACAGGTTTTAAAAAACGGCGCCCACACGGCGCCCAGGTTTTCAGAATGGTTTTCGCAATCCATAAATCCACAGGGTTTCTAAAATGGTGCCCACACGACACCCACATTTTTAAAACAGCTTTCGAAATGCCTTCTTTTGTAGTTTGAAAACGGCCCAACGGGAAAAGCAAAACAAACTCTCACAAAGAAAATAGATGACATTCCAACATCCACATCGACCCCACGAGGGTATCGCAATCCACATAGCAAACTACTAACAGGTAATGAAATGAGCAAAATAGAAGCACGTACAGTCTATGGTCTCGATGGACCGAAAGTACTCTTGCCACGGCCTCACCGTCGTCCTAGCACTCGTCCCTGGACGAACCTGTCACAGAGTGGGTAGTCAGCGACACTATCATGATAGAGTACTAAAAGCGGTAAAGTAATACCAAGCCTCAAAGTAAGACTAGCCGGAGCAAGCCCCCTCCCCCAAACCACCTGTGACACCTGTAACACCTGTAACACCTGTAACACCTGTAACACCTGTAACACCTGTAATACCTTTAACACCTGTAACACCCGACCACGTCGGACAACTAAACCGACGGGTCGCACCGTACCTGCAATACCCGACCACGTCGGACAACTAAACCGACGGGTCGCATCGCTCGCACCTCGGCGCCTCAAACCCCACAACTAATAAGGGGCCCCACTACGTCACCTCGTGGGTATACACGGGTCATAGACCACTTTTCCGGAAAAGCGCACCCTTAGCGGTGGCCAAACCGCGGGTGCGCGTGCTGCAGCCTCGAGCCAAGTAACCATAACCACCATCAGGTTAGCATCATAATATATAACAAGAGTAAAACGGCAACATGTATAATAAAAGTAAACAGCAACATGTGTGATCGAAGGTAACCCGCTAACATGTATAATCGAAAACAAGGCGATAATATGTGTACTAGAAGTAACCCGCTAACATGCCTACTCAACAATAAATACCACAAGGACACCATGTTAGCACAATTGCATATTTATTTTAAACAAGATACAATTGCCGACACCCGACGCAGAATCCCAAAACAGAACCCACATTAATGAACCAACAATAGTGAGCCGAGCACACACCACACGATAATCATGACAGTAACAAAAATGGGCATAAAGGGGTTCTAAGGGTGTACCCACCTGAAACGCGAAGGAGAAGGTTTGCGGAGCTCCCGCTAAAGCACTCCCACCCTGTGCCCGAAAAAGTTACAGTAAGTAATAATGTTAAAAACATCGTCGTGGTCAAAAACACTGAAAAACGGGACGAGACGGGCCAAAAACGGAGCTCCCGGGCCCTCCGGCTGCAGTCTGGTGCACGGGTCTAGCCGTGGACCGGGTCCACGGCAGAAGGCGACTGCGGCGCAGACCGGGTGCACCGCTCAGTGGGCCGCTGGAGCACGGCCAGCGTCGCGGACCGGGCTCACGGCCACAGTGCTGGCGGTCGCGGACCGGGTGCACGCCCAGGAGGGGTGAGCCGGTGCGGCTTGGGTCGGGCCGCGCACGGGGGAAAGCGCGGACCGGGTCCATGCCGCGCGGCTGCCGATGCGTGCGCCGGGTACACGCCCGGAGCGTGCACCGCGCACGGTGTGCAGTCCGGCGCACGGTTCCGTGCGCCGGGTCTGCGCCTCCGGGGCTGCGGGGCGTGCACCGGGTGCACGCCCGGGGTCTGTGGACCGCGGCTGGGGGATCCGTACTCGGTGAACAGTAGCCCTGTTTTGGCCCCCCCGCGGCTCCGGCGACGACCCCGCGGACACGGCGACTGCGGCGGCGACGCCGTGGGTACCACAACGGCGGCAGCGGCCTCCCGTTTAACAACGGCGGCGGCGGCCTCCCGTTCGACAACCCGTACTGCCCATGACAACGACAAAAGGAAAACCCCAAAACGAAGGACCAGAAAAAAGGAACCACTCACCTTCATTCGTTGGAGAAGGAGTAAGAAAAATAATCGTCCCCTCCTCGCCTCCTTGCTCGATCAATCCCACAGAGGATGGGCGATTTTCTCTTTCTCGATTTTGGTTCCCTCAGTCGATTTCTTGGGAAGAGGGAAAAGGAATTAGGTTTTCCTCTCCCGCACGCACCCAAATAACTTAACGCCCAAATAAAAAGACGGGAAAAACCTAAATCCCCAAAACACAACTAAAATCGATCGGATGCAACGGGGGTCCAGATTACCCCGAAAAACGTGCCGATCGCCTGCACGAGTTTCGATGCGCCCACACTGATGGTAAAACTTCAAAAATTATTTCTGGTAGATCCCGGGGTCGGAATTCAAATCCGATCGCGCCACCGTTCACCGTTTTGCGAGCCCTACCACCTAAAAATACCCGCAAGCCCTGATGATCAGCCCAAAAATTTACGAGTTTCAACTCCCCTTCTAGCAACCGAAGATATAAAGTTAGTACCCTAAACGAAAAAACCGAAAGGCCGAGGTGCCACCCGAAAGATAAAATAACCCACTGACTTAAAAAGATGAAAGGTCTGATCGCCTCGAAAAGCGTGCTAGCCCCTTAGCACGGATTCGATGCACCACTCAAAGCAAACGCTTTGACCCCCATTCCGGGAGATCTGTAAATCCGAATCCGAATCCGTTCGCTTTGCCGTGCTCCGTTTTGCGAGCTCTACCGCCTAAAATTGTCCGCGAGCCCCGCCGGACTGTTCGGAAAGACACCAAAATTAGACCCTCAGTCGGGCATCATGAGACGAGGGGTAACGGGGAAAGTCAAAGTAAGGCCGGGTCTTACAGGATACATGTTATTTTATCCGATTTTGGATTGGGGGATTATTGCGGCTACCGCGGACAGTAGGCGGTTGACCGGATGTCGGATGTTGGACATGATTGTGATTGTGGGTATTGCGGCGATCGCGGATTTTGGGCGATCGACCGGATGTTCATTTGTGCATCAGATTGGGGGATATGTGTTTCTTTTAGTTGAGGGTGTGTTCCACTGGGGCTTTACAGTTGTGATCTACTCCTGCTTTTGGTACTTATCTTACCGGCGCGGTTATTGCCCGGTAGTATTTTGATATGGATTTTACCGGCGCGGTTATTGCCCGGTAGTGCTTTCCTCGAGTGGGTCGCTCCCCTCGGTTCCCCTCCGGAGGCCGGGGCCAGACATTGACGTTTTTTGGCTATCACATCGGCGCGGCTTACTTGCCCGATGATGAGGGCGGTACAGATTGGGTTCATCTGGGACGGTTGGTTAGTGTTGCATATGGTTATTCCAGTCTAGGATTGTATTGTAGAGGCATAGTAGTGGTAGTTTCCTTTCTTCAGCAGTCTTTATTTGTTACCACACTTCTTTCCTTTTTGCCTCTGGTAGACCTAGTGGGTGTGTCAGTGTTTGAGGTTTTACCCACTAGGGGAGGCTACTGGTTTACTGGTAGTCTCACCCCCATTCTTCTTTTTTCCTCCTTTTTTCTTCTCTCTTGTTTTGCAGTGTCTTCTGCGGGTGCTGCTGGGCTTCAGCGGCGGGTCGAGGAGAGAGGACGGCTGAGTAGATAGATCTCGAGGCAGGATGAGCGTGTTAGTTGGACTGTTGGTGTACCCTTGTTTCCTCAGACGGTTGTACTTTTACATTTGGGACTGGCTTTTGCCAGCAGGTTGTATTTATTTGGTGAGCTGGGAGAGACAGATGTATCATTTTTACAAATGTATTGTATTTTATTTCCAGCTTCAGTCTGAGATGTATTAGTTTTAGTTCAGCTCTGTTTTTTTTCTGCTCTTTTATTATATCTCTTTTTGTCTGAGCAGTTTTGGCGCTTCGTGTACGCGGAAATACCGTGTGCACGGAGGATCTGTAGACGGGCTCGCTTCTGGTTTTCGCCGCAACTTTCGAAGGGGTAATCCAAGCAAAACTCCATCCTTCGGAAGGTCGAAGAAAGGCAAGAGTTCTTCAAGCTACAAGTCAAGAAAGCAAGAGAACTTCTCAAAGGATAAGAAAAGTTCGGAGGGACAAGTACAGTGCTTCAAATGTCGAGGCTACGGCCACATTGCAACGGAGTGTCCCAACAAGAATCCGGCAAAGAAGAAGGCGATGCAAGTCGTCACTTGGGATGACAACTCCACGTCAAATGAGTCATCCTCAAGTGATGAAGAAGACAACGCGACAGCATTCCACGCGTCCACATCTTCACCCTTCATGTGCTTAATGGCAAGTACATCCGATTCCTTGTCCAACTCCTCCCATGTTGAAAAGAACGCTACGGACGACGAATCGAGTAATTCTGAAGGTGAAGATTTTGCTCTTGCCTACCATAAGCTTTTGAGGGATTCAAAGAAACTGGCAAAGCAAAACCGGAGTTTGAGAGGGAGATTGCAGGATCTCGAAGAAGAAGCAAAAAGGGCATCTTCTCTCTCAAACGCTCTTGAAGTGGAAAGGGATAACTTAGCCAAAGCAAATGTTTCCCTTCAAGAGAAAATGAGCTTTTCGAGAAAGAACATGAGAAATGGTGGATAAAGCGAATTATTTCTCAAAGCTCTACAACGAGGCTCGACAGGATAAAATGGAAATGACAAAGACCATTCTCCAACTAAAGATGACTTAAAGCGATTCTCTTCTGGAAGGAGTAAGTTGGATAGGCTTCTTGGTCTTGGTCAAACAAATAAGTTCGGCCTCGGATACACTCAAACTGGAGACAGTCCAAGTTCGAGTGGGACAGTTTTGTGCCTCAGTCGGTATCTCCTCCTCCGACACCGGAATTCACGACAAGCAACGACAACAAGCCTACTTCATCCTCTTCGGGATCGTCAAGATCTAAGGTATGTTTTCGTTGTGGCATTTCAGGGCACATAAGGAGAAATTGCAAGACGGGAGCCAAACGCTCACCTCAAGCACCTCTTGCAATGACTACCAAAAAGGTGATTCCTCAGAAATCAATGCAAATCATTCAAAGGAAAAGAGCCTTGGTAGTTCACCGCTCAAGACGACATCATCAAGGAGCAGCAATCTTCTAACAAGACGCTTTCACCTAGGAGAATAACTTCACGACCATTACCGACGCATTCCAAAAAGGTTTGGGTGCGCAAAGGTGAAATTTTCCCTTGTCTTGTTACTAATGTTTCCTTGCATGCATATGATAGTTCGTCTTGGTATCTGGATAGCGGGTGTTCCCGTCACATGACCGGTGACAAAAACTGTTTTCAAAATTTGAGAAAATCTCCGGAGGACTTGTTGTTTTCGGAGACGGTCGGTCTTCCAAAATTGTTGGAAAGGGAACGGTAGCTATTCCAGATGGCCCGGTTCTGAAAAATGTGTTATTTGTTGATGGCCTTAAGACTAACCTCATAAGCGTAAGTCAACTTTGTGACAATGGTTACTCAGTTAATTTTTCATCTGTTGAATGTGTTGTAACTGATAAGGACCATGTTTTCTTTTTAAAAGGGGTTAGATCAGAAAACAATTGTTATGTTGTTCCTAATAAATTTCTGAAAAATGTAACCTAGCATCTTTGAAAAATGAAACACTTTGGCATGAAAGGCTAGGTCACATAAACTTTAAGGAACTTGCTAGAATTTCAAACAAAGATGTGGTCAAGGGGGTTCCTAAACTTTCTTTTGAACAAAACATTGTGTGTGGCGGTTGCCAAAAGGGAAAACAGTCTAGGACTGCACACAAGAACTTGAACCACATTGGTACAAAACGGCCTTTGGAACTTTTGCACATGGATTTAATGGGGCCAACTCGTCAACCATCTTTGGGAGGTAAATGGTATATTTTCTTATTGGTTGATGATTTCTCTAGATATTCTTGGGTAGCATTTTTAAAAGAGAAAGCTGATACTTTTGATTCTTTTCACGAGATTTGCCATCGTATTATGATTGAAAAGAATGAAAAGATTACTCGTGTTAGAAGTGATAGAGGTGGAGAATTCATAAATTCTAAATTCATTGATTTTTGCACTTCAAACGGCATTAAACATGAATTCTCAGCACCCTATACACCTCAACAGAATGGTGTAGTCGAGCGCAAAAACAGGGTCGTACAGGAGATGGCACGTGTTATGCTTCATAGCCGGAACCTACCGTTATATTTTTGGGCTGAAGCGGTGAACACTGCTGTCTATGTAATTAATCGAGTGTATTTGCGCCCGGGGACTTTAAATACACCATATGAACTATGGTTTTGTAGAAAACCGAACATCAAATATTTTCGTATCTTTGGGAGTCGGTGTTATTTTACGTGACCGCGAAAATCTTGGAAAATTTGACTCTCGAAGTGACGAAGGGATTTTCTAGGTTATTCTACAAACAGGCTATAGCATTTTGGATGGTAACAAGATCTAAGAGGAACATGAGAGTTAAGCGTGCTAAGCTAGAGTAGTTTAGGATGAAAAATCCCCCTGGGAAGTGGGATGTCACACCTGCTATCAGAGCCATTCTAACAATTCTTTGATAAAATGAGATGCATCTCGGTTCTTCAGGCTTATCTATAGCGGGTATCTCGAGGCTCCGGCTAATGACCGTTGTGAGTGGAGTGCAGCTCCTCACAAGGTCGGCTAAGGCTAGCGAGACGAGTCTCACATCGCCTGGTGCTTGTGAGTGTGCTTGAGCCTGACGTGGACGTCAGGGCTTAAAGGGGGGAAGAATGTGACACCCCCGGAATTTGGATTAGTCCTCTATATAAATGATATAATAGGACTAAAATCTCTAACCCGGCTATAGCATTTTGGATGGTAGCAAGATCCAAGAGGAACATGAGAGTTAAGCGTGCTAGAGCTAGAGTAGTTCTAGGATGGGTGACCCCCTGGGAAGTGGGGCGTCACAGTTATTTTTACGTGACCGCGAAAAATCTTGGAAAAATTTGACTCTCGAAGTGACGACAGGGTTTGGGGTTATTCACAAACAGTAGAGCATATCAAGTGTTTAACTTGGAACTAAGACGATCGTAGAATCTAAAATGTTAAGGTAGATGAAGCTTTTCACTTGCATCTGAAAAATCTACCCTCGATATCTCTCTTGATGATGATACACTGATACATGCATCTTCTATAAACAAATTCTTCCATGATAATGATGCATCTAAGGTTCTCAAGTTTAATGATGTGCAGGAATCATCTCATGTACCTCCGAGTACTCCGTTACCTCAAAACGTTACGCATCTCCAAGGATCATCCTGAATCGAACATTATTGGAGACCCACAAGAAGGAGTCAGAACTTGTTAAGGATTTTTGTATTGGCGTATTTCGTGAAGTTGAAGATTGAAGATGAAGACTTGACAAATCATATACTTCAATCTCAAAAGAATGGATTCAAATGTTCAGGTACGTTAAATTAAATAATCTTTGATATTTTGAATACATTCTTATAGCTTAGAAACACTTTGGAATATTTTCTATGGCCAAGAATCAAAAACTGGACATGGGACATGTTCAGGATCCGGATCGGACCTTGCAATCCGGATCCCGAAGGGTGATTGTTCATTGGCAATTTCAATCCGGATCCTAGGCCATTCCGATCCGGATCCCGAACATGGGAGTTGGCTGAATTGCATGAACGATCCGGATCGGACTTGTGATCCGGATCCCGAACCCTTGGATTCTGGATCGTCAATCTGTTACGACGATCCGGATCGCAGTAATCCGATCCGGATCGCCGTCCTGTAAATTTCAGAAAAGGCGTGTTTTTGATTCTTATCTCTTTCCAAAGGTTTCTAGCCTATAAATAGACCCTAATATCATCTTTTAGGGTTATCCCAAGGGGGATCAAAGGTAAGAATCCACATAGAGAAGAAAAGGTAAACACCTCCTTATTTTAGGTTTTCTTTCTCTATTGATCGGTTTGATTCTAGGGTTTTCAAAATCTATATCTTTCGAAAGAATCAAATCGATGAATACTTAGAGGGTGCTTCCTTGTCTATCTATGATGATCTAAGTATTCGAATATCATCACCAACAAAACAACGATTTTCCAAGAAATCGGCGCGTGGATTCGCGTGGCCTTGTGGACTCAAGGTGTTACCGTTTCGTGGATTCGAGACGAGGTGCGCTCGTGGATTCGAGACGTGCTACTTGGTGAGACCGTGGATTCGGTCTGGCGTCGTGGATTCGACGTGACACGCGTGGATTCGGCGTTGGACGCCTTCGTGGATTCGAGGTGCGTTGAGGAGCGAGCGGCGAAGATCTACTCGGAGCGTATGGAAAAGGTTGAGTCGTGTGTGTGCGTTATATCACCTTGTACGTGTTTTAATCTTAGTAGATTTCACCGTGTGATCGGTCCCGTGGTTTTTTACTCCTGGATTGGAGTTTTCCACGTAAAATCTTGCGTGTTATTTATTTTCCGCATTGGGTTATTTTTACGCAACATTTTGGTGTGTTTATTGTTTACCTATTCACCCCCCCTCTAGGTGGTTTTTCCCCTATTCAGATCCATTATATTATATAACCCAACAATTGGTATCAGAGCGGGAATAGGGTTGTAAACATTGGTCGATGGTGGCAACATCAATAGACCACCGTTCTTCGATGGAACAAATTATGCCTACTAGAAAGTACGCATAAGAGCGTTTTTGATTTCCATCGACGAACGGGTTCGAAACAATAAAAACACCCGGACGAGATCAAGGTAGAAGAATTAGTTGGTACACTTCAAACTTATGAAATTACTTTTCCTACTAACTCTTCTGCTGGAAAGCTCTCTTCTTCTTCCAAGTCTTCAGGTATGGCATTGAAATCAACAGAATATGAAGACGAGGATTCATCCTCCTCGGACTCTGACGATGATCTATCTATGGAGGACTTTGAGAAACAACTCGCTTTCTTGAAGAGAAAATTCGCCGGAACTTCGGAAGGGAAAACTCAAGCAAATCTTCATCATTCTCGAAGTCAAGAAAGGCAAAGGTGCTTCTACGTCAAAATCAAGAAAGCAAGAAAGTTTCTCAATAGAGAAGAAGAACGCTGAAGGACAGATCCAGTGTTTCAAATGCAAAGGCTTTGGCCACACTGCAACAAGATGTCCCAGCAAGAATCCACCAAAGAAGAAGGCTACGCAAGCCATCACGTGGGATGACTCTTCTTCTATGGACAAGTCATCTTCTAGTGATGAGGATACAAATGCCATCACATTCTTCGCACCCACGATTCACCCTTCGTGTGTATTTCATTGATTGCATCTGGTTCGTTGTCTATTTCTTCCCAGGATGATCAAACGGCAACGGATGATGAACCAAGCGATTCCATGTGAGAGGTGAAGACTTGCTCACGCCTACCAACTACTTCTACGGAACTCAAAGAAATTGCGAAGCAAAATAAAAACTTGAGGAGAAGGTTGTTGGAACTCGAGGAACAACCTAATAGAGCAACTCTCTCTCAAGGGCTCTTGAAGTGGAAAAGGGACAACTTGGTTGAGAAAATACTTTCCTTCAAGAGATGAACGAGCATTTTGAGAAGAAACTTGAAAAATCGGTGGATAAAGCTAATCTCTTCTCAAAGCTCTATTCCGAGGCACGACAAGAAAATTTTGAGATGAGGAGACCCTTTCCAACTTAAAAAGGATTTGCATAGATTTTCTTCAGGACAAGTAAGTTGGATCGCCTTCTTGGTCTTGGTCATACTAATCATTTAGGCCTCGGATATGGCCGAACTTGTGAGGAACCAAGTTCGAGCAAGACAAGTTTTGTGCCCCAGTCGGTTGCTCCTTCTCCGACGAAAATCATTGCAGCCAACGTTGACAACCTACCTCATCTTCTTCAGGTTCAACTTTTACAAGGTATGTCATTGTTGTGGTTTTTGCAGGGCACATAAGACCAAATTGCAAGTATGGAGCAGAACGAGCAAATCAAGCAATATTTGCAACTACTACCATCAAGAACACGACTCGGGAAACGAAGAAAAATCTTCTAAGTGTTAAGACAGATGGTAGGACACCCCCTAAGCCGAAGTCATTGAGGAAATCAAAGAAAAGTGTATTGAGTGATTTTCACATCCCTACGACCTCGGTAACTATGTTGTGTGACAACATAAGTGCTATTAACTTTTCTAAAAACCTGTGTTGCACTCTGGAACAAACACATGGAATTGAGATATCATTTTCCTAGATAGCTAGTTGAATCAAGTTTTTAAAAATTTCTTATGTTTCAACTGAAGATCAATTAGCTGATATTTTGACAAAACCTTTGGATCAAAAATGTTTTATTCGTTTGCGAAAAGCAATTGGCATGCTTTCAATTACATAACTTTTTGAACCACTGCTTAGAAAGGTTTTTGTTTGTGTTTTGTGTTCTTTTTGTAATATGAGCATTAATTGAGCATTTGCTATACTGACTTTATTTGCATCCTTTCATGTTTAGAGAAGTTTATTATGATTTGAATATCATTATAACTCATTTGATGCAATGATCATTTATTTCAATTATTTCATCTCGAATTGATCAAAGTCATTACCTCTCTCAATGATCTTCTGGTATTATTTTATCTTATTTGATGATTGAAATAAGTATGAACACAGGATCAATTTTTGGTTGAATACTGAATATCTTTCATAATTGATAGCCAATTGAGGGGGAGTTTATTATGTTTTTCATGCTCAAAAGATGTGGAAAGAGTTACATCCTTAATAGGAGTGTGAAAACTACCACCACATGGAGGAAAGAGCTACCACCTCGGTTGTCCGAGTACTGTGTGCAGCTACCACATGTTAACCAGCATGGTGATCTTGTTTAATCAAATAAAATGCTTTTTGGAATACTTGACTATGTCAAATTCCAAAGGGTTGGTATCAGGTGGGATTTCCAAAAGATGCTCAAAGAGTCACTTCCCAAATATATTGACTAAATATATTATTTTGACTATTTGGGATTTTCCAACATCTATCGCTCTGGTGTCATTTTCTTTGCTCATTGAGATTAGAT
>JAQOTM010001116.1:0-55116 GCA_029168755.2 Tillandsia fasciculata | reverse complement strand
GAAAGAAAATCTTTCGGCGACTTCATCTACGGAGCGAACTCAACGAATCAAAAGACACATCAAGTCAAAGGAGTTCACTCAACCCACCAAAGGTCCGCCACAACATCAATCAGTCAAGTGATTATTGCGAGGCAAAGACCCAAGGTGGATCAACAGTCAAAGCTACCAACCCCCGGGCACAATGAATCAAGACAACCCAAGATCCGACGATTTTGGATTCGGAAAGGTGATATCTTTCCTTTTCTTAATTTTCTAAATAGCTTATGACTGTGTGTAATGCTTTGATTGGTTTTCCCTTCATATTTTGCTTAATCTTTGCATTACATGTTTCTCAATGCTCTTTGTTTTTATACTTTATTTTTGAACAAAAGGGTTTTTATTGAACAAGTGCATTGAATGAAAAGGGCTTCATGTTCATCCCTCCAAAATTAAATTTTTCTTGGATTATCACTTGACTCCTTTTTCATAATCTTGAAGACACTTCATTAGAGGAGTTGTTTATTGAGCATTGGTTAAATTGACTTTAAATTGCATCCTTCACGCATTTAGAAATTTATTATGCTTTGATATCATAATATTTCAATGTGCAATGATCATTTATGTTAATTAATTCATCTTTTAAGTGATCAAAGTCAATTTCTCTCTCAATGATCTCTTGGTATAGTCATTATCTTATTTGATTGCTTAGTCGAGTATGAATTCGAGATCAATGGTTTGGTTGAATACCTTATATATTAAATAATTGATAGCCAATTGAGGGGGAGTCAATGAAATGTAAAATGCTCAAAAGATGTGGAAGAGTTACATCCCAATGAGGAGTGTGAAAAACTACCACCACATGGGAGAAAGAAAAAGAAGATACCCCATGAATGCAAAGCAAATTTTTGAAGTATTGATAAAATGCATATTGAAATACTTGACTCAGTCATATTTCATGGTTGGTATAAGGTGGGATTTTTAATGAAAGATGCTCGAAGAGCCACTCCTCAACAGAATTGTCTAGATATATTATCTAACTTATCTGGGATTTCAAACATCTATTGATCTTTGTATTTCATTTCTTTACCAAAATTGATGATTTGATAAAGGCATTACTCATAAGATCATGTTAGATGTAATTGAAAGTGTTCAACTTTAAGTGTTTTAATTTTCATAAATTTTCGTTTCATTTTTGAGTATTTTTGATAGATTTGGTATAATCTATTTCTTGTTGCATGAAACGATGACTTTTGTTTAAAGTTGGATACGCTAAAGTGCTTACATACTCTTTCTGGTTTTTATTTGTTCCAAATTATTCTAATGAAAGAAATTTGGATTGAATGACATCTATGTGAATTCATTGTTCTTCAAGCACTTAAATGGATTTCTTGATGGAATACAAATCGGTATTTGAAAAGTTTCCAAATCTGGATTGTTTCAAGAATTATTTGATTTTTGCTTTCTGGTACCGGTACGCAATCTGCATTTTTGGTATATACCGGAACTGAGCTTTTATCTCTCTTTCTCTATGAACTAATTTCCTTTTGTCTAGTATGTTCACTGTTTGACAATTTGTGACAAAAAGGGGGAGAAGAGAAATGATGGAGATGAGATCATCAAGAGAAGACAAACGAAAATGGAAAAATGTGGGAGAACCGAAAATGATGATCGTATCACAAAGGGGGAGAATAGAGATGCTCAAGAACATGGAGAACATGGAGAACATGTTAGAGATGCTCAAGATAGGGGGAGACAAAGAAAAAATTGAAAGAGCCGAAAAACAAAAGAACCAAAAGGAAGACGGATCAAATGTAGGATTTTAATTTCTAACGACTAACGTTTGATTTTGTTTGGAGTTTTGTTTTGCAGGAATTATATCACTTTAAGACTCCAAGTCCTAAGTCATAGAGTATGTTCTAGGACTGTTTGGTTCAAATGTAATTTTGTATTTATTGGATCTTTCACGCAAAGAAAATCAATGTTTTGGTGATGACATTGAATTTCGATTTTTTGGTTTAAGATGAGTGACTTGAGCGTTTTTATGTATTTTTGGGTTTTGTCACGAAATTGCCAAAGGGGGAGATTGTTACGGCTTTTTGGTGTTGGCATATTTCGTGAGTCAAGTCAGTGAGTTGAGTCGGAGTCTTGAAGTGATCAAATTGTCAATCAGCAATCAAAGACTTAGAGAAGATTCAACAAGAGCTCAAGTTGACACTCAGTGTCTTGAGTCTTGAAGATTGAAGATGAAGAACTGTGTATCAGTTACATCAATCTCAAGAAGAAAGTATTCAAAAGGATCAGGTATGTTTAACTAAATAATTTTGGTGATCCGAATACTTTCTTATAGTGTAGAAACACTTGGATGAATTTTTAATTGCATAAAAATCAAAAACTGGACATGGGACATGTTCAGGATCCGGATCAGATAATCCAATCCGGATCCCGAAGGGTATTAGTTCATGTGCAAATCCAATCCGGATCCAAGCCTATTCTGATCCGGATCCCGAACATTGGATGTTGCTGAAATTCATGAACGATCCGGATCGGGCCTTGCGATCCGATCCCGAACCCTTGGATTCTGGAATCGTCAATCTCGTTACGACGATCCGGATCGCTGTAATCCCGATCCGGATCGCCGTCCTGAAAAATTCCAGATAAGGTATGTTTTTGATTCTTATCTCTTTCCAAAGGTTTCTAAACTATAAATAACATTAGGGTTTCTCAAAAACGTGGGGAGCACGGCCGATCAATTATAAAACACTTGAGAGCAACCCTAGAGGCTAGGTTTTTATCGTTCTTCTTTATAGCCTCTTTTAGGTCAATTCGATGGTTCTTTCAAGAACATATCTTTTGTCGAATTGATCTAATCTTTGCTTAGAGATTTCTCCCATGGATCTTCATTGATAATCTAAGTAAAGGATCACCATCGAAGCCAATATTCTTACCGGCTGAGTTTGCGTCGTGGATTCGACGTGGCACCGTGGATTCGGTGTGTTGAAGGCGTTTCGTGGATTCGAAACGTGTGCTCGTGGATTCGAGTGGCGTTCGTGGATTCGAACGTGTGCAGTGGACGTGCAAACGTTGGAGCGCAAGGTCCGAAGAAGTTGAAGGAGGGGTTAAATCCGTGGAGACGGTAATCACCTTGTTATTCTTCTTTTCTTAGGGATTGTTATTGCGTGGATATCCAACCGGTCAGCGCAAGGTCCGAAGAAGCTGAAGGAGGGGTTGAGTCCGTGGAGTCGGTAATCACCTTGTTATTCTTCTATTCTTAGTGGATTGTTATTGCGTGTTGGTCCCGTGGTTTTTCTCCTGGATTGGAGTTTCCACGTAAATCTCGGTGTGTTGATTTTTATTTTCCGCATTGTTTTTATTTTTGCACTGAGATTGGTTTTTTATAATATTACACCTATTCACCCCCCTCTAGGTGTTTGATAGTACCTATTTAGATCCTTGTGGATCCTAAATAACTCTACACGGACAGTGGTCATTGCATCAGATTGGGATAGAGGCTTGTGGGCTTTCTTTTAGTGGATGGGTTTTCCACCTTGATCAGAGTCATGATCCAGTCCTGCTGATTTGGTACTTGTTTACCCAGGCATTATACTCGTTGGGTCGCTCCCCTCGAGTGCCACTCCGGAGTGTGCGTTTTACAGGCTTCGAGTCCTTGAGACTCCCTTTTTCCCCTATCGTGTTATGCGTTGGCCAGCATACCCGATTTGGCAGGCAGGCAGGCAGGCACAGCAGGCAGTACCAGTGCTTACTGGTGTATCGATTGGGTCTAGGCAGGGCAGGCATTTACATTCTGATGCACACATATAGCTATACTATCAGTTAGCTCATTAGAGGCATGTAGTGGTAGCTCTATTCATCATCGGCAGTTTTATTTTACAGCTTACCACCTTTGTTCATCTTTTTTCCGCCTCTTGTAGTCCTAGTGGGCACATTTGAGTTGAGGTCTACCCACTAGGGGGAGGCTGCTGTTTACAGTAGTTCTCACCCCCACTGCTTTCTCTTTTCTCTTCCCCTTTGTTTCTTTTGCAGTGTCTTCTGCGGTGCTGCTGAGTTTTCAGCGACGGGTCGATGAGAGAGGACGGCTGAGTAGATAGACTTCGAGGCAGGTTGAGCATGTTAGCTGGACTGTTGGTGTACCCGTGTTTTCCTCAGACGGTTGTTACTTTTACTTTGGGACTGGCTTTTGCCAGCAGGTTTATTTTTTTTTTGGTGAGCTGGAGAGACAGATGTATCATTTATACAGATGTATTGTATTTATTTCCAGCTTCAGTCTGAGATGTATTAGTTTTAGTTCAGCTCTGTTTTTATTGCTCTTTTATTATATCTCTTATATATCTGAGCAGGTTTGGCGCTTCGTGTACGCGGGAAATACCGTGTGCACGGCGGATCTGTAGACGGGCCGGGCTCTGGTTTACACCCGGGGCGTGACAACTATCATACTGGATTTGACTTAGGAGAACCATGCTTTTTCTTCTCTTTTTGTCACATTTGGGGGATAGTGCGCTCGGGTGCGAGTAGGGGCTGGGATAGTGTAGTCAGATAGTTTGTGGGTCTTGGGACAGGCAGGCTGTGAGGGCAGGGCTTGCGGCAACCGCGGACAGTAGGCGGTTGACCGGATAGTGATTGCTGCTTATGCATCAGATTGGGTATCAGGTCTCTAGTAGATGGAGTTTTCCACTATTTGTCTATCTTGCATCATCTTCGAGATCGGTCTCCTTTTAGTGGACGGTTTTCCCACTTTGATCAGAGTCGTGATCCAGTTCTGCTGACTTGATACCTATTACTGAGGCACTATGCTCGTGTGGGTCGCTCCCCTCGAGTGCCACTCCGGAGTGTGTATTTTGTGACCGTGCCGGTCAGGAGCCGGTCTGTTGCCTTGGGGCGGGACCGGGCCGGTCAGGAGCCGGTCTGTCGCCCTCGGGATGGACCGTGCCGGTCAGGAGCCGTTCTGTTGCCTTGGGGCGGGACCGGGCCGGTCAGGAGCCGGTCTGTCGCCCTCGGGATGGGACCGTGCCGGTCAGGAGCCGGTCTGTTGCCTTGGGGCGGGACCGGGCCGGTCAGGAGCCGGTCTGTCGCCCTCGGGATGGGACCGTGCCGGTTCAGGAGCCGTCGCATCCCATAGCTGAGTTGGGACTTAGTAGGCATAGTGGGCAGTACCGGTGTTCGCCGGTGACTAGTTGGGCTACCCAGGCAGGCATTCTTATTCTGATGCATACAGTTGGCCATACTCTTAGCTGAGCACCTTAGAGGCATATAGTGGTAGCTTCTACATCATCAGCAGTTTTTATTTACAGCTTACCACCTTTGTTCATCTTTTCCGCCTTTTGTAGTCCTAGTGGGCACATTTGAGTTGAGGTCTACCCACTAGGGGGAGGCTGCTGTTTACAGTAGTCTCTCACCCCCCCACTGCTTTCTTCTTTCCTCTTTTTCTTCCCCCTTGTTTTGCAGTGTCTTCTGCGGGTGCTGCTGGTTTTCAGCGACGGGTCGAGGAGAGAGGACGACTGAGTAGATAGACTTCGAGGCAGGTTGAGCGTGTTAGCTGGACTGTTGGTGTACCCGTGTTTCCTCAGACGGTTGTACTTCCTTTGGGACTGGCTTTTGCCAGCAGGTTGTATTTTTTTTTGGTGAGCTGGGAGAGACAGATGTATCATTTATACAGATGTATTGTATTTTATTTCCAGCTTCAGTCTGAGATGTATTAGTTTTAGTTCAGCTCTGTCTTTTATTGCTCATTTATTATTATCTCTTATATCTGAGCAGGTTTGGCGCTTCATGTACGCGGGAAATACCGTGTGCACGGCGGATATGTAGACGGGCCCGGGTTCTGGTTTACACTCGGGCGTGACAGACGCAGATCGGGGATTCGAGACGCGTTGTGGAGCGAGCGGAGAAGATCGACTAGGAGCGTATGGTAAAAGGTTGAGTCGTCTGTGAGTACGTATATCACCTTGTACGTGTGTTAATTCTAGTGGATTTCGCCGTGTTATCGGTCCCGTGATTTTTTACTCCAGTTTGGAGTTTTTCCACGTAAAAATCTTGCGTGTTATTTTTATTTCCGCATTGGGTTTTATTGCGCAATGATTTTTTGAGTGTTTATTGTCACGCCCCGGGGTCGAAACTGCGACCCGGGCTCGCTAACAGATCCGCCATCTGTACGGAAACTGCCGTACAGACGAAGCGTCTAACCTGCAAAAGATAGAACTACAGCTATACAGATATCAGAGCGGGTAATAAAAGCTGTAATATAAAATCTCACTACTGAAAGCTGAAAATAAACTACAAGTCTATCTCCCGAATACAAGATGATACCAATAGAAATCAGCCTATACAACATCTACAAATCCACAGGGGAGATAGCTAAAACTGGAAATGACAATACATGAACAACTCCCACCGTCTGGGATGGTACATCTACCTCACTCTAAAATAACAATGCTGGTAGGGAACTATCACGCGACTCCCTGTCCTCGGTCCGTCAAGCCAGCTCGGGCAGGAACGGAAGAAAGCCTCAGCAACCTGTCACCGACAGAGGGTGTGAGAACTACATCCTACAGTAGTTCTCAGTGGGTACCGTCTCCAAGAACCACGGTCTGCCCACTAAGTCTACTAGAGGCATAAGATAACAGAATGAAACTGAAATAATGGAAGAATAAGCTGGAAAAATATCTACAGCTATCATGCCTCTATCTACTATGCTCAACAAGAAAGAACACAGATGATGGTATGCATCCACTCAAAACTGACAGTAGGTCAAGTACTATGCTCAACAGTATAACCGACTATGACTCATGATATGCATACTCTCTCACATAACACCCAATCTCAATGACTGTCCCACTTTGGACCAGTCAAGCAGCCTGCGCTCACCTACTGCCACTACGCCCAAACAGGACTTGGTCTTACGTAGGGTGTCCCTCAAGGACTATCTCAATCTCAAGCGAACTCTAGTGTATCAACTAGTCGCAACATCGCAGCCTCGTCAGGCTCGGTATCATCATCGCACCCGGGGCGTAGCTCGAGGGGAGCGACCCCAACGAACTCAAGTATCACAAGTATCTCGTAACTGGCATGAAATGCCAGGCTCAGCAGGCTATAGTCCACGATCAAACAGATCGGTATCTCGATGCTCAAAGCACAACTCAGTCGGAGAACCCTCCACGACTCAACCTCACAACACACAACACTCAAGAAAGTGCTACACAGCTGGAACCGCCGTCACTCCATACGGCTCCCACAACGACACCCCACTCATGGACGAGCAGAGCCGACTGACGCGGCAAGGTCCGAGAATCCCGATAGACCGGTGCCTAGAACCCCAATCAAACAAGAACAGACTCTAGGCTCAGCCTATCGAAGTTCTCGATCCTTTACCGTTCAGGGATTCGGCCCCTCTCGGTTAAAGTGGGCAACTATCGCAACTCAAACTCATAACTCACGGCTGGAGATGCTCCACAGCTAGAACTGCATAGAGTCCGAAAACCCCGGGAGTCTACTACCTACGACCCCAATCAAACAAGAACCGGCTATAGGTGTCGCCTCCCGTTGTTTTCGGCCCAAGACGAAATCAGCCCTTAGAACCCAGATCCCCCGCCCTGGCGGATGAGGGAGTTTAGTAAAAAGATGACTTTTATAAAGAAATATCATTTCTCCTCAACCCCCTTGGGGTGAGGGTAAAATTTACTCTTTTGAAAACTATCTTAAATTGAGAAAAACCAGCTTTTATGGATTTTAGTTCTTGAGAAAATCAGTTGAAAACGAGTTTGTTTCCCGAACTCCCAAGGGTGACACCTTCGCCCAATCAAACAAGAACAAGCTCCGGCGACCCTTAGGAATACGGAAGGAAAACACTGGTATATCAAAATCATGAGAGTTCAAAAGCATTCTGGGTTCAAGGTCCTGATAGCACGTACTCCACGATCACAACGTGGTGGTGACGAGAAAACGATGTCACAACTAGAAACCCGGGACCACCGTTTACTCTAAACGGTTCCCAAACCACCAACACTGGCCTAACACAGCCACCAGACCCCACTCAGCCCCCAGGCCCGAGTGAAACACCCATCCCACAAAACTCTGACCACTCGGCCCACTACCCGGGCGAGGAACCCTATGTCCAGAAGGAAATGCAGTGTGTGGAATGTCTAAAACATAATAGAACCTAGCCCAGATTAAGGTTCTCTATTGGTCTGGTTGAATACATGCAACATATGACGGGGGTGCTAGTCAAGTTCCAAGAAACACTTAAACTAGCATGCAATCCTATCATAATAGAATTAGAAGGAAGTCCGTAGACTTGGAGAGAAAACCAACCCACCTCTGATCGCCCCCAATTGCTTGTCGACACTTGCAATTGGGCTCAGCGGGCTTACCTGGCCTCCACGAGGTCCGCACGCAACCCGAAGTACGATGCCGGAACCCGCACGCAAAACGAAGTCACAAGGTCGCATCCCAGTCAGATGCCAAAACTACACTACAAACTGCCAGGAAAGAAGAAATCGCAAATCAGTCAAAACAGTCGAAAACCAAGCATCCGGCGATGAAAACAGCCTTCATTAGCGAAAAACAGCGCGCGGCGCAAAAACAGCCCTTCATCGGCGAAAAACAGCGCACGGCGCGAAAAACAGCCTTCATCGGCGAAAAACACCTCCGTCGGAGAAAAACAGACTCCGACAGCGAAAACAGCGGTCGACGGCGAAAAACAGCGGTCGACGGCGAAAAACAGCTCGCGGCGGCGAAAACGGCGGTCGACGGCGAAAAAACAGCGGTCGACGGCGAAAAACAGCTCGCGGCGGCGAAAACGGCGGTCGACGGCGAAAAACAGCGGTCGACGGCGAAAAAACAGCTCGCGGCGGCGAAAACGGCGGTCGACGGCGAAAAACAGCGGTCGACGGCGAAAAACAGCTCGCGGCGGCGAAAACGGCGGTCGACGGCGAAAAACAGCGGTCGACGGCGAAAAACAGCTCGCGGCGGCGAAAACGGCGGTCGACGGCGAAAAACGCGGTCGACGGCGAAAAACAGCTCGCGGCGGCGAAAACGGCGGTCGAAAACGGCGATCGAAAAAAAAAAAGCGAAAAAAAAAGGAAAACGGGCGAAAAAAAAGCGGTCGACGGCGAAAAAACGGCCTCCGTCGGCGGAAAAACGGCGTCCGACGGCGAACCCGGCCTCCGTCGGCGGAAAAACGGGGCCGGCACGCAAACCGAGGCGTCGACGAAGTCACGGGGCACGCCGAGCGACGAAGACGGCGGACGCGCGGCCCAAGAGACCGGCCGAGCGGAGCAGGGGCCCGCCGCGCGGCGCCGGAGCGCGCCGCGCGGCGCCCCTGCGGCGCTGCGCGCGGCGGCGCCCAGCGCAGCGCGCGGCGGCGCTGCGCGCAGCGCGCGGCGGCGCTGCGCGCGCCCGCGCGCTGCCCGCCGCGCGCAGCGGTGCGCGCCCGCGCAGGGCCTGCGCGCCCGCGGCCGCACGGGCCTGCGCGCCCGCGCAGGCCCGCGCCCGCACAGGCCCCGCGCGCCCGCGCAGGGCCCCCGCGCGCCCGCGCAGGCCCCGCGCCCGCGCAGGGCTCGCGCGCCCGCGCAGGCCCGCGCGCGGCCCGCGCGGCCCGCGGGGCCTGCGCGCGGCCTGGCGGTGCCGCGCGCCTGCCTGCGCGCGGCCCTGCCGCGCGCGCCTGCGCGCGGCCTGGCGGTCCCCGCGCGCCGCGCGGCCGCGACGGCGGAAAAAATTTTGGAAAAAGTTTAAAAAAAAATCTAAAAAAATTCCAGAAAATTTTAAAATAATTTTTCAACTTAATTAGCTCCAAAATTTTTCAAAAAAACCCTCAAAGCATTAAAATTTTCCCAAAAATCCAAATTTTTGCATTTAAAATCAACAAAATTTTCCAAGCTCAATGAAAAATCCAAACTCCCAAAAAAATGCTCCAAACATTTTTTTTAAAAGCCCCAATTAAAATTCCCCAAAGCTCAAAAACTCCAACACTCAATTTTCAAAAATATAAAGCATGAAAAACCCACCTCAAAGATGCTTCCACGCTCCTCACGGCCACCTCGGGGGAGTCCTCGACCAAGAAAACTCCAAAACCCATTTCTCCATCTTCCTCTCCTTCTTCTTCTCCCTTTTCCCCTTTCTTTCCTTCTTTCTCTTCTTTCTCTTGTTTCGTGGGAGCTACAGAGGAGAGGGGAGGTTGGGGATGATGAGGTGGCACGAAAGGATAAGGCCATCCTTTAATTAGAGAAGCTACAGGCTTCACTAATTAAAAGAACCTTAATTAAAAACCCACTTAAGTAAAGTAGCAATAAAATTAAAAGCTTAAACCCACATATCTTTAATCCAAAACCCCACAACCACACTCACTGCCACCAAGCAAGAAGCCCCAAATTAATTAGCAAATCTACTAATTAAATTAATATAATAATCCAAAAAGGCCCTCTTCAACTCACTTTTTGCCTTCGGGCCCTCCGCCGCTGCCCGGAACCACCCAAACCCCGCTGTAAATCGAAAATACACGCGTCCACAGCTTTTTCTCTTCAAAAAGCTCATCCGTTGAGTCGGGGTGCTCAACCGAAAAACCGGCTCCGAAAATGTCAGTTCCGACTCGCTTTTTGCCCTCTGATCCTCCGCGTCAGTCCGGAACCTCCCGAACTTCGCTGTAAACTGAAAATATACCTGTTGCAAGTGTTCCCAAATTTCCGGCGCTCCACTGTGAAGTCGGTAATTCCCAAATCTCATCCACAATCGGCATACAAAGCCCGAAAAATCCCGAATCAAGCTGGAGCTTCTGCGTTGATCCAAATCAACCCGGCATCAATCGTAAACTCAGATGCAACAAGTCCGAGGCAATCTCACCACTCCAGGCCATCATATGTGGTCGGCGCGCTGTCCGAAGTCCCGGTACTCTACATTTATTGTTTACACCTATTCACCCCCTCTAAGTTTTTTTTCTCCTATTTAGATCCATATTAGTATAACCCAACAAGTGGTATCAGAGAGGGAATAGGGTTGTAAACAATGGTTGAAGGTGGAAACATCAATAGACCCCCATTCTTTGATGGAACAAATTATGCGTACTGGAAAGTACGGATGAAAGCCTTTTTAATTTCCATCGACGAACGGGTGTGGCAATCAATTGAATTAGGATGGACTAATAAAACTGAAATTATTTCTGATGTTCGCACCTTAAAACCTAGGTCGAAATGGACCAAGGAAGAGATAGATTCATCTTCTTACAATGGCAAAGGAATTAATGCTTTATTTAATGCCTTGTCACAAACAGAGTTCTCTCGCGTCTCGGCATGTGAGACTGCGAAAGAAATCTGGGATGTTCTTCAAGTTACGCATGAGGGAACTAACCTTGTGAAGATTCAGAAACTGCAAATGCTTACGAGCAAGTTTGACTCTATTTCTATGGCAGAAAATGAATCTTTCACAGACTATTACACACGATTGCAAGACATCGTAAACTCATGTGCTAACTTGGGAGAGAAGATTCCAGAATTTAAAGTTGTAAGAAAGATTTTAAGAACTCTTCCTGAACGATTTCGCCCGAAGGTCGCAGCCATTGAAACAATTAAACACCCGGACGAAATGCGTGTTGAAGAATTAGTTGGTGCATTACAAACTTATGAAATGACATTTCCTACTAACTATTCTTCGGGAAAGGCATCCTCTTCTAAGTCTTCAGGTTATGCATTGAAAACTACGAAGGAAGAAGACGCGGATTCATCCTCCTCAGACGATGACGAGAACCTATCTATGGAGGACTTTGAGAAGCAGCTCGCTCTCTTGACTAGGAAGTTTCGCCGCAACTTTCGAAGGGGTAATTCAAGTAAAACTCCATCCTTCGGAAAGTCCAAGAAAGGCAAGGGTTCCTCAAGTTACAAGTCAAGAAAGCAAGAGAACTTCTCAAAGGATAAGAAAAGTTCAGAGGGACAAGTACAGTGCTTCAAATGTCGAGGCTACGGCCACATTGCAACGGAGTGTCCCAACAAGAATCCGGCAAAGAAGAAAGCGATGCAAGTCGTCACTTGGGATGACAACTCAACGTCAAATGAGTCATCCTCAAGTGATGAAGAAGACAACGCGACAGCATTCCACGCGTCCACTACATCTTCACCCTTCATGTGCTTGATGGCTAGTACCTCCGATTCCTTGTCCAACTCCTCCCTTGTTGAAAAGAACGTTACGGACAACGAATCGAGCAATTCTGAAGGTGAAGATTTTGCTCTTGCCTACCATAAGCTTTTGAGGGATTCAAAGAAACTGGCAAAGCAAAACCGGAGTTTGAGAGGGAGATTGCAGGATCTCGAAGAAGAAGCAAAAAGGGCATCTTCTCTCTCAAACGCTCTTGAAGCGGAAAGGGATAATCTAGTCAAAGCGAATGTTTCCCTTCAAGAGAAAAATGAGCTTTTTGAGAAAGAACATGAGAAATTGGTGGATAAAGC
The DNA here is from genome assembly GCA_029168755.2 of Tillandsia fasciculata. Classification (NCBI taxonomy): domain Eukaryota; kingdom Viridiplantae; phylum Streptophyta; class Magnoliopsida; order Poales; family Bromeliaceae; genus Tillandsia; species Tillandsia fasciculata. The sequence goes on along the minus strand of JAQOTM010001116.1, from coordinate 42,694 downwards.
GAATTATTTCTCAAAGCTCTACGACGAGGCTCAACGGGATAAAATGGAAATGACAAAGACCATTCTCCAACTCAAAGATGACTTACAGCGATTTTCTTCTGGAAGGAGTAAGTTGGATAGACTTCTTGGTCTTGGTCAAACAAATAAGTTCGGCCTCGGGTACACTCAAACTGGAGACATTCCAAGTTCGAGTGGGACAGTTTTTGTGCCTCAGTCGGTACCTCCTCCTCCGACACCAGAATTCACGACAATCAACGACAACAAGCCTAACTCATCCTCCTCGGGATCGTCAAGAACTAAGGTATGTTTTCGTTGTGGCATTTCAGGGCACATAAGGAGAAATTGCAAGACGGGAGCCAAACGCTCAACTCAAGCACTTCTTGCAACGACTACCAAAAAGGTGATTCCTCGGAAATCGAATGCAAACTCTTCAAAGGAAAAGAGCCTTGGTAGTTCACCGCTCAAGACGACATCATCAAGGAGCAGCAATACTTCAAACAAGACGCTTTCACTTAGGAGAATAACTTCACGACCATTACCGACGCATTCCAAAAAGGTTTGGGTGCGCAAAGGTGAAATCTTCCCTTGTCTTGTTACTAATATTTCCTTGCATGCATATGATAGTTCGTCTTGGTATCTGGATAGCGGGTGTTCCCGTCACATGACCGGTGACAAAAACTGTTTTCAAACCTTTGAGAAAATCTCCGGAGGACTTGTTGTTTTCGGAGATGGTCGGTCTTCCAAGATTGTTGGAAAAGGAACTATCGCTATTCCGGATGGCCCAGTTCTAAATAATGTGTTATTTGTAAATGGCCTTAAGACTAACCTCATAAGCATAAGTCAACTTTGTGACAATGGTTACTCAGTTAATTTTTCATCTGATAAATGTACTGTAACTGACAAGAACCATGTTTTCTTTTTAAAAGGGGTTAGATCAGAAAACAATTGTTATGTAGTTCCTCATAAAATTTCTGAAAAGTGTAACCTAGCTTCTTTGAAAAATGAAACACTTTGGCATGAAAGGCTAGGTCACATGAACTTTAAGGAACTTGCTAGAATTTCAAACAAAGATGTGGTCAAGGGGGTTCCTAAACTTTCTTTTGAACAAAACATTGTGTGTGGCGGTTGCCAAAAGGGAAAACAGTCAAGGACTGCACACAAGAACTTGAACCACATAGGTACAAAACGGCCTTTGGAACTTTTACACATGGACTTAATGGGGCCAACTCGTCAACCATCCTTGGGAGGTAAATGGTATATTTTTTTATTGGTTGATGATTTTTCTAGATATTCTTGGGTAGCATTTTTAAAAGAGAAAGCTGATACTTTTGATTCTTTTCACGAGATGTGCCATCGTATTATGATTGAAAAGAATGAAAAGATCACTCGTGTTAGAAGTGATAGAGGCGGAGAATTCATAATTTCAAAATTCATTGATTTTTGCATTTCAAATGGCATTAAACATGAATTCTCAGCGCCCTATACACCTCAACAGAATGGTGTAGTCGAGCGCAAAAACAGGGTCGTACAGGAGATGGCTCGTGTTATGCTTCATAGCCGGAACCTACCGTATATTTTTTGGGCTGAAGCGGTGAACACGGCTGTCTATGTAATTAATCGAGTGTATTTGCGCCCGGGGACTTTAAATACACCATATGAGCTATGGTTTTGTAGAAAACCGAACATCAAATATTTTCGTATCTTCGGAAGTCGGTGTTTTATTTTGCGTGACCGCGAGAATCTTGGAAAATTTGACTCTCGAAGTGACGAAGGGATTTTCTTAGGCTATTCTACAAACAGCAGAGCATATCGAGTTTTTAACTTAGAATCTAAGACGATCGTAGAATCGATAAATGTTAAAGTAGATGAAGCTTTTCACTTTGCATCTGAAAAATCTACCCTCGATATCTCTCTTGATGATGATACACCTGCTAATGCACCTTCTCATAACAATTCTTTCGATAATAATGATGCATCTAACGGTTCTTCAAGTTTATCTGATGTGCAGGAATCATCTCAAGTACCTCCGACTACTCCTTTACCTCAAACGTTACGCATCTCCAAGGATCATCCAGAATCGAACATCATTGGAGATCCACAAGAAGGAGTCAGAACTCGGAGACAATTGGTTTGCGGATTCGCCTTGTAGTAACCGTCCTTAAATTGTATGGTTGGATTTAATTTAATTATTTAATTATTAGGTACTCCTCCTTAGCGGTCCGGCGGCTGGAATAATAATTCTTTTTTGGACAGACCTTCGGGGCCTCGATATTTTTAGACGGTAGAGCTCGCGATTGGAGCGCGGCGGCGCGACCGATTAGTTTTTCCACTCCGGATTCCTCCAGAATAAATTTTCGGAAGTTCGCTAGTAACGCAGGCAACCCAACACGACTTTTGAGGCACAACGGGCCCATGTTTGAACCTAAACCCCCACCCGTTGACCCGTGGCCTGGGTTTATTTGTCTCCCAAATCTTGATCACTGAACCTTTTAATTTTGGTAGTGGGGATTTTTTGGGTAAGTCCCCCAACTGTACCAAACCGGCTAATTAATTCGGTGTTGGGATTTTTAGTGTTACGGAATTTGAGTTGGCGTATTTCGTGAATGTATTAAGTCTTGAAGATTGAAGATGAAGAAACTTTGGATCGTATACCTCAATCTCAAGAAAGAAGAATTCAAAAGGATCAGGTACGTTTAACTAAAGAATTTTGATGATCCGAATACTTCTTATAGTGTAGAAACACCTGGAAGAGGTTTTAATTGCTTAATCATCAAAAACTGGACATGGGACATGTTCAGGATCCGGATCGTGGCTTGCAATCCGGATCCCGAAGGGTGTTGTTCATACACTGGTTCAATCCGGATCGCAGCATTCCATGATCCGGATCCCGAACATAAGTTTTACCTATTGCTTGAACGATCCGGATCATGAATTGCAATCCGGATCCCGAACATTGTGTTTTGGTAAAACTGTATGAACGATCCGGATCGTGGACTACGATCCGGATCCCGAACATTGAATTTTCTGGAAACCGTCTTTTGTGCTTCTGCAATCCGGATCGCCAAATCCAATCCGGATCGCCGTCGGTAAAACTTTCCAGAAAAGTTGTTTTTGATCCGTATATTCTTCCAGGGTTTCTAACCTATAAATAGCCCTATGGTCATTTTTCTAGGGCATCCAAATAGAGCCGTCATTTTCAAATATCTTTTATACGGCCTTAGATCCACATATATAGAGAAGAACGGAAATCATTAGATCTATTCTATGGTTCTTCATCTATATTGATTGATTTGATTCTAGGTTTTCCATACTCACATTTTGAGTAGAATCAAATCAATGAATACTTAGATGGTATTTCCGATCTATCTTTGATCTAAGTATTCGGCGGATCATCACCACCCAAACAAACAACGATTTACCCCAAAATCGGCGCGTGGACTCGCGTGGCCTTGTGGATTCAAGGTGCAACCGCTCTCGTGGATTCGGAGCGAGGTACGTTCGTGGATTCGAAGCGTGCCATTGGGTGAAGACCGTGGATTCGGTTGGACGTCGTGGACTCGACGTTGGACGCTGTGGATTCAGCGTTGGGCGCGGATCGTGGATTCGAGAAGCGTCGTGGAGCGAGCGGGAAGATCTACTAGGAGCGTATGAAAAGGTTGAGTCGTCTGTGAGTACGGTATATCACCTTGTACGTGTGTTAATTCTAGTGGATTTCGCCGTGTTATCGGTCCCGTGGTTTTTTACTCCGGTTTGGAGTTTTTCCACGTAAAAATCTTGCGTGTTCTTTTATTTTTCCGCATTGGGTTTATTTGCGCAATGATTTTTTGAGTGTTTATTGTTTACACCTATTCACCCCCCTCTAGGTGTTTTTTCCCCTATTTAGATCCTTATTAACCTAAACCCAACAAGTGGTATCAGAGCGGGAATAGGGTTGTAAACAATGGTTGAAGGTGGAAACATCAATCGACCCCCTTTCTTTGATGGAACAAATTATGCGTACTGGAAAGTGCGGATGAAAGCCTTTTTAATTTCCATCGACGAAAGGGTGTGGCAATCAATTGAATTAGGATGGTCTAATCCAACTGAAATTTTAGATGATGTTCGCACCTTAAAACCTAGGTCGAAATGGACCAAGGAAGAGATAGACTTATCTTCTTACAATGGCAAAGGAATTAATGCTCTATTTAATGCTTTGTCACAAACTGAGTTCTCTCGCGTCTCGGCATGTGAGACTGCGAAAGAAATCTGGGATGTTCTTCAAGTTACGCATGAGGGAACTAACCTAGTGAAGATTCAGAAACTGCAAATGCTCACGAGCAAGTTTGACTCTATCTCTATGGCAGAGAATGAATCCTTCACTGACTATTACACACGATTGCAAGATATCGTGAACTCATGTGCTAACTTGGGAGAGAAGATTCCAGAATTTAAAGTTGTAAGAAAAATTCTAAGAACTCTTCCTGAACGATTTCGCCCGAAGGTCGCAGCCATTGAAACAATTAAACACCCGGACGAAATGCGTGTAGAAGAATTAGTAGGTGCTTTACAAACTTATGAAATGACATTTCCTACTAACTATTCTTCTGGAAAGGCATCCTCTTCTAAGTCTTCAGGTTATGCATTGAAATCAACTAAAGAAGAAGACGCGGATTCATCCTCCTCGGACGACGACGAGAACCTTTCTATGGAGGACTTTGAGAAGCAGCTCGCTCTCTTGACAAGGAAGTTTCGCCGCAACTTTCGAAGGGGAAATTCAAGCAAAACTCCATCCTTCGGAAAGTCGAAGAAAGGCAAGGGTTCTTCAACTTACAAGTCAAGAAGCAAGAGAACTTCTCAAAGGATAAGAAAAGTTCTGAGGGACAAGTTCAGTGCTTCAAATGTCGAGGCTACGGCCACATTTCAACGGAGTGTCCCAACAAGAATCCGGCAAGAAGAAAGCGATGCAAGTCGTTACTTGGGATGACAACTCCACGTCAAATGAGTCATCCTCAAGTGATGAAGAAGACAACGCGACAGCTTTCCACGCGTCCACTACATCTTCACCCTTCATGTGCTTAATGGCAAGTACATCTGACTCCTTGTCCAACTCCACTGTTGAAAAGATTGCAACGGACGATGAATCAGATGATTCGGAAGGTGAAGATTTTGTTTTAGCCTACCATAAGCTTTTGAGGGATTCAAAGAAACTGGCTAAGCAAAACAAGGGGTTGAAAGAGAGATTACAGGATCTTGAAGATGAAGTAAAAAGGGTAACCTCTATCTCAACCGATCTTGAAGTGGAAAGGGACAATCTGATTAAAACAAATGTTTCCCTTCAAGAGTCCAATGAGCAACTCGAGAAGAATTATATGGATATGGTGAACAAAGCGAATTACTTCTTGAAGCTCAACGGCGAGGCTCGACAGAAAAATTGGAAATGACGGAGACCATACGCCAACTGAAGGATGACTTAAAGAGATTTTCTTCTGGAAGGAGTAAGTTGGACAGACTTCTTGGTCTCGGTCAAAGAAATAAGTTCGGCCTCGGATACACTCAAACTGGAGACATTCCAAGTTCGAGTGGTACAGTATTTGTGCCTCAGTCGGTATCTCCTCCTCCGACACCGGTGTTCACGACAAGCAACGACAACAAACCTACTACATCTTCCTCGGAATCGACAAGAACCAAGGTATGTTTTCGTTGTGGCATTTCAGGGCACATAAGAAGAAATTGCAAGACGGAAGCCAAACGCACACCTCAAGCACCTCTTGCAATGACTACCAAAAAGGCTATTCCTCGAAATCAACTGCAATCATTCAAAGGAAAAGAGCCTTGGTAGTACACCGCTCAAGACGACATCATCAAGGAGCAGCAATTCTTCAAGCAAGACGCTCTCACCTAGGAAATCAACTTCACGATCATTACCGACGCATTCCAAAAAGGTTTGGGTGCGCAAAGGTGAAATCTTCCCTTGTCTTGCTACCAATGTTTCTTTGCATGCATATGATAGTTCGTCTTGGTACCTGGATAGCGGGTGTTCCCGTCATATGACCGGCGATAAAAACTGTTTTCAAACATTTGAGAAAAACTCCGGAGGACTTGTTGTTTTCGGAGATGGTCGGTCTTCCAAAATTGTTGGAAAGGGAACGGTAGCTATTCCAGATGGCCCGGTTCTAGATAATGTGTTATTTGTTCATGGCCTTAAGACTAACCTCATAAGCATAAGTCAACTTGTGTGATAGTGGTTATTCAGTTAATTTTTCATCTGATAAATGCACTGTAACTGACATGAACCATGCTTTCTTTTTAAAGGGGGTTAGATCAGAAAACAATTGTTATGTAGTTCCTACTAAGATTTCTGAAAAATGTAACCTAGCATCTTTGAAAAATGAAACACTTTGGCATGAAAGGCTAGGTCACATAAACTTTAAGGAACTTGCTAGAATTTCGAATAAAGATGTGGTCAAGGGGGTTCCGAAACTTTCTTTTGAACAAAACCTTGTGTGTGGCGGTTGCCAAAAGGGAAAACAGTCTAGGACTGCACACAAGAACTTGAACCACATAGGTACAAAACGGCCTTTGGAACTTTTGCATATGGACTTAATGGGGCCAACTCGTCAACCATCTCTGGGAGGTAAATGGTATATTTTCTTGTTGGTTGATGATTTTTCTAGATATACTTGGGTAGCTTTCTTAAAAGAAAAAGCTGATACCTTTGATTCTTTTCTCGAAATCTGCAATCGTATTATGATAGAAAAGAATGATAGGATTACTCGAGTTAGGAGTGATAGAGGTGGGGAATTCATAAATTCCAAATTCATTGATTTTTGCACTTCTAATGGCATTAAACATGAATTCTCCGCACCTTACACACCTCAACAAAATGGTGTAGTCGAGCGCAAAAACAGGGTCGTACAGGAAATGGCACGTGTTATGCTTCACAGCCGGAACTTACCTTTTTATTTTTGGGCTGAAGCGGTGAACACTGCTGTTTATGTTATCAATCGCGTGTATTTGCGCCCGGGGACATTGAATACACCATATGAACTTTGGTTTTGTAGAAAACCTAACATCAAATATTTTCGTATCTTTGGGAGTCGGTGTTTTATTTGCGTGATCGCGAAATCTTGGAAAATTTGACTCTCGAAGTGACGAAGGGATTTTCTTAGGTTATTCTACAAACAGCAGAGCATATCGAGTTTTTAACTTAGAATCTAAGACGATCGTAGAATCGATAAATGTTAAGGTAGATGAAGCTTTTCATTTTGAATCTGAAAAATCTACCCTCGATATCTCTCTTGATGATGATACACCTGCTAATGCATCTTCTTCTAACAATTCTTTCGATAATAATGTTGATGCATCTAACGGTTCTTCAAGCTTATCTGATGTGCAGGAATCATCTCGTGTACCTCCGCCTACTCCTCTACCTCAAACGTTACGCATCTCCAAGGATCACCCTGAATCGAACATATTGGAGATCCACAAGAAGGAGTTAGAACACGGAGACAATTGGTTTGCGGATTTGCATGCTATGTATCTCAAATCGAACCAAGGAATGTTGATGAAGCTCTCCAAGATGACTACTGGATTAAAGCAATGCAGGAAGAGCTCCATCAATTCGAGCGAAACAAAGTCTGGGAATTAACGAAGCCTCCGAAGCAACACAATGTGATAGGTACCAAATGGATCTTCAAGAACAAGAAAAACGAAGAAGGTACTATCATCAGGAACAAAGCAAGGTTAGTTGCTCAAGGCTATTCTCAAGTAGAAGGTATAGACTTTGATGAAACTTTCGCCCCTGTAGCTAGACTCGAGTCCATTCGTATATTGTTTGCGATCGCTTGTCATTTCAAAATCAGATTATTTCAAATGGACGTTAAGAGCGCCTTTTTAAATGGATTTTTAAATGAGGAAGTTTATGTAGCTCAACCGAAAGGTTTTGTGGATCATAAACTACCTAACCATGTTTTTCGTCTGAAAAAGGCTCTTTACGGTCTGAAACAAGCACCGCGAGCATGGTACGAAAGGTTGACAAAGCACCTTTTGGAAAAGGGCTACACTCGAGGGGGAGCTGACAGGACTCTCTTTGTGAAGCATTATCAAAACAATTTCATAGTTGCTCAAATCTATGTTGATGACATTGTTTTTGGAGCAACGAGAGATAATGATGCTTCTAAATTCGCGGAGACCATGGAAAGCGAATTTGAGATGTCCATGATGGGCGAATTGAATTATTTTCTTGGATTACAAGTTAAACAAAACGATGAAGGAATTCACTTGTGTCAATCCAAGTATGCACTGGAGTTGGTCAAAAAGTTTGATCTTGAAAATTCTAAGGATTTTCCGACTCCAATGGGAACTAGCCATAAGGGACTTGGAAGTGAATCACAAAGTGAGAATGTAGACGAGAAACTGTACCGCAGTATGATTGGGAGTCTACTATATCTCACGGCTAGTCGCCCGGATATATCCTTCAGTGTTGGGATTTGTGCGAGATATCAATCAGCACCGAAGGAGGTTCACCTGAAAGCGGTGAAACGGATCATCCGATATATCAAAGGTACAATCAATTTCGGAATTTGGTATCCTATGGGAACGACTTTGGATATTGTTGGATACTCAGATGCCGATTGGGCTGGATCGGTGGATGACCGGAAAAGCACGAGTGGTGCATGCTTCTATCTTGGCCACTGCCTTGTTGCATGGCACAGTAAAAAGCAGAACTGCATAGCACTCTCGACTGCCGAAGCGGAGTACATTTCTGCAGGAAGTTGTTCAACCCAATTGATTTGGATGAAAAGCGTGTTGAGCGATTTCCGGATTTCAACATCTTCGGTAACCATTTTATGTGACAACACTAGTGCTATTAACATTTCTAAAAACCCTGTGTTGCACTCTAGAACAAAACATATTGAACTTAGATATCATTTTCTTAGAGAGCTAGTTGAATCAAACATTCTTCAACTGTCATATATTTCAACTGAGGATCAATTAGCCGACATCTTAACAAAACCTTTGGATCAAAAACGTTTTATTCACTTGCGTAAAGCAATTGGCATGCTTTCCTTGAAATAAACTCTTTTGAAACCTTTGCTTAGATTAGGTTTTGTTTTTGTTTTTTGTTTTGTTTTGTTCTTTATCTATGTTCTGTACATAGCACACTAATTGAGCATAAATCATAATTGACTTTAATTGCATCCTTTTATGCATTTAGAAATTTATTATGCTTTTGATGTCATAATATTTCAATGTTGCAATGATCATTTACGTTAATTAAACCATCTTTTAAGTGATCAAAGTCAATTTCTCTCTCAATGATCTCTTGGTATAGTCATTATCATATTTGATTGCTTAGTCGAGTATGAATTCGAGATCAATGGTTTGGTTGAATACCTTATATATTATATAATTGATAGCCAATTGAGGGGGAGTCAATGAAATGTAAAATGCTCAAAAGATGTGGAAAGAGTTACATCCCATGAGGAGTGTGAAAACTACCACCACATGGAGAAAATGAAAAAAAAATATATACTCCATGAATGAAAAGCAAATTTTTGTTTTGAAAATTGTTGATGAAACTCATTTTGAAATACTTGACTCAGTCGTATTTCATGGTTGGTATAAGGTGGGATTTTTGATTTAAGATGCTCAAAGAGCCACTCCTTCAACAGATTGTCTAGATATATTATCTAACTTATTTGGGATTTCAAACATCTATTGATCTTGGTATTTCATTTTCTTTACCAAAATTGATGATTTGATAAAGGCATTACACATAGGATCAGGATAGATGTAATTGAAGTTGTTCAACTTTAAGTGTTTTAACTTTCGTAAATTTTCGTTTCATTTTTGGATATTTTTGATAGATTTTCATAATCTATTTCTTGTTGTATGAAACGATGTCGTTTGTTTAAAGTTGACATGGTAATGTGCTTACATACTTTTTCTGGATTTTATTGAGTTTTTCTAAATTTTTCTGATGAAAAAGTTGTAGCCGATCCGGATCGGGGCAAGTGATCCGGATCCCGAACGCAGGATTTCTCCTGCGGGTGGCCGATCCGGATCACATTCTCGAGCCGATCCGGATCACGGCTAGGGTTCTTATAAAAACATAGAGATTTTCAATTTCTTTTACCCTAATCTCTGGTTTTCAAGCCTCTAGAGTTTCTCTCTCTAGATCTCTTGCTTCTTGGAGCTTCAAAACTCAAGGTTCTTCGGATTCAAGTAAGTTTTATTGATCAAAACTCGGTTTTTACAGTTTTTCATCAAACGTGAGTTGAAAAATTGGAACTTTTTCGTTTGTGAATGGTTTTTGATCAAATTTCTTTTGAAATAAGAACTCTGGGTCAATTAGTTTTGCTTTTATGCTGGGTTTTCTCAAGATAAACGAGTTTTTAGGCTTCGATTTCTAAAAATTCTGGTTTAGGGCATAAAAGAGGAATTTTTGAAAATCATGGAATTGATCTATTTTTAAAATTCTTTTTGGAAAACTAATTTGATTCTTGGCTTCTCTACATGATTATGATTGTCTAGGTACAATGTTTTCAAATTTTTCAAAATTGACGATTTTTCATATGTTCTTGAGTTGGTTTTCACAGGACATTTCTCAAACTCAAAGCACTGTCAGAAATGGTGATCACCTGGATCATTTTCCTACTTGCTGCCATGGTCCATGTAAAGGATACTGCAAAGCCAAGAAGACCAAGAGGGCGAAACGAGCTCAAGCTGACTCCGACTCTGAATCTGAAACAGAGTCGATCGATTGGGAAACATTGAAATTGAACACCTGTCCCTACTGTCTCAAAAGGGAAGGCTCTTGCTGAAGCCCCTAAGACCAAGCCTCCTCCTACAGCAGCTGAGAAAGGGAAAGCACCATTGGAACCTACTGGAAAAGGATGAAAACTGGAAGAAAAGGTAGTGCTCAGGGCATTTCGATCAACGAACCTATAGCCAGTCAGCCTCCTCCTCAGGATTTGTTCTCTACTAGAATCAAGGATTTTGAGAAAAGAGAGAATGCATTGGAGAGGCATGTCAATGTCAAACCAATGATGGAACGCTCTGCAGCGTTTGGAAGGTTATTCAATCAAGCGGGTCTCGGTCCAATCTGCAACTTTCCTGAAAAAACTGGATATTGTCCACATTCAGTTCGCATGTTTATCAGAACGCTACAAGTCTCACTGACAATGCTGACGGACATCGAGAATTTCACACTTTGGTTAAAGGCATCAAAATCAAAGTCACCCCTCAACTGATTGGGGAGGTGCTTAATATGAAAGCAAGATCTGATGGTCTTCATTACCTGAAGACTCAAGCTTCAACGAAATCGTGGAGAGTTGTGGTTGATGGAATCTGCATCCAGATACTCTGTCTGCCGGAAATTCAGTTTTCTCCAAGGAACTCAAGAAGGAGTACAAGTACTTAAACTTCATTGTTTGCTACAACATTCTTCCCACATGAACACAAAAGTCCTCCGATGGGATAGAATGCTTTTTCTCTATCTTCTTGACAACCCGACTGCACTGATGGGAGCGAACTTGAACATTCCCTATCTCATCTGGAATAGGATGTCACGGTATGTCGAACACTCTCCCCACAGAGCGACTACCATACCCGATGATCATCATGCGCATCCTTAAGAAGTTTAAAGTGGATACAAGTGCTAGTTCTTACTTGTATAGTTTGGGGACAATCAATGAGACAACCATTGTCAAGTCTCTGTCAACAAAGCAGGATGATCCCCCTTCTCCTCCACTTCGACAACGAGCTCGACCACAAGCAACTTCTTCCACAGCCCCAGTTCCTCCTCACAGAAGGCACCTCCATCCACCTCTGACGATGATGCCTCGGTCACCTCTATATTTAAAGAACAACAGCGGCTTTCGAATGAACAGGAACGTATGTCCGCTGAATTCACTGAAATGAGAGGCGATCTTCACGTCATGAAAAATGAGATGGAAATCCTCACAGCTTCTCAGGTTACTTTGGCTAAGTCAGTCTCATCCGTGAAGACTGGTGAAGAAGCTGTTCGCAAAAATGGGATGCACAACATCTGATGACTCCGACTCTCAGGAGTAGAGCTTTAACCCATGTTTGTTCTACCTTTGCAGGATTTTCTCTTTGACGTTTGTTTTCTGCAGTTTTTTTTAATATTTTTTTTAACTCCCTTGTTCTGTAATTATTGGCTTATTTTGTGACAAAAAGGGGGAGAGAGTTGAGAGAGACCTTGAACTGTTTGCAAAGAACTTTGAACAATGATTGTGAATATCAATGACTAAGTAAGGTAAGTATGACCTCAACTCAACTTTGTTTTTTCTTTGTTGATTGGTGCATGCTTCTATACTAACTATTCGACTAACTATTTGGGCATGTAATATTACTAACAAGTTGATGTTGGACTAACATACTTTGACATCTGGTTTTCGATTGCTTAGAAGATATGTTGGTGTTAACTATGATTCTCTTGCATATCTGAATTTTTCAAATGTCATGATTGAGAATAAACTCTATCTCTGTAGTTGTTTTTGAATGTTTCAATTCTTGAGGTATCTAACGATTTTGTTTGTCAAGAATGCTTTCTGTGTGCAGAGATTACAGATGTCTAAGTCTAGAGTCTGTTTTAGGAGTTTATCTCATGTTTTTAATTTCTGGAACTCTTTTGTAAATTTTTGTTGTATGGTGATAGCAACAAAAATATCTTTTTGAATTTTCTTTTGTGGATTTGTGTTTTGTCACGAAACCGCCAAAGGGGGAGATTGTTACGGAATTTGAGTTGGCGTATTTCGTGAATGTATTAAGTCTTGAAGATTGAAGATGAAGAAACTTTGGATCGTATACCTCAATCTCAAGAAAGAAGAATTCAAAAGGATCAGGTACGTTTAACTAAAGAATTTTGATGATCCGAATACTTCTTATAGTGTAGAAACACCTGGAAGAGGTTTTAATTGCTTAATCATCAAAAACTGAACATGGGACATGTTCAGGATCCGGATCGTGGCTTGCAATCCGGATCCCGAAGGGTGTTCGTTCATACACTGGTTCAATCCGGATCGCAGCATTCCATGATCCGGATCCCGAACATAAGTTTTACCTATTTGCTTGAACGATCCGGATCATGAATTGCAATCCGGATCCCGAACATTGTGTTTTGGTAAAACTGTATGAACGATCCGGATCGTGGACTACGATCCGGATCCCGAACATTGAATTTTCTGGAAACCGTCTTTTGTGCTTCCGCAATCCGGATCGCCGTCGGTAAAACTTTCCAGAAAAGTTTGTTTTTGATCCGTATATTCTTCCAATGGTTTCTAACCTATAAATAGCCCTATGGTCATTTCTAGGGCAATCCAAAGAGAGCCGTCATTTTCAAATCATTTTATACGGCCTTAGATCCACATATATAGAGAAGAACGGAAATCATTAGATCTATTCAATGGTTCTTCATCTATATTGATTGATTTGATTCTAGGTTTTCCATACTCACATTTTGAGTAGAATCAAATCAATGAATACTTAGATGGTATTTCCGATCTATCTTTGATCTAAGTATTCGGCGGATCATCACCACCCAAACAAACAACGATTTACCCCAAAATCGGCGCGTGGACTCGCGTGGCCTTGTGGATTCAAGGTGCAACCGCTCTCGTGGATTCGGAGCGAGGTACGTTCGTGGATTCGAAGCGTGCCATTGGGTGAAGACCGTGGATTCGGTTGGACGTCGTGGACTCGACGTTGGACGCTGTGGATTCAGCGTTGGGCGCGGATCGTGGATTCGAGAAGCGTCGTGGAGCGAGCGGGAAGATCTACTAGGAGCGTATGAAAAAGGTTGAGTCGTCTGTGAGTACGGTATATCACCTTGTACGTGTGTTAATTCTAGTGGATTTCGCCGTGTTATCGGTCCCGTGGTTTTTTACTCCGGTTTGGAGTTTTTCCACGTAAAAATCTTGCGTGTTCTTTTATTTTTCCGCATTGGGTTTATTTGCGCAATGATTTTTTGAGTGTTTATTGTTTACACCTATTCACCCCCCTCTAGGTGTTTTTTCCCCTATCTAGATCCTTATTAACCTAAACCCAACATTTAGGTTTGGACCCCCACTCTCTTTTATACCAACCTCTCCGTATCCACACGATCGGGAACGATCCGCTTCCTCTTCCTCTTCCCCTTCCTCTCCCCTCTCCCGACGATCGACGGCGCGGAGATTCACGGCGGAACAAGCAAGGTTTGCGCACCTCCGGGACAATCCCTCTTCTTGCAAACTCCGTCGTCGCGATCAAGGTAATTGGCAAATTTGTTGTATTCTAGGTTCCTTTAACTTCTTGTCCGCGTGATGGGGTGAGGGAGAGCGCAGGCACGGAATCTTCGGAATCCGCGCACGCGCACCACCGGACACACACACTCACCGGCGGCACGATCGCGCGGCCACGCGGAGCCGGGCGCGCGCTGCCTGCGCACGGGCGGCGCGCCCGCGCCGACGCGCGGGGCCGGGCGCGCGCAGCCCTGCGTGCGGGCGCGCGCCCGTGCACCCCACGCGGGGGACCGGGCCGCGCAGCCACGTAACGGGCGTGTGCAGCAGCGCACGGGCAGCGTGCTCGCGCGGGCGGCGTGGGGCCCGGGCGCCGTGCGAGCCTCGTGTGTCGGGCCGTCACCGCCGCCGCCGTCATTGCGCGACGTCGGGGCATGCCCCACACGGCCGGCCGGGGTGACCTGAGAGTCCGCAACTGTTGTTTCATATTTTCTTTTCGGCTACTAACTTTCTTGTAACGGATTCGTGTAGGGCCGGGCGAGCGCACCCGGACACGAGGGGTTGAGCGGGGTCACCGCATATAGCAGGTGGGTTCTTGTTTTACTTTGAGACCGAATGTCCGGTACTAGATGGATGTATTTCATTTATGGTCAACTCATATAATGTTATTTATGTTAATCAAAAAGAAAAGAAAATGGCAAAGTATCTGTTAATACAGACCTAGTAGTATGTGTAGACATGTTTATCTGTTGCATTATCATCATCTGGTTACTTGGCTCGAGGTTGCAGCACGCGCACCCGCGGTTTGGCCATGTAGTATCCGCTGGCAAAATGTTATGGTTCCATCTTTGGGTCTACTTTTGTTAGTCCTTTTTTCGCGTTTCGTTCGTGGGGTCCGGGAAGGGGGACTAATTAATTCTGTGTTCTGGACAGATCGTCGGGGCTCGCGAGTATTTTTAGTCAATAAAGCTCGCGAAACGGAGTCCGCCGCGAAAATCGGTTTTGGATTCCGACTCCGGAATCTCCCGGAATAAATTCCAGAAGGTGACGGTAAGCTCGGTTGACCAACGCGGGTAACCAGTCAGACCGGACCCCGGTTCGAACCCAACCTTTCGTTTAATTGGGTTTATTTTTGATTAGGGAACGGTTCCGTTCCTTTTTCCCCTTTCTCATTATATCCGTCTCAACCTCCCTCACCCTAGGGTACGATACCGAGCGTGGACTAGGAGCCAAAATCCCACCCCAACCGTACCCTCTCCCTCACCAATCGTGCGGAAGATCCAGGCGGCGAGACCAAGGCAGAGAGGAAGACGACTTCACACTCTTGGGGTCGAAACCGCAGGACCGGATCATCATTCTCTCGAGGTGAGCACGTTAGGGTTTACTTTTTCTCGTTCTTGTTTCTTGTTCTTGATCAGAGTAGTTCGAGGAGGAGGGGTGAGGGCATCGCCGGAGTCCGGCGCGGACGAAGCCGCATGCGGGAAATGCCCGCATGCGGACGGCATGCCGGCGGCCGCGCAACCCCGCATGCGGGCATCCCCGCATGCGGGAGGGCTGCCGCCCAGCCGCGCGGGGCTGGGGGCCGGCAGCCCCGCACGCGGGCAACCCCGCATGCGGGTGGGCTGCCGCCCCAGCCGCGCGGGGCTGGGGGGCGCGCAGCCCGCATGCGGGTCAACCCGCATGCGGGCGGGCTGCCGCCCCAGCCGCGCGGGGCTGGGGGGCGCGCGGCCCGCATGCGGGCCAACCCGCATGCGGGCGGGCTGCTGCCCCAGCCGCGCGGGGCTGGGGGCGCGCGGCCCGCATGCGGGCAAACCCGCATGCGGGCAGCGGGGAGTTGGTGTTGCAGGTGGGTTCCGCGGGAGTCGGGGCCGCCGCGTTGTCGGTTCGCCCGGGGACGCCGCCACCTTCGCCAAACTGGCGGGGCGTGGCCGCGGTCGACCGGGAGGGCTGGGTGTTCCGCGTCCCCTTAGTTGTGTGTACCTTTCGGGATGTTGATGGAGTTACTAACTCCGGTGAGACGGGTTTTGTGTAGGTCCGGGCGGGCGCACCGGGACGCGAAAGAACCCGAAGTCGACCAGCAGCGCGACAGCGAGAGAGGTGGGTTTCTTTGAGCCTAAGTATAGACTCGGTGTTCATGGACAGTAGTTTAATTTCATATTCGTAATACTAATGCTGACGGTTTCTATATTGCGATATTATCTGTAATCGGTTCATTGTGCTCATGGTTGCGACACGCGCACCCGCGGTCTGGCCACCGCAAAGGGTGCTCTTTTCCGGGAAAGCGGTCTTCGACCCGTGTTAACCCACAAGGTGAAGTGGTGGGGGCCCCTGTAGGTGTGGGGTTTGAAGCATCGAAAGGTGGGGGAAAAAGGTGCGACCTGTCGGGAAAGGCATCCGACGAGATCAGGTGCCCCAAGGTGTGAGCGGCGTGTTCTGTCGGGATAGGTGCTCGATGGGAACAAGGTGTGTAGGTGTTATAGGTATTACAGATGTTGCAGGTGTTACATGTGTTTGCGGGTCACACTTCCAGTGGGTTGAGTGGGTGCTCCGGATAGTTTTACTGTTGGGTTTGGTTTTCCTTTACTGCTTATTATCATTATCACATGTCGCTGACTCCCACTCCGTGACAGGTTCTTCCAGGGGTGAGCGGTAGGTGGCGGTGAGGTCGGGACAGGAGTGGTCGGGCTGCGAGGAGCCCTAGTTTGTATCCCCTTTACTTTTTCCTGCATTTCATTTCATACTATCGACTACGGTGTGGTTCGCGATACCCTTGTGGGGTCGGTGTGGATGTTGATTCCCGGTGTTCCGGATTTGATATTATGTTTCCTTTATTCGCCCGTTGGCCATTTTCCAAGCAAAGTAACTAGAAAAGGACTTCGAAAACTATCTTTTAAAAATATGGGGTCGTGTGGGCCCGCTTTTGCAAACTCTGTGGATTTATGGCATCTTTCTAAACCGTTTTCAAAACCTCGGGTCGTGTGGGCCTGTTTTCAAAACTGTGAGTTATCCTTTCAACTTGTTTGGCGACGGGCGTTCTCTTTAGTTTACATTGTTGGTTGAATATTTGAGACTGTTGTGATTAATTGAATGCTTGTATTGAGAGATTGTATAGTGCGACGCCGTGCATATACAGGGGAGACTCTGCCCGATCTTCGAGTAAACCTGTATATGTGGCGGGTCTGGGCGCGCGCCGGGGAGGTCTGAATCAAATCAAAAATTTATTACTAAAGGAACTTGAACTACCAACTCTTTGTTTTCCGCTGAGCGAGACCCCCGGGGCGTGACAGGCCACCGCTAAGGGTGCGCTTTTCCGGAAAAGTGGTCTATGACCCGTGTAAACCCACGAGGTGATGTAGTGGGGACCCCCGCAGGTGGGGGGTTTGTGCGCCGAGGTGCGAGCGGTGTGACCCGTCGGGGTAGGTGCTCGACGTGGTTTACGAGGTAGGTGCTCGGTTGGACGCCGGGGTAGGTGCCCGGACTAGGTGTGCAGGTGTGCGAGGTTTTGTCCCCGTGTGGGGAGAGTGGTTGCTCCGGATAGTTTACGGTTGGCGCACTTCTTTTTCCTGCTTTCCTTACTATTTTACCTTGTCGCTGACTTCCCACATTGTGACAGGGTCCTTTCGGGGGAGCGATAGGCGACGGTGAGGCCGAGACTGGAGCGGTCGGGTCTGTGGAGACCCCGCATTAGTATTATTTACTTCTCCTTTATTGTCGCTTTTCATTTACTGCTGTAGACTTTTTGTGTGGATCGCGATACCCTCGTGGGGTCGGTATGGATGTCGGCAACCTTTACTTTACTTTTATCTGAACTTACTTTTCCCTTTATATTGGCCGCTTTGAAGAAAAAGAAAAAGGAAACAAAATCAAAAGAATTTCGAAAACCGTTTTCAAAACCTAAGTGTCGGGTGGGCACTATTTTCAAACCTTGTGGATTTATGGATTTCGAAAAAGGGATTTCAAAACCTAAGTGTCGTGTGGGCACTGTTTTCAAAACTCTGTGGATTTATGCCGTTTTCGAAACCGGATTTAAAAATCTAGATGCCGTGTGGGCGTCGCTTTGTAAAAGCATGGATTTATCCTTTCAAATGGAATGGCCGTAACGTTTATGTACATGTGGCATATATGTGTGAATGAATGGAACTGATGTGATTGATCTATTGGTTGTATTTAGACTCTGTATTAGCCGCGACGCCGTGCACGTACAGGGGAGACTCTGTCAGTGTGCAGAGTGATCCTGTACTTGCGGCGGGTCTGGGCACGCGCCGGGAGGAACTCTTTCAAAAAAAAATGTGTGAACCGCTTTCGCTAAATGAAAAACCCCGGGGCGTGACAGATTAAGATGGTATCAGAGTGAGTTTTCTTCAATCACAACGGTTCGTGCCGACATCCGTGGGGATACCACACTGAACTACAGACGAACAAATGGAAAGGGCGTAGGAGGTTAGGACGTGAGTGATCGGGGAGGGGGGAAAAGAGTTTGAGTCCTTTCTCTCTATAGACAATCCGTCGTTTTTTTTAGCAAATGCTAAGCCGATCTTCTTTGTGTGTATAGCAGACATGGTTCGTACTAGATCCTCAGCCGAGGATACCCGAGCGGACGCGACGACGTCGACAGCCGCGGAGAACCAGCTCCTGCGGCAGCAATTGAGGGATATGGCGGGGCAACTGGCAACCCTCACGGACCACGTGCGTCAGCTGACGCAACAGCAGCAGGCTGCGACGGCGACGGCTGCCCCGGTCCCTCCGCAGGGGCCAAATGCGCCAGTAGAGGCGCCACCAGCGGCGACTACTGGACCGATGCCGGGGACCACCAGCAGGGTTATCTTGGAGGAGACTGTGGTTACACCTTCCCCTACCGTGGCTGCCGCCGCCGTGGGGGAGGGGACAACTATGCCGACTGAACGTGATCGGGTGCGAGCCAATCTGAAGGACTTCAGGAAACACGACCCCCCCACGTTCGAAGGAGACACGACCGATCCTTGGGTCGTAGAGAAATGGGTCGGGTCGATGGAGAAGCTCTTCGAAGACTTACTTATGGAGGATCACGAGCGGGTTCCCCTAGCCGTCCATTGCTTGGAGGGGAACGCCCGTTTGTGGTGGAAAACGGTACGCCCCGATCCTGCCAAGAGTACCGCATTTCCGTCTTGGGAAACATTCAAACGGGAGCTGTTCGAGGCCTTCTTCACCAGCAGTGTCAAGAAGCAGTTGGAGGACGACCTGAACCATATACAGCAGGGAAACCGACAGTCATGGAGTACCAACGGGAGTTCGTCCGCCTAGCGAACTGTGTCCCGTTTGTTATAAGAGACGAGTCCCACAAGGCTCAACTCTTTGTCGACGGCTTGCGGAGTAACATCTTCGAAGTGGTGCAAGCTGCCGACTTGCACACCTTTCAGAAAGTGGTCGACAGGGCCACTACGGTGGAGCGGGGGTTCGCGGTCACGCGTGCCAGGAGAGAGAACTCAGCACGGCAGGAGGACCGGAAGCGACAACAGCACAACTCGGGGGGGGGCTCTTCTAGTGGGAGCCGACCCCCCAAACGGTGGAGACAGCAAGGGGACCCCGGGGTGCACCAGCGGGAGGGCCTAGGCCGGGGGATAGGCCCTGCGTGATATGTGGAGGAGCGCACCGAGCCCCTGAGTGCCCCCAGCGACAAGATCACTGTTTCCGCTGCGGCAAACAGGGGCACTTCCGTTACAACTGCCCCTTGGTTCTGGGAGGGGCTACTGCAACAGCCACGGCACCATCACAACAGTTTTCTGGACGAGGGAAGGCACCTGTGGCGTCGAGCTCTAGACCCCCCGCGCCACCACGAGAGGGGGAGAAACAACCACAAGCAGGCGGGCGGGTTTACTCAATGACCCGCCAGGAGTCAGATCCACCTGAGGACGTACTTGCAGGTATTGTTTCCGTTTCGAATTCCCGCGCTAGAACTCTTTTCGACACCGGAGCAACACACTCTTTTATTTCTTGTGACTACGTGTTCATGCATGACCTGGAGGAGACACCGCTTCCGGATCGGATGACCGTCCAAACGGCGGCTGGGACCTTGGAGGCGGTTAACTTCGTGGCCTCCTGCCCGATCCGGTTTGGGCGGCGGTTGTCTTGCCCGTGGGACTTGGTGGTGATACCCTTGAAGGAATACGACGCCGTGTTGGGCATGGACTGGCTAGCGAGGTACCGGGCGCTCATCGATTGCGAGAAAAGACAGCTGCGACTGCAAGAACCGGGTTTCCCTGAGCACGTGTACCTGGCGTGCAAGAGTACCACTTTCCCTACGGTTATCTCAGCGGCAAGAGCCAGAAGACTAGTTGAGGGTGGGTGTGTAGCCTACTTGGCGTCGGTGGACCTGATCGCCCGCCCGACGGGCACACCGTCAGACATTGCAGTGGTGAGGGACTTCCCCGACGTTTTCCCGGCAGAGTTACCAGGGATGCCTCCCGAGCGTGAAGTAGTTTTCCCTATCGAACTCCTACCCGGCACTCAACCTATTACGAAGGCGCCCTACCGAATGGCCTTCGCAGAGCTGAAGGAGCTCAAGGCACAACTTGAAGACCTGTTGGACAAGGGATTTATCAGGCCGAGCGTGTCACCTTGGGGCGCGCCGGTCCTCTTTGTGCGAAAGAAGGACGGAAGTTTACGACTCTGCATCGACTACAGAGGGATCAACAAGGTCACCGTGAAGAACAAATACCCTTTGCCTAGAATCGACGACCTCTTCGACCAACTGCGGGGTGCGACGGTCTTCTCAAAAATTGATCTACAGTCGGGCTACCACCAGCTTCGGGTTCGAGACGAGGACATCCCAAAGACTGCCTTCCGGACCCGGTACGGTCACTACGAGTTCACGGTTATGCCCTTCGGACTGACGAACGCCCCCGCGGTGTTTATGGACATGATGAACCGCATCTTCAGGCCCTTCATCGACCGGTTCGTGGTGGTCTTCATCGACGACATCCTGATCTATTCAACCACCGACGAGGAGCACGAGGATCACTTGCGAAGCGTTCTCCAAACTCTCCGGGAACAAAAACTTTTCGCTAAGCTCAAGAAATGCGAATTTTGGCTGCGCGAGGTGGCCTTCCTGGGTCATGTAATTTCGGCAGAGGGAATCGCGGTGGATCCTAAGAAGGTGGAATCTGTACTCAGCTGGCAGCCGCCAACCACAGTGACGGAGATTCGCAGTTTCCTGGGCCTGGCAGGATACTACCGACGTTTCGTCGAGGGTTTCTCGAAGATAGCCGCCCCTCTGAACCGGCTAACAAGAAAAGGAGTGAAATTCGTTTGGACGGACCAATGTCAAGAGAGCTTCGAAGAACTGAAGAGAAGGCTAACCAGAGCGCCCGTACTCGTTTTGCCGATTCCCGGTGAAGACTACGAAGTGTACTGCGACGCGTCCAGAATCGGCCTTGGGGGTGTGTTGATGCAACAAGGAAGGGTAATAGCCTATGCCTCCAGACAGCTAAAGGACTACGAGAAGAACTACCCAACGCACGATTTGGAGTTGGCCGCGGTAGTGTTTGTTTTGAAACTGTGGAGACACTATCTCTTTGGTGTCCACTGTACGGTATTCTCGGATCACCAAAGTCTAAAATACTTGTTTACCCAGAAGGAGTTAAACCTACGACAGAGACGGTGGTTAGAACTACTAAAGGATTACGACTTGTCAATCCAATACCACCCCGGAAAAGCTAACGCAGTGGCGGATGCGTTGAGTAGAAAGGCGCAGCAGGGAGAGACATCTGCAGGCGGGTTAACTGAACAGGACATCTTGATCGCGGAGTTTGCGCGCATGAAATTGGAAGTGGTACCGGCAGGCACGGTTGCACGACTGCTATCCTTGGTAGTCAAGCCCACACTGTTCGAGAGAATTCGGGAAGGACAACAGACTGACCCTCATTTACAGCTCGTGCGAGACAAGATATCTCCCGACCAAGAGAACGACTTTTCAGTGGAAGCCGACGGCACCCTACGTTTTCGTGGGCGGATCTGCGTGCCAGATTCGAAAGAGTTGAAGGAGGAAATCTTATCAGAGGCACACTGCACCCCTTATGCGGCGCATCCGGGAGGTACAAAGGTGTACAGGGACCTTAAGCAAACTTTCTGGTGGCCAAAATTGAAGATGGATGTGACACGACATGTAGCCCACTGCTTGGTGTGTCAACAGATCAAGGCGGAGCATCAGCGACCCGCAGGAAAACTACAGCCGCTACCAGTGCCAGAATGGAAGTGGGACCAAATCACCATGGATTTTGTCACTGGGTTCCCACGCTCGCAGCAGGGCCACGACGCGATCTGGGTCGTTGTGGACCGTTTAACCAAGTCAGCGCACTTCCTACCGATTCATACGACGTGGACCCGGGATCGACTAGCCCAGGTGTACCTTAGCGAGATAGTAAGATTACATGGGGTTCCAACATCTATTACCTCAGACAGGGACACGCGCTTTGTCTCAAAGTTTTGGCAAAGCCTACAACGGGCTTTAGGGACCAGACTGCAGTTTAGCACAGCCTTCCACCCCCAGACTGATGGACAGTCTGAGCGGGTGATCCAGACCCTAGAGGACCTACTACGCGCCTGTGTACTTGATTGGGGTGACGGTTGGTCACGCTACTTGCCCCTCGTGGAATTCGCCTACAACAACAGCCACCAAGCCAGCATACAGATGGCGCCCTTCGAAGCTTTATATGGAAGACGTTGTCGATCCCCGATCTGTTGGGACGACTTGGGAGAGCGAAAGTTCTTGGGACCCGACTTGGTGGAAGAAACTGAAGCAAAGATACGACTCATCCGACAGCGCCTACTAACCGCTCAGAGTCGACAGAAAAGCTACGCAGACCGTAGGCGGCGCGACTTAGAATTCCAAGTGGGAGATCACGTGCTCTTACGTGTCTCGCCAACCAAGGGGATCAAACGCTTCGGGCTGAAAGGCAAGCTGAGCCCGCGGTTTGTGGGGCCTTTCGAAATCCTGGAGCGCATCGGCCCGGTGGCTTACCGCCTTGCCCTACCACCTAACCTCGACCGCGTCCACGACGTGTTCCACGTCTCGATGCTCAGAAGATACCTCTCCGACCCATCACATGTTCTGGACGTCTCCACCCTAGAGCTGAAGGAGGACCTAAGCTTCGAGGAAACCCCGGTGCGGATCCTAGCAAGGGAAAGTAAAACGCTGAGAAACCGAGCCATTCCCTACGTGAAGGTGCTTTGGAGCAACCATGAGGAACGAGAAGCGACGTGGGAGTTGGAGTCAAAAATGAGGGAGACCTACCCCGATCTATTCACCGAGACCCAGGATTAAGTTTCGGGGACGAAACTTGTTTTTAAGAGGTGAGTGGTGTAGTAACCGCCCTTAAATTGTATGGTTGGATTTAATTTAATTATTTAATTATTAGGTTCCCCTCCTTAGCGGTCCGGCGGCTGGAATAATAATTCTTTTTTGGACAGACCGTCGGGGCTCGCGGATATTTTTAGACGGTAGAGCTCGCGAATTGGAGCGCGGCGGCGCGACCGGATTATTTTTCCGACTCCGGATTCCTCCAGAATAAATTCCGGAAGTTCGCTAGTAACGCAGGCACCAACACGACTTTTGAGGCACAACGGGCCCAGGTTTGAACCTAAACCCCACCCGGTTGACCCGGGCCTGGGTTTATTTGTCTCCCAAATCTTGATCACTGAACCTTTTATTTTGGTAAGTTGGGGATTTTTGGGGTAAGTCCCCCACTGTACCAAACCGGCTAATTAATTCGGTGTTTGGGATTTTAGGTTTGGACCCCCCCTACACCTCTTTTACCCACCTCGTCCGTATCGCACCGATCGGGAACGGATCCGCTTCCTCTTCCTCTTCCCCTTCCTCTCCCTCTCCCGACGATCGAACGGCGCGGAGATTCACGGCGGAACAAGCAAGGGTTTGCGCACCTCCGGGACAATCCCTCTTCTTGCAAACTCCGTCGTCGCGATCAAGGTAATTGGCAATTTGTTGTATTCTAGTTCCTTTAACTTCTTGTCCGCGTGATGGGGTGAGGGAGAGCGCAGGCACCGGAATCTTCGGAATCCGGCGCACGCGCACCACCGGACACACACACTCACCGGCGGCACGATCGCGCGGCCACGCGGAGCCGGGCGCGCGCGAAGCCCGCGTGCGGGTGCGCGCCCGTGCTGCCCGCGTGGGGCCGGGCGCGCGTAGCCCGCATGCGGGCGGCGCGCCCGTGCCGCCACGCGGGGCCGGCGCGCGCAGCCCGCGTGCGGGCGCGCGCCCGTGCTGCCCGCGTGGGCCGGGGCGCGCGCTGCCTGCGCACGGGCGGCGCGCCCGCCCCGCCGGGCGGGGCCGGGCGCGCGCAGCCCGCGTGCGGGCGCGCGCCCGTGCACCCCACGCGGGGGACCGGGCCGCGCAGCCACGTACGGGCGTGTGCAGCAGCGCACGGGCAGCGTGCTCGCGCGGGCGGCATGGGGCCGGGCGCCGTGCGAGCCTCGTGTGTCGGGCCGTCACCGCCGCCGCCGTCATTGCGCGACGTCGGGGCATGCCCCACGGCCGGCCGGGGTGACCTGAGAGTCCGCAACTGTTGTTTCATATTTTCTTTTCGGCTACTAACTTTCTTGTAACGGATTCGTGTAGGGCCGGGCGAGCGCACCCGGACACGAGGGGTTGAGCGGGGTCACCGCATATAGCAGGTGGGTTCTTGTTTTACTTTGAGACCGAATGTCCGGTACTAGATGGATGTATTTCATTTATGGTCAACTCATATAATGTTATTTATGTTAAATCAAAAAGAAAAGAAAATGGCAAAGTATCTGTTAATACTAACCTAGTAGTATGTGTAGACATGTTTATCTGTTGCATTATCATCATCTGGTTACTTGGCTCGAGGTTGCAGCACACGCACCCGCGGTTTGGCCACCGCTAAGGGTGCGCTTTTCCGGAAAAGTGGTCTATGACCCGTGTAAACCCACGAGGTGACGTAGTGGGGACCCCCGCAGGTGGGGGGTTTGTGCGCCGAGGTGCGAGCGGTGTGACCCGTCGGGGTAGGTGCTCGACGTGGTTTCCCGAGGTAGGTGCTCGGTTGGACGCCGGGTAGGTGCCCGGACTAGGTTGTGCAGGTGTGCGAGGTTTTGTCCCGTGTGGGGGAGAGTGGTTGCTCCGGATAGTTTACGGTTGGCGCACTTCTTTTTCCTGCTTTCCTTACTATTTTACCTTGTCGCTGACTTCCCACATTGTGACAGGGTCCTTTCGGGGGAGCGATAGGCGACGGTGAGGCCGAGACTGGAGCGGTCGGGTCTGTGGAGACCCCGCATTAGTATTATTTACTTCTCCTTTATTGTCGCTTTTCATTTACTGCTGTAGACTTTTGTGTGGATCGCGATACCCTCGTGGGGTCGGTATGGATGTCGGCAACCTTTACTTTACTTTTAGCTGAACTTACTTTTCCCTTTATATTGGCCGCTTTGAAGAAAAAGAAAAAGGAAACAAAATCAAAAGAATTTCGAAAACCGTTTTCAAAACCTAAGTGTCGTGTGGGCACTATTTTCAAACCTTGTGGATTTATGGATTTCGAAAAAGGGATTTCAAAACCTAAGTGTCGTGTGGGCACTGTTTTCAAAACTCTGTGGATTTATGCCGTTTTCGAAACCGGATTTAAAAATCTAGATGCCGTGTGGGCGTCGCT
This sequence comes from Tillandsia fasciculata, assembly GCA_029168755.2. Taxonomy (NCBI): domain Eukaryota; kingdom Viridiplantae; phylum Streptophyta; class Magnoliopsida; order Poales; family Bromeliaceae; genus Tillandsia; species Tillandsia fasciculata. Next base: position 16,812 of record JAQOTM010001116.1, on the reverse strand, counting down.
TTGTAAAAGCATGGATTTATCCTTTCAAATGGAATGGCCGTAACGTTTATGTACATGTGGCATATATGTGTGAATGAATGGAACTGATGTGATTGATCTATTGGTTGTATTTAGACTCTGTATTAGCCGCGACGCCGTGCACGTACAGGGGAGACTCTGTCCGTGTGCAGAGTGATCCTGTACTTGCGGCGGGTCTGGGCACGCGCCGGGAGGAACTCTTTCAAAAAAAAATGTGTGAACCGCTTTCGCTAAATGAAAAACCCCGGGGCGTGACACGCCTGCTACGTATCTTTGATCGAACCAAAGAATGTCGATGAAGCTCTTCAGGATGACTATTGGATTGAAGCAATGCAAGAAGAGCTCCATCAATTTGAGCGAAACAAAGTCTGGGAATTAACGAAGCCTCCGAAGCAACACAATGTGATAGGTACCAAATGGATTTTCAAGAACAAGAAAAATGAGGATGGTACTATCATCAGGAACAAGGCAAGACTAGTTGCTCAAGGCTACTCTCAAGTAGAAGGTATAGACTTTGATGAAACCTTCGCCCCTGTAGCTAGACTCGAGTCCATTCGTATCTTATTTGCGATAGCTTGTCATTTTAAAATCAAATTATTTCAAATGGACGTTAAGAGCGCCTTTTTAAATGGGTTTTTAAATGAGGAAGTTTATGTGGCTCAACCGAAAGGTTTTGTGGACCACAAACTACCTAACCATGTTTTTCGTCTGAAAAAGGCTCTTTACGGTCTGAAACAAGCACCGCGAGCATGGTACGAAAGGTTGACAAAGCACCTTTTGGAAAAGGGCTATACTCGAGGGGGAGCTGACAGGACTCTCTTTGTGAAGCATTATCAAAACAATTTCATTGTAGCACAAATCTATGTCGATGACATTGTATTTGGCGCAACAAGAGATAATGATGCTTCTAAATTCGCGGAGACCATGGAAAGCGAATTTGAGATGTCCATGATGGGCGAATTGACTTATTTTCTTGGATTACAAGTTAAACAAAACGATGAAGGTATTCACTTGTGTCAATCCAAGTATGCAATGGAGTTGGTCAAAAAGTTTGATCTAGAAAATTCTAAGGATTTTCCGACTCCAATGGGAACTAGCCATAAGGGACTTGGAAGTGAATCACATAGTGAGAATGTAGACGAGAAACTGTATCGCAGTATGATTGGAAGTCTACTATATCTCACGGCTAGTCGCCCGGATATATCCTTCAGTGTTGGGATTTGCGCGAGATATCAATCAGCACCGAAGGAGGTTCACCTGAAAGCGGTGAAACGGATCATCCGGTACATCAAAGGTACAATAAGTTTCGGAATTTGGTATCCTATGGGAACAAGTTTGGATATTGTTGGATACTCAGATGCCGATTGGGCTGGATCGGTGGATGATCGGAAAAGCACGAGTGGTGCATGCTTCTATCTTGGCCATTGCCTTGTTGCATGGCACAGTAAAAAGCAGAATTGCATAGCACTCTCGACTGCCGAAGCGGAGTATATTTCAGCAGGAAGTTGTTCAACCCAATTGATTTGGATGAAAAGCGTGTTGAGCGACTTCCGGATTTCAGCATCTTCGGTAACCATTTTTGTGACAACACTAGTGCTATTAACATTTCGAAAAACCCTGTGTTGCACTCTAGAACAAAACATATTGAACTTAGATATCATTTTCTTAGAGAGCTAGTTGAATCAAATATTCTTCAACTGTCATATATTTCAACTGAGGATCAATTAGCTGATATCTTAACAAAACCTTTGGATCAAAAACGTTTTATTCACTTGCGTAAAGCAATTGGCATGCTTTCCTTGAAATAACCTTTTTGAAACCTTTGCTTAGGTTAGGTTTTGTTTTTGTTTTTGTTTTGTTCTTTATCTATGTTTTGTACATAGGACATTAATTGAGCATAAATCATAATTGACTTTAATTGCATCTTTTCATGCATTTAGAAATTTATTATGCTTTTGATATCATAATATTTCAATGTTGCAATGATCATTTATGTTAATTAGTCATCTTTTAAGTGATCAAAGTCAATTTCTCTCTCAATGATCTCTTGGTATAGTCATTATCTTATTTGATTGCTTAGTCGAGTATGAATGCGAGATCAATTTTTGGTTGAATACCTTATATATTAAATAATTGATAGCCAATTGAGGGGGAGTCAAAGAAAGTAAAATGCTCAAAAGATGTGGAAAGAGTTACATCCCAATGAGGAGTGTGAAAACTACCACCACATGGAGGAAAAGGAAAAGAAAAAGATACCCCATGTATGCAAAGCAAATTTTTGTTTTAAAAATTGTTGATGAAATGCATATTGAAATACTTGACTCAGTCATATTTCATGGTTGGTATAAGGTGGGATTTTTGATAAAAGATGCTCAAAGAGCCACTCCTTCAACAGATTGTCTAGATATATTATCTAACTTATCTGGGATTTCAAACATCTATTGATCTTGGTATTTCATTTTCTTTACCAAAATTGATGATTTGATAAAGGCATTACGCATAAGATCAGGTTAGATGTAATTGAAGTTGTTCAACTTTAAGTGTTTTAATTTTCATAAATTTTCGTTTCATTTTTGAGTATTTTTGATAGATTTGGTATAATCTATTTCTTGTTGTATGAAACGATGATTTTTGTTTAAAGTTGATATGGTAAAGTGCTTACATACTTTTTCTGGATTTTATGGAATTTTTCTAAAATTTTCTGAAGAAAAAGTTGAGCCGATCCGGATCGGGCAAGTGATCCGGATCCCGAACGCAGGCTTCTTCCTGCGGGTAGCCGATCCGGATCGAAATCTCGATCCGATCCGGATCACGGCTAGGGTTTTTATAGAACAAAGGGATTTGATTTCTTTTACCCTAATCTTTTGTTCTTAAGTCTCTAGAGCTTCTCTCTCTAGAATCCTTGCATCTTGGAGCTTTCCTAACTCAAGTTCTTCGAATCCAAGTAAGTTTTATTGATCAAAATCTCGTTTTTCACAGTTTTTCTCTATTTTCTTCAAACGTGAGAGATTTTTCAATCTTTTTCGTTTGTGAATGGTTTTTGATCAAATTTCTTTTGAAATAAGAACTCTGGGTAGATTAGTTTTGATTATATGCTGGGTTTTCTCAAGATTAACGAATTTTTAGGCTTCGATTTCTAAAAATTCGGTTTTAGGGCATATAAGAGGAATTTTTGAAAATCATGGATTGATCTATTTTTAAAATTCTTTTTGCAAAACTAATTTGATTCTTAGCTTCTCTACATGATTATGATTGTTTGGGTACAATTTTTCAAATTTTTCAAAATTGACAATTTTTCATGTGTTCTTGAGTTGTTCTCACAGGACACTTCAAACTTCTTAAGGCACTTGGATCAATGGCATTCTCCTGGTTAATCCTGTTGTTGGTCACAATGGTGCACACTCGTGCAACTGTTAAAAAGAACGAGAGGACTCACCTCGAGACAAGACAAAAACTGATGATGTAGACAGCTCAGACTTGATGAAGAGGAATGGGAAGAATTTTTCAAAGAAGTTCAACAAAAATTGATGAGGAGGATAGGCAATATTTGAAGAACAAAAAGCTAAAGAAATCTGCCTCAACAACAAGACAATATACAAGACGAAAAGTGTCAAAAGAAGCGGCATTCAGATTACTGAGCCTCTTACTAGAGCACGCTCACTTTCTGGAATTCAACAAAGTAAATCACCATGGATTGAGGGCCAATGCACCATCTGCATCTACGCAGAATCCATCAACCTCCGAGAGAATGACTGCTGAAACAGATGCATTGGCATCCATTCGCCAAGAACAGCAAAGACTTTCTGCTGAACAGAAAAGGCTGTCCAGAGAACTTCAGCACATTTCATCTGAGCATAAGAAGATCAAGAAGAAATATCCAATATTTCGAAGATGCTTAAGGGGTTTTTAAGCAAACTGAGCTGTACCAGTTCAGACACTTCAGACTAAACAAAATTTCGTGCAGGCTCTCTTTGTGTGCAGGATTTCAGTTTTTAGGATTTAGTTTTATTCTTACTTTGCGTTAGTTTTAGTTCTCAGGTTTTTTATGTTAATGGAACTTTTAACTCTCCTTATATTTTGTAGTTTTGACTACATTTTTGGCTTTGTTTGTGACAAAAAGGGGGAGAGAGATTAGAGAGAACTTTGAATGTGAATGTGAATGTGAACTCAAACAATGTGAACTCAAACTTTGCTTTGGTGACAGGTAAGTATTTCAACTTTTGTTTTTATCTTGTGATTTGTTGCATGTCCCTACTAACTATTCGACTAACTATTTGGGCATGTAATATGACTAACAAGTTGATGTTACTAACAAACAAAGTTATGACATTTGGAATCTTATTGCTTAGAAGATATGTCATTGGTTGATTCTGATCTTATTACATATCTGAATTACTAAATGTCATGATGAGTATAAACTCTATCTCTGTAGGTTTTGATGCTAAAATTCTTGAGGTATCTAACGATCTCTTTTTTGTCAAGAATGATTTCTTTTGCAGAGAGTACAGATGTCTAAGTCTAGAGTCTGTTTTAGGAGTTTATCTCATGTTTTTAAATTTTCGGATCTCCATTGTAAATTTTTGTTGTATGGTGATAGCAACAAAAATATCTTTTTGAATTTTCTTTAGTGGATTTGTGTTTTGTCACGAAACCGCCAAAGGGGGAGATTGTTACGGAATTTGAGTTGGCGTATTTCGTGAAAGTGTTAAGTCTTGAAGATTGAAGATGAAAGAACTTTGGATCATATACCTCAATCTCAAGAAAGAAGAATTCAAAAGGATCAGGTATGTTTAACTAAAGATTTCTGATGATCCGAATACTTCTTGTAGTGTAGAAACACCTGGAAGAATGTTTAATTGCATAAAAATCAAAAACTGGACATGGGACATGTTCAGGATCCGGATCGGGCCTTGCAATCCGGATCCCGAAGGGTGTTCGTTCATACACTGGTTCAATCCGGATCGCAGCATCTCATGATCCGGATCCCGAACACTAGTTTTACCTTTTTACTTGCACGATCCGGATCAGGATTTGCAATCCGGATCCCGAACGTTGATGTTTGGTGAAACTGTATGAACGATCCGGATCGGGACTTCGATCCGGATCCCGAACTAGTGTTTTTCTGGAAACCGTCTTTCTTTTTCTTGCTACTGCAATCCGGATCTGTGATGACCTGGATCCCGCAGAGCTGTTGCGGTGCGTTGGGGTGGCTATTGGAGGCCTACGCGGTTGCTGGAGGCCTTTGGGGGCATGTCGGGGTGTGTTCGGGTGCCAATTTGGACTCAAGTGATGAACTTCGGCCTAAATGGATCACGTGGGTGATCGGTGACTCCGTCGGATGTTTAGAGGGGTTTTCGCGCGAAACGGATATTAAGATTGGACTCGGCGCGAATTTCGGACTAAGAATACCTTTTCGGGGGCATTCGGCAATTTTTAGAGTGAGAATTTGGCGAAACGGACGTCAAATTCGGATTCAGCGCGCGAAAACGCTTCAGATGGACTATTTACTGCATTTTTGGGCTTCGGGTTACTGTTCATGCCGGAACAGTACTTCCGGCGATCGCCGGCGGCCGGCGGCGGCGGCGGGCAGCGCCGGCGGACGGCGGAGGGCGCTCGGGCAGGCGGCGCGCGGCCGCGGGCAGCCGCTGAGGGCGCGGGCAGGCGCGGCGGGGGCGCGGGCAGGCGGCCGGTCCACGCGGCGGGCGTGCACCGAGGCGGTCCACGTGGCATGAGGTGGTTGGCTGGTCCACAGCACGCGGTCCACGGAATTCTCTGGTTGGCTCCTGGTCCATGGTGCACCGGACGTGACACGTGGCAGGTTTGGTTGGTGCGGTCCACGGAATTTTGTGCACCGGGTGCACCGAACAGTAAGGTTGACACGTGGCGATCCCTATTGGTCGGTCAACTGTGCGGGCAGGCTGGGCAGGCGCGTGGTCAGGTGCACGGTGCAGGCTGGTGGTGTGCCACGTGGCAGCTCCCATTGGTTCAGGATTGGACACGTGGCAGTGTGCGCATTCGTCGGGTGCACAAGGTGGGTGAGCCGGGCGTAGCGAGGGCATGGTGTGCCACGTGTCGCGTTTTTATTGGCTGTTTTCGGTGTTTCCTGTTATGTAGGACACAGAGGTAATTTTGGAAATGTTGGTTTTGGCTGTGGCTTTGAGGGAATCCGAGGCTCATTCAAAGGCTTATTTCTCCATCTTAGAGGCTCCATCTCCATTAGAGGTGAGAAGATGAAATCTTCATCTAGAAGAGAGGAACACTCCTGTCAAGTTTGAGGAATTTAGGAGGCTCGGATCCCGAGGTTGGGGATTTATCCGGCGCGGCGCGACGATCATTCTCCGGCAACCCGATTCGTCGCATTTCAGTGTTTAGGCTCCCCCGACTCACCCCGACCTCCTATTTTCGCGATTTTTGCGCCGTTGGATTCGTAACAGGTAGGGCTACGTTTCTTATTTCTACTGGTTTTTCCCCATTCCGAGGTTTTCATGGGTTTTTCGGATCATCTTGTGACCCCATTTTGCTGTGATGGAGTTTTGGACAGCGGTTCGGTATTTCGGCGATATCTCCGCAACCGGACATCGGATTGAGGCGATTCAAAAGAGGATTTGCATCTACACATCGCAAGGAATCTCTCTGAATTTTCTTGGATTTTGTGGAATTTCCCTGAAGGTGAGAACCCCCTTTTTACAGAACCTTGTAGCACAGTTTTTGGGTGGAAGTATTGTTCGGGGTGGTCCTCTTGTCGATTTTGGTTCTCAGCATAGAAAAATCGTGGGAAAACGTGCAGGTACTCGTTTCGACCGGTTCGTCGCGTAGATCGCAGTGGTATTTTTCTGGGAATTTATTGGGCACGTTTCGCAGGTGAAAAAGGCTAAACTGTGGACTGGTTGTATTTGGGACAGATTTTGGTGTGAGCATGGTTCATTAATTGTGCTTGTTCTTTTGGGGTATTTTGTGCAGTACCGTGGTGATCGTTGAGACCGGGCGCGGACTTCGCTGTTGGGATCAGGATTTAGCGCTCGAGGTGGGCGGTTGTTTATTGCCTCTATTTTGACATGCTCACTAGGAATATTAGAGTGATCCCCTTTATTGGACATCTTGATTAATCATGATCGGGGTGGGTTTATGCATGCCGGTGTGGGAATAGGGTTGCTTTGATAGCGGTTAACCTTGCATGTGTTGTGGAATATTTATGTTGGACTATTTGATTATCCTGTTGATGGTACTACTTGAGGGTAGATGACATGCGTAGGTGGATACTGTTAATGATTAATGCCTTTAATTATATTTCCTTGAGAACACTTGCATGCTTGTATGGACATCTAGATAGGCCATCTTTTATTGCTACACTATCATATTGGGATTTGACTTAGGAGAAACCATGATTGCTTTCTTTCTCCTTCTTATTTAGACTTTCGAGTCATGTTGCTCGGATTCGAGCGGGGGTTTGGGATAGTGTAGCCGGGACCTTGGGGTCGGAGACAGGGTGTACTTGATGTCGGACTTGGGGGTATTGCGGCAACCGCGGACAGTAGGCGGTTGACCGGATATCGATTATTCTACCCGATTGTGAATCTTGGATTTTGGGACAGGCAGGCTTGATGGCAGGGTATTGCGGCAACCGCGGACCTTGGGCGGTTGACCGGACAGTGGTTATTGCATCAGATTGGGTATCGGGTCTCTAGTGGATGGGGTTCCCACTATTGTTTATCTTGCATCGGGTTGAGATCGGGTCTCCTTTTAGTGGATGGGTTTTCCCACTTTGATCAGAGTCATGATCCAGTCCTGCTGATCTATGGTACTTGTTACCCAGGCATTATACTCGTGTGGGTCGCTCCCCTCGAGTGCCACTCCGGAGTGTGCGTTTTACAGGCTTCGAGTCCTTGAGACTCCCTTTTCCCTATCGGTGTTATGCGTTGGCCAGCATACCCGATTTGGCAGGCAGGCAGGCAGGCAGAGCAGGCAGTACCAGTGCTCACTGGTGTATCGATTGGGTCTAGGCAGGCAGGCATTTATGTTCTGATGCATACAGTTAGCTATCTCTTTAGCTTGGCATATTAGAGGCATAGTAGTGGTAGTTTCCTGTTTTCGGCAGTCATCATTGCTTACCACACTTCTTTCCTTTTTGCCTCTGGTAGACCTAGTGGGTGTGTCAGGATTTGAGGTTTTACCCACTAGGGGAGGCTACTGGTTTACTGGTAGTCTTACCCCCATTCTTCTTTCCTCTTTTTCTTCTCCCTTGTTTTGCAGTGTCTTCTGCGGGTGCTGCTGGGTTTTCAGCGACGGGTCGAGGAGAGAGGACGGCTGAGTAGATAGACTTCGAGGCAGGTTGAGCGTGTTAGCTGGACTGTTGGTGTACCCGTGTTTCCTCAGACGGTTGTACTTTTATTTTGGGACTGGCTTTTGCCAGCAGGTTGTATTTATTTTGGTGAGCTGGGAGAGACAGATGTATCATTTATACAGATGTATTGTATTTTATTTCCAGCTTCAGTCTGAGATGTATTAGTTTTAGTTCAGCTCTGTTTTTATTGCTCATTTATTATTATCTCTTATATATCTGAGCAGGTTTGGCGCTTCGTGTACGCGGGAAATACCGTGTGCACGGCGGATCTGTAGACGGGCCCGGGTTCTGGTTTACACCCGGGGCGTGACAGATTAAGTTGGTATCAGAGCTTAGGGATAGGTCAGTTGGGACTTAGGAAACCCTAGGCTTTTGGCGGACCCTAGGATGTTAGGGCGTGAGAGACGTGACTTTTAGCGAAAGTCGGTGATTTGGTTTTGACTCTTCCAGTGAGTGAAGAGGGATCGGCATACCCTATTTTTGTGGGACAGTTATGTTGGCTGCAGACAACATAACGTTACAAAAATAGGGGGATGCCTTTGACTTTCGCTAGATTGGGTCGAGTGTTTGGGGTGTGCTGATTTGCGGTTTTGTCGTGGTGAGCGGTGTCTCCCCGACGTTGGGGCTCTGACCCGAGTGCACCTTGGTGCGGCAGTTGGGCCTGAGCTGGTTGTTTCGGGCCGGATACCCAGATTGGAGTCTGGGGGGGGCTCCGGACCCGAAGGGTAGGAGTGTTGGAGGCAGATCAGCGGAGCAGCAGCGGTGACACAGTGGTCGGATCAGCACAGTGGTGCAGTTGTCGGAGCGGTGACACAGTTGTCGAGCAGCAGTGGTCGATCAGCACAGTGGTGCAGTTGTCGGAGCGGTGACACGGTTGTCGGACAGCGTGAGACACAGTTGTCGGATCAGCACTGGTGCAGCTGTCGGAGCAGCGTGGTGACACAGTGGTCGGATCAGCACAGTGCAGTTGTCGGAGCAGTGACACAGTTTCGGAGCACGCGGTGACTCGGTGGTCGGATCAGCACAGTGGTGCAGCTGTCGGAGCAGCGTGGTGACACAGTTGTCGGATCAGCACAGTGGTGCAGCTGTCGGAGCAGCGTGGTGACACAGTTGTCGGATCAGCACAGTGGTGCAGTTGTCGGAGCGGTGACACAGTTGTCGGAGCAGCGTGGTGACACAGTTGTCGGATCAGCACAGTGGTGCAGCTGTCGGAGCAGCGTGGTGACACAGTTGTCGGATCAGCACAGTGGCACAGTTGTCGGACTAGTGAGTAGCCCCTCCGTGCCGACGTTTAGTGCTGGGGCACCGAGGAAGGGTGGACAGTTGACAGCAGGGAAAACTGTGGGATTGCATTGAAAGAGTGAGCCAGTTTTGGCGGATGAGTTGCCCCGATTTGTGGGATTGTGTATGGAGCCTTTGGTGGCAGGGTCTTGTTCGGTGGGGGATTGAGAGTTCTAGGGACGCCTCATTGGAGTAGGCGCCGGGTATGGAGCGTGGCATTACAGTTCCTTTGGATTGGGACCTGCCGCCTGAGGCGAGTTCTGATTGAGGCGCTTGGCGCCGGGTGTTGGAGGACAGGTCAGTCGTATGAGGCACTCCTGATTTCTTTTCTGGATAGTGGATTTTGAGACCGTCAGAGCACATAGATTCCAGCGGCCAGTGTGGCGGTAGGTTTGAATTGTTCCAGGCTCTTGGGTTCGTATCTTTCGATACGAGAGGTTTTCCCTTCTTGGTGGGTAGTGTTTGGCTTCATTGTTTTGGGTTAGGGATAGGACGGTTACCTGGTGTTCGGGAGGTCGTATTCCCTATCTTTTGCACCTGGGGGGAGTGTCGTGGGTCCTGCCCGGTGCGGTTGAGTCCTTGGTTGTACCTGTAGGCCTGATGGTCTTGACCTAGTTGTGGGGCTTGGTTTGGTACTTAGGACGGTTAGGCTGGCTCGGTTTTCTTTTTCTTTTCGCGGCAGCTGATTATGCTGCGAGGACGGTTTTCGTGGGAGCCAGGCCTGGAGGTGTTGGTGTACTTGGTTTGCTTGAGAGTATCTTCGCCTCTTTGGTTTTGACCTTGTGAGCGAGGCGGATGTCTCGTAGGGTGAGTAGCCTTTTGGCTGGTGTGTTTGAGGGATCTGCGGCGGCACCAGGACTTGGAGATACCCTTTTTGGTGGTGAGTTCCTAGCTGTTCTCCTATCGGAGTTGTTTGGCATGACACCAGTTTGGGAGTTGAGGACCCAACTCCAGGATTTGATGTGTTGGATTTGTGTCAGGCCAAGTGTGGCACCTTTGGGGGCGCCGGTGCTATTCGAGTTGTGGAAGGTTGGTTCACTTCGGCTTTGTGAGGACCCGTAAGAATTTGATGAAGTGATCATCGGGAGCTAGCACCCTTCTGCCAAGCTTGGAGGATTTGTTTTACCAGCTTCAAGGGTATTGGATCTTCGCGAAGTTGGATTTGCAATCTGGTTCTCTCGACTGCTCATGGCTGAGTGTTGATGCCGGAGGGTTAGGGATGTGCTTCTACGTCCTGACGGTTTGGATTTGAGATCAGAGGTTACGAGATCAGTTGGGGGACTTATATCGGATGCCTCGGGAGTACAGAGGTACTTGGATCGAGCTTTTGTGCCGATGGACTTGTGGTTGGATTATCTGAGGCCTTAGCGGGGACAGATGCTTGTACCGATGCAGACTACTTGATGGCCGAGCAGTTAGCCCAGCTGTACCTAGTTGAGGTGGCGTGGTTCTCTGGAGTGTTCTCCTTTGCTTTCGTTCTGGTTAGAGACCCGAGGATTACATCGCGTCTCTGGAGGAGGTATTTGTCAGCCTTGGGAGCTTGAGTGGTGGATGATTGGATATTTACCCCCTCTATTTGGTTGAGATTCCGAGTGGAGGAACGACTTTAGTTTCGAGGACGAAACTTTCTTTTAGTGGGGGAGGATGTGATGACCTGGATCTCCGCAGAGCTGTTGCGGTGCGTTGGGGTGGCTATTGGAGGCCTACGCGGTGTGCTGGAGGCCTTTGGGGCATGTCGGCGGTGTTCGGGCGCCAATTTGGACTCAAGTGATGAACTTCGGGCCTAAATGGATCACGTGGGTGATCGGGTGACTCCGTCGGATGTTTAGAGGGGTTTTCGCGCGAAACGGATATTAAGATTGGACTCGGCGCGAATTTCGGAGTAAGAATACCTTTTCGGGGGCATTCGGCAATTTTTAGAGTGAGAATTTGGCGAAACGGACGTCAAATTCGGATTCAGCGCGCGAAAACGCTTCAGATGGACTATTTACTTGCATTTTTGGGCTCGGGTTACTGTTCACTGCCGGAACAGTAACTCCGGCGATCGCCGGCGGCGGGCGGCGGCGGCGGGCAGCGGCGGAAGGCGGCGGAGGGCGCTCGGGCAGGCGGCGCGCGGCCGCGGGCAGCCGCTGAGGGCGCGGGCAGGCGCGGCGGGGGCGCGGGCAGGCGGCCGGTCCACGCGGCGGGCGTGCACCGAGGCGGTGCCACGTGGCATGAGGTGGTTGGCTGGTCCACAGCACGCGGTCCACGGAATTCTCTGGTTGGCTCCTGGTCCATGGTGCACCGGACGTGACACGTGGCAGGTTTTGGTTGGTGCGGTCCACGGAATTTTGTGCACCGGGTGCACCGAACAGTAAGGTTGACACGTGGCGATCCCTATTGGTCGGTCAACTGTGCGGGCAGGCTGGGCAGGCGCGTGGTCAGGTGCACGGTGCAGGCTGGTGGTGTGCCACGTGGCAGCTTCCCATTGGTTCAGGATTGGACACGTGGCAGTGTGCAGTTCGTCGGGTGCACAAGGTGGGTGAGCCGGGCGTAGCGAGGGCATGGTGTGCCACGTGTCGCGTTTTTTGGCTGTTTTCGGTGTTTCCTGTTATGTAGGACACAGAGGTAATTTTGGAAATGTTGGTTTTGGCTGTGGCTTTGAGGGAATCCGAGGCTCATTCAAAGGCTTATTTCTCCATCTTAGAGGCTCCATCTCCATTAGAGGTGAGAAGATGAAATCTTCATCTAGAAGAGAGGAACACTCCTGTCAAGTTTGAGGAATTTAGGAGGCTCGGATCCCGAGGTTGGGGATTTATCCGGCGCGGCGCGACGATCATTCTCCGGCAACCCGATTCGTCGCATTTCAGTGTTTAGGCTCCCCCGACTCACCCCGACCTCCTATTTTCGCGATTTTTGCGCCGTTGGATTCGTAACAGGTAGGGCTACGTTTCTTATTTCTACTGGTTTTTCCCCATTCCGAGGTTTTCATGGGTTTTTCGGATCATCTTGTGACACCATTTTGCTGTGATGGAGTTTTGGACAGCAGTTCGGTATTTCGGTGATATCTCCGCAACCGGATATCGGATTGAGGCGATTCAAAAGAGGATTTGCATCTACACATCGCAAGGAATCTCCCTGAATTTTCTTGGATTTTTGTGGAATTTCCCTGAAGGTGAGAACCCCTTTTTACAGAACCTTGTAGCACAGTTTTTGGGTGGAAGTATTGTTCGGGGTGGTCCTCTTGTCGATTTTGGTTCTCAGCATAGAAAAATCGTGGGAAAACGTGCAGGTACTCGTTTCGACCGGTTCGTCGCGTAGATCGCAGTGGTATTTTTCTGGGAATTTATTGGGCACGTTTCGCAGGTGAAAAAGGCTAAACTGTGGACTGGTTGTATTTGGGACAGATTTTGGTGTGAGCATGGTTCATTAATTGTGCTTGTTCTTTTGGGGTATTTTGTGCAGTACCGTGGTGATCGTTGAGACCGGGCGCGGACTTCGCTGTTGGGATCAGGATTTAGCGCTCGAGGTGGGCGGTTGTTTATTGCCTCTATTTTGACATGCTCACTAGGAATATTAGAGTGATCCCCTTTATTGGACATCTTGATTAATCATGATCGGGGTGGGTTTATGCATGCCGGTGTGGGAATAGGGTTGCTTTGATAGCGGTTAACCTTGCATGTGTTGTGGAATATTTATGTTGGACTATTTGATTATCCTGTTGATGGTACTACTTGAGGGTAGATGACATGCGTAGGTGGATACTGTTAATGATTAATGCCTTTAATTATATTTCCTTGAGAACACTTGCATGCTTGTATGGACATCTAGATAGGCCATCTTTTATTGCTACACTATCATATTGGGATTTGACTTAGGAGAAACCATGATTGCTTTCTTTCTCCTTCTTATTTAGACTTTCGAGTCATGTTGCTCGGATTCGAGCGGGGGTTTGGGATAGTGTAGCCGGGACCTTGGGGTCGGAGACAGGGTGTACTTGATGTCGGACTTGGGGGTATTGCGGCAACCGCGGACAGTAGGCGGTTGACCGGATATCGATTATTCTACCCGATTGTGAATCTTGGATTTTGGGACAGGCAGGCTTGATGGCAGGGTATTGCGGCAACCGCGGACCTTGGGCGGTTGACCGGACAGTGGTTATTGCATCAGATTGGGTATCGGGTCTCTAGTGGATGGGGTTCCCACTATTGGTTTATCTTGCATCGGGTTGAGATCGGGTCTCCTTTTAGTGGATGGGTTTTCCCACTTTGATCAGAGTCATGATCCAGTCCTGCTGATCTATGGTACTTGTTACCCAGGCATTCTACTCGTGTGGGTCGCTCCCCTCGAGTGCCACTCCGGAGTGTGCGTTTTACAGGCTTCGAGTCCTTGAGACTCCCTTTTCCCTATCGGTGTTATGCGTTGGCCAGCATACCCGATTTGGCAGGCAGGCAGGCAGGCAGAGCAGGCAGTACCAGTGCTCACTGGTGTATCGATTGGGTCTAGGCAGGCAGGCATTTATGTTCTGATGCATACAGTTAGCTATCTCTTTAGCTTGGCATATTAGAGGCATAGTAGTGGTAGTTTCCTGTTTTCAGCAGTCATCATTGCTTACCGCACTTCTTTCCTTTTTGCCTCTGGTAGACCTAGTGGGTGTGTCAGGATTTGAGGTTTTACCCACTAGGGGAGGCTACTGGTTTACTGGTAGTCTTACCCCCATTCTTCTTTCCTCTTTTTCTTCTCCCTTGTTTTGCAGTGTCTTCTGCGGGTGCTGCTGGGTTTTCAGCGACGGGTCGAGGAGAGAGGACGGCTGAGTAGATAGACTTCGAGGCAGGTTGAGCGTGTTAGCTGGACTGTTGGTGTACCCGTGTTTCCTCAGACGGTTGTACTTTTACTTTGGGACTGGCTTTTGCCAGCAGGTTGTATTTATTTTGGTGAGCTGGGAGAGACAGATGTATCATTTATACAGATGTATTGTATTTTATTTCCAGCTTCAGTCTGAGATGTATTAGTTTTAGTTCAGCTCTGTTTTTATTGCTCATTTATTATTATCTCTTTTATATCTGAGCAGGTTTGGCGCTTCGTGTACGCGGGAAATACCGTGTGCACGGCGGATCTGTAGACGGGCCCGGGTTCTGGTTTACACCCGGGGCGTGACAGATTAAGTTGGTATCAGAGCTTAGGGATAGGTCAGTTGGGACTTAGGAAACCCTAGGCTTTTGGCGGACCCTAGGATGTTAGGGCGTGAGAGGCGTGACTTTTAGCGAAAGTCGGTGATTTGGTTTTGACTCTTCCAGTGAGTGAAGAGGGATCGGCATACCCTATTTTGTGGGACAGTTATGTTGGCTGCAGACAACATAACGTTACAAAAATAGGGGGATGCCTTTGACTTTCGCTAGATTGGGTCGAGTGTTTGGGGTGTGCTGATTTGCGGTTTTGTCGTGGTGAGCGGTGTCTCCCCGACGTTGGGGCTCTGACCCGAGTGCACCTTGGTGCGGCAGTTGGGCCTGAGCTGGTTGTTTCGGGCCGGATACCCAGATTGGAGTCTGGGGGGGGGGCTCCGGACCCGAAGGGGTGTTGGAGGCAGTTGTTGGAGCGGTGACAGGTTGTCGAGCAGCGCGGTGACACAGTGTCGGATCAGCACAGTGGTGCAGTTGTCGGAGCGTTGACACGTTGTCGGAGCAGCGCGGTGACACAGTGGTCGGATCAGCACAGTGGTGCAGTTGTCGGAGCAGTGACACAGTTGTCGGAGCAGCGTGGAGACCCAGTTGTCGGATCAGCACAGTGGTGCGCTGTCGAGCAGCGGTGACACAGTGGTCGGATCAGCACAGTGGTGCAGTTGTCGGAGCATGACACAGTTGTCGGAGCACGCGTGACTCGGTGGTCGTATCAGCACAGTGGTGCAGCTGTCGGAGCAGCGTGGTGACACTTTGTCGGATCAGCACAGTGGTGCAGTGTCGGAGCAGCGTGGTGACACAGTTGTCGGATCAGCACAGTGGTGCAGTTGTCGGAGCGGTGACACAGTTGTCGGAGCAGCGTGGTGACACAGTTGTCGGATCAGCACAGTGGTGCAGCTCGGAGCAGCGTGGTGACACAGTTGTCGGATCAGCACAGTGGCACAGTTGTCGGACTAGTGAGTAGCCCCTCCGTGCCGACGTTTAGTGCTGGGGCACCGAGGAGGGTGACAGTTGACAGCAGGAAAACTGTGGGTTGCATTGAAAGAGTGAGCCAGTTTTGGCGGATGAGTTGCCCCGATTTGTGGGATTGTGTATGGAGCCTTTGGTGGCAGGGTCTTGTTCGGTGGGGGATTGAGAGTTCTAGGGACGCCTCATTGGAGTAGGCGCCGGGTATGGAGCGTGGCATTACAGTTCCTTTGGATTGGGACCTGCCGCCTGAGGCGAGTTCTGATTGAGGCGCTTGGCGCCGGGTGTTGGAGGACAGGTCAGTCGGATGAGGCACTCCTGATTTCTTTTCTGGATAGTGGATTTTGAGACCGTCAGAGCACATAGATTCCAGCGGCCAGTGTGGCGGTAGGTTTGAATTGTTCCAGGCTCTTGGGTTCGTATCTTTCGATACGAGAGGTTTTCCCTTCTTGGTGGGTAGTGTTTGGCTTCATTGTTTGGGTTTGTTTGGGTTAGGGTTAGGACGTTACCCGGTGTTCGGGAGGTCGTATTCCCTATCTTTTGCACCTGGGGGAGTGTCGTGGGTCTTGCCCGGTGCGGTTGAGTCCTTGGTTGTACTGTAGGCCTGATGGTCTTGACCCAGTTGTTGGGCTTGGTTTGGTACCTAGGACGGTTAGGCTGGCTCGGTTTTCTTTTTCTTTTCGCGGCAGCTGATTATGCTGTGAGGACGGTTTTCGTGGGAGCCAGGCCTGGGGTGGTTGGTGTACTTGGTTTGCTTGAGAGTATCTTCGCCTCTTTGGTTTTGACCTTGTGAGCGAGGCGGATGTCTCGTAGTGGGTGAGTAGCCTTTTGGCTGGTGTGTTTGGGGATCTGCGGCAGCACCAGGACTTGGAGGTACCCTTTTTGTGGTGAGTTCCTAGCTGTTCTCCTATCGAGTTGTTGAACATGACACCAGTTTGGGAGTTGAGGACCCAACTCCAGGATTTGATGTGTTGGATTTGTGTCAGGCCAAGTGTGGCACCTTTGGGGGAGCCGGTTGCTATTCGAGTTGTGGAAGGTTGGTTCACCTTC
>JAQOTM010000293.1:204594-252372 GCA_029168755.2 Tillandsia fasciculata | reverse complement strand
CCGAGTGACTTTGTAGTGAGGTATCGAGTGTACCTTTCTTTTCTGCTTTTCTGAGAGACTCTTGTATTTTGGTGAGGATGGTCTGTATATTTCAGAGATGTAGTTGTATTTTATGTCTTTTACTTCAGCTTTTACTATTTCAGCTCTGATATCTGCTAGTGTAGATGTTTCTTTGCAGGTTAGTCGCTACGTCTATACGGGGCTTCCCGTATGGGCGGCGGATCTGTTGGCGAGCCCGGGGCGCAGTTTCGACCCCGGGGCGTGACAGATTAGAGTGGTATCAGAGCCTAGGATGTAGGTCTTGGAGGACTTAGGAACCCTAGGCTTGTGGTTGGATCCTAGGATGACCCACGTGAGAGCCGTAATTTTTAGCGAGTGTCTTGATTGGGTTTCTAACTCTCCCGAGCGGATCGGGATGAGTGATTGACATGTCTTCCTTCTGTGGCAACTATATTGGCTGCAGACAACATAGTACCTCGGGAAGGGGGACATGCCTTTGACTTTCGCTAGATTGGGTCGAGTGTTGATTTGGGTTCTGATTGTTTGCTTTGTCCCTCAGGTGGGGATGCCTCCTCGACGCTCGATGGTGACGCGTTCGCAGCCTTCTTCCTCTGAGCCCGAGCAGGAGGACTCGGGGCAGGGACAGCAGAGGGAGGTTCAAGAGCTCCGTGCCCAGATGGCATAGTTGGCTGAGGCGTCTCGGCGCCAGGAGGAGGCAGTGGGTCGGTTGATGCTCATGATGGAGCAGAGAGCGCAGCCGGCGGTAGCACCCCTGAGAGTTTGCCGGTGCCTTCTTCGCCTGTTGTGGCGCCCCCTGTTGTGCAGTCTGCACCGGCAGTTCCGGTTGAGCCGGTTTCTAGTAGGCCACCGTTTGGGACGACGGGATCGTTGACTTCGGCAGAGCAGCAGGAGATGGTGGATCTTTTGATGAGGTTCCGCCAGTTTGATCCACCCCGTTTTTCGGGTATGAGTGCTGAGCCGTGGGCGGCCGAGTCTTGGATTACGGCCATGGAGCGTCATTTCGAGAGCCTATTTATTGAGGAGAGGTTTCGAGTTCTGTTGGCATGGTGGCGGCGTGTGTGACCAGCTGGTCCGCCTGGGACGCAACTTCTCTCATGTGCAGAGTTCCGCAGTTTGCTTCTTGGGGCCTTCTTTCCAGAGAGTGTTCGGCAGAGACTAGAGGAGCAGCTGAAGAATCTCCGCCAGGGAGATAGGCCCGTGCACATGTATATAGCTGATTTCAATCAGCTGTTAGCTTGTTTGCCCCATGTGGCCAGAGATGAGATCCACCAGATTTACATGTTTGATAGAGGGTTGCGTCGGGACATCTATCAGTTCGTCCGCTCTCGCAGATTACAGACTTTGGAGGCCTCGATGGAGCAGGCTTTATATGTTGAGTGTGGAGAGGTAGTGATGGCAGAGGTGGCTCCAGCCCCCGTAGTGACTCCTGGGGCGAAGCGCCCGGCACCTTTGGAGGAGGGGCAGTCGAGTAGGCAGGGACCCCCGAGACCTCCACGGTTTCACTCTCAAGGTCGGGGGTATCAGGGGCGGCAGAGATCAGGGGCATCTCGTCAGTCTCAGCAGCAGCAGCAGCGTCGACCACCTCGACAGCAGCAGTCTTCGCAGCAGCAGCAGACTTCACGGCAGCCGCGCCCTGACCGATGTATCATTTATAGAGGACCGCACCCACCGACCCAGTGCCCGCAGAGGCAGGGCCGTTGTTTCCGTTGCGGGCAGACCGGTCACTTTGTGAGTGCATGCCCCAGAGGCGGTCATCCAGCTCCTTCCTCAGCTTCGGCACCTTTTGTTCCTTACTATCCAGCTGGACCTTCTGCGGCCTATGGCAGGCCAGATTTTACTTCTTCGTCTTCGCGACAGCCAGAGCGACGTCCCCCGGCGTCGAGCAGTCGAGTTTATGCCGCTCAGGTTGAGGATGCTACAGCAGCAGAGCATGTCGTCGCAGGTATTATTTTGATTTCTGCAGTTCGTACTCGTGCTCTTTTTGATACCGGTGCATCGCATTCATTTATCAGTAGAGCATTTGCATCCCTATATGGTATAGAGGTAGTTTCTTTATCGCATGCATTAGAGGTTCAGATATCAGATCATGTCTTGCATGTCGAGGAGTATTGTAGGGATTGCCCTGTGCAGTTGGGATCCTGGATTTTGCCGGCAGACTTGCTTGTCTTGCGGCAGCTCCAGGATTTCGATGTCGTGCTTGGTATGGACTGGTTGTCGAGGTACTATGCTACCATAGACTGCAGAGAGAGGATGGTGACCCTCCGCGAGCCGGGACAGGAGGAGTTTGTTTACAGAGGCTGTCAGAGCTCCTTGTTTGCGGTGACGATTTCTTCGGCGAAGGCTAGGCGGATGATGAGTAGAGGCTGCACCGCCTTCTTGGCGACGGTTGTGGAGGTGCCTACGGCGGCACTGGGACTCGAGGATATTCCTGTTGTCCGCGAGTTCCCAGATGTGTTTCCCTCTGAGTTGACGACTATGCCGCCGGAGAGGGAGATAGAGTTTGTGATTGATGTGGTACTCGAAACCGCACCAATCTCAAAGGCACCTTATAGGATGGCGCCTGCTGAGTTGAGGGAGTTGAAGGCCCAGCTTCAGGATCTGATGGACAGGGGCTTTGTTAGGCCCAGTGTTTCTCCGTGGGGAGCGCCAGTTTTATTTGTGAAGAAGAAGGATGGGTCACTTCGTTTGTGTGTGGATTACCGGGAGTTGAATAAAGTGACCATCCGGAACAAGTATCCCCTACCACGGATAGATGATTTATTCGACCAGTTGCAGGGAGCCTCAGTGTTTTCGAAGATCGATCTACAGTCAGGTTACCACCAGTTGAGGGTGAGGGCCGAGGACATCCCCAAGACGGCTTTTAGATCCCGGTATGGGCATTATGAGTTCACGGTTATGCCGTTTGGTTTGACTAATGCCCCAGCTGCATTTATGGACTTGATGAACCGGATATTCCAGCCGTACTTGGACCTGTTTGTGGTTGTATTCATTGACGACATCTTGATCTACTCCCGGAGCGATGTGGAGCACGAGGAGCACTTGAGGATAGTGCTGCAGCTTCTGCGTGAAAAGAAGCTGTATGCCAAGCTTAAAAAGTGCGAGTTCTGGCTTCGGGAGGTTGCATTCTTGGGCCACATAGTATCAGCCGCTGGAGTGGCAGTTGACCCGACGAAGATTGATACAGTTCGGGATTGGCCGAGACCGACGACGGTTACAGAGGTTCGGAGCTTTCTGGGCTTGGCAGGCTACTACCGTCGGTTCGTAGAGGGCTTTGCGAAGCTCTCTACTCCCCTGACTAGTTTGACTAGGAAGGGGATCAGGTTTGTTTGGACTGAGCAGTGTTAGTAGAGTTTTGAGGAGCTGAAGAGGAGATTGATCTCAGCACCAGTTCTTGCACTGCCAGTGATGGGTGATGGATTTGTGATTTATAGTGACGCCTCTCACAGCGGATTGGGTTGTGTCTTGATGCAGCATGGTAGGGTAATTGCTTATGCTTCACGGCAATTAAAGGATTATGAGAAGAATTACCCTACTCATGATTTGAAGCTTGCAGCTATGGTGTTCGCATTGAAGCTGTGGCGGCATTACCTCTACGGTGAGCACTGCGAGATCTACACGGATCACAAGAGCTTAAAATACTTATTTACTCAAAAGGAGCTGAACTTGAGGCAACGCCGCTGGTTGGAGTTACTAAAGGATTACGATGTGAGTATCCTTTATCATCCCGGCAAGGCCAATGTTGTAGCAGATGCTTTGAGTCGGAGGTCAGCGCAGAGTTTGAGCATGTTGATCACTCAGCAGGCACCGCTGATTGAGCAGATGAGGCGACTTCAGATTGAGGTAGTATCCTCTGGGGTCTCTGCTAGACTGATGTCTATGGTCTTGCAGTCCACTCTGTTGGACAGGATTAGGGAGACACAGAGTGAGGACCCCCACTTGGAGAGGATCAGATCACAGATTCAGGCAAACCAGATAGGGGATTTTACAGTGGATAGCTCGGGAGTACTTGTTACGGCTTTTTGGTGTTGGCATATTTCGTGAGTCAAGTCAGTGAGTTGAGTCGGAGTCTTAAAGGGATCAAATTGTCAATCAGCAATCGAAGACTTAGAGAAGATTCAACAAGAGCTCAAGTTGACACTCAGTGTTTTGAGTCTTGAAGATTGAAGATGAAGAATTGTGGATCAATACATCAATCTCAAGGAAAATGTATTCGGATTGATCAGGTATGTTTAACTAAATAATTTTGGTGATCCGAATACTTCTTATAGTGTAGAAACACTTGGATGAATTTTTAATTGCATAAAAATCAAAAACTGGACATGGGACATGTTCAGGATCCGGATCAGACATTCCAATCCGGATCCCGAAGGGTAGGTTAGTTCATGGCAATTCCAATCCGGACCAAGGGAATTTCGATCCGGATCCCGAACATTGAATTTGCTGAAATTGCATGAACGATCCGGATCGGGAAATCCAGTCCGGATCCCGAACCCTTTTTTCTGGAATTCTCTGAAAAAAGACGACGTCCGGATCGCAGTCCTGAATCCGATCCGGATCGTCGTCCTGAAAAATTCCAGATAAGGTAAGTTTTTGATTCTTATCTCTTTCCAAAGGTTTCTAACCTATAAATAGACACTTAGGGTTTCTCAAGAGGTACCGATCAATTAAGAAAACACTTGAGAGCAACCCTAGAGGCTAGGTTTTTATCGTTCTTCTTTTTAGCCTCTTTTAGGTCAATTCGACGGTTCTTCCAAGATCTATCTTTTGTCGAATTGATCTAACTTTGCTTAGAGATTCTTTCTACGGTTCTTCAATGATAATCTAAGCAAAGGATCACCATCGAAGCCTATATTTCTTATCGGCTGAGTTTGCGTCGTGGATTCGACGTGGCACCGTGGATTCGGTGTGTTGAAGGCGTTTCGTGGATTCGAAACGTGTGCTCGTGGATTCGAGTGGCGTTCGTGGATTCGAACGTGTGCAGTGGACGTGCAATCGGTGGAGCGCAAGGTCCGAAGAAGTTGAAGGAGGGGTTTGAGTCCGTGGAGTCGGTAATCACCTTGTTATTCTTCTTTTCTTAGTGGATTGTTATTGCGTGTTGGTCCCGTGGTTTTTCTCCTGGATTGGAGTTTCCACGTAAATCTCGGTGTGCTGATTTTTATTTTCCGCATTGGTTTTTATTTTGCACTGAGATTTGTTTTTTAAATATTACACCTATTCACCCCCCTCTAGGTGTTTGATAGTACCTATTTAGATCCTTGTGGATCCTTAAAACCAACAATTGGTATCAGAGCGGGTTTTAGGTTTATCTATCATGTCGGGTGAAAGTGGTAATATTTTTAGACCTCCTCTTTTTGATGGGACCAATTATGCATATTGGAAAGTGCGGATGAGAGCTTTTCTCATCTCAATTGATGAGCGGGTATGGCAAACCGTGGAATACGGTTGGGTGCATCCGGTTGAGGAAGTAGGAAATTCTACTACCCCAAAACCTCGCTCTAGATGGTCTAAAGAGGAAATCGAAAGATCTTCTTACAATGGGAAAGGTATGAACGCTTTATATAATTCTCTTTCCTCGACTGAGTTTACAAGAATTTCCGCGTGTGAAACCGCGAAGGAAATTTGGGATATTCTCAAAATTACACATGAGGGTACTAATCTTGTAAAAATTCAAAAGCTCCAGATGCTTACAAGTCAATTTGACTCTATTCATATGGAAGAGCATGAATTGTTTACAGATTATTACACTAGACTTCAAGATGTAATTAATACATGTGCTAATTTAGGAGAAAAGATCCCGGAGTCGAAAATTGTAAGAAAGATACTTCGGACTCTTCCGGAACGGTTTAGGGCAAAGGTTACCGCCATTGAAACCGTTAGTCATCCGGATGAGATGAGTGTAGAGGAATTAGTAGGTGCTTTGCAAACTTATGAGATGACTTTTCCTACTAATCAAATTTCTTCCAAGTCTTCTTCTAAGCTTACAGGTATTGCATTCAAATCAACAAAGGAAGAAGATAGCGAATCAAGTTCCGACGATGAAATCTCTTTTGCCGATTTTGAAGAACAATTGGCGCGGATCACAAAGAAATTTCGTCGGAAATTTTGGAAGAATCGAACCGATGGATCTTCATCCACGAAACCATCTAAAGGATCATCGGGTTCTAAATCCTCTAAACTCAAAGGCGTTGCAAAACCTTCTAAAGAAAAAGAAAAAGATGATTTCGAAGGGGAAATCCGATGTTATCGATGCAAAGGCTACGGCCATATTTCAACGGATTGTCCTTCTAAGAAATCATACAAAAAGAAGGCTTTGCAAGCAAAAACTTGGGACGATTCTAGTTTCGATGAATCGACCTCAAGTGAAGAGGAAAAAGAAAAAATTGTTGCTTTTCATGCCTCTCAAATTCCCTCTTCTAATTTGTGTTTATCATCTTTAGTCACTGACTCTATTCCTTTGATTTTGCATGAAACATCAACATCCGGAGGAGAGTCATCAAGTGAGGGGGAGTCGGACGAAGAAGAACTCGTTGAGGCATACCAACAACTTCTTGCGGAATCAAAGAAGATGGCCAAGCATATCAAGAAGTTGAGGAAGCAACGACTTGAAGTTCAAGACGAGAATCAAGCTTTAAAGATCAAACTTCATGATCTCGAGGAGGAACAAGGACGTTTATTGGATAACAATAAAATCCTCCAAGAAAAGTTAAACCAATCGGAGACAAACGAAAATCATATATGGACAAGATTGGTTTTCTTGAAAAGCAGTTTGAGGAGATTCATGTCACCAACCAAGCTTTGACCAAGCAAGTTCATCAACTCAAATCCGACATACAAAGGCCTTTGACCGGTTCCAAGAAACTAGAAAGTATGCCCGGATTAGGTCAAACAAGCAAGGTTGGTTTGGGATTTAAAAAGAACCAAACTGTGCATACTTCAAGTTCCACAATGAAATTGAAAGGAAGAACTTGTCACCTATGTGGACTTGAAGGACACTTGGTGAAGAATTGCCCGAAAAAGAGAAAGAAAAATCCTTCGGCAACTTCATCTACCGAGCGAACTCAACGAATTCAAAAGACACATCAAGTCAAAGGAGTTCACTCAACCCACCAAAGGTCCGAGCCACAACATCAATCATACAAGTGGATCATTGCGAGGCAAAGACCTAACTAAGGTGGACTGTAGTGACCCGACCCTTAGGGGTATTTTTGAACTCGCATGTAATCGCTTAGGCCTTAAGCGAAATAAAATTATTTAATTTTCTTAAGTCGGCCGGGACGAGGTGTGTGTATTTTTCTGCGATAGAGCGCGAAAAACGGGGACCGACGGTGCGATCGGATTCGAAATCCGATGTCGGGATCTCCCGGAACGGGATCCTTAGTGACGCGGTAAATAGTCACGCATCGGAAGCCGTGCAAAATATCTTGCACCCGTTAGAGATAAGGTGGGTTATCCCAAAGGGGGATGATTAATTAATTAATCAATTATCCGATAAGAGGAGTTCGGATTCTCTTACGAATTAATTAAAGGATTTAAATTGGTGGGATTTTATCTCGTGGATTGGATAAGAGATAAAATCCGGATATTTAATTTGGGGATTTATTTCCCATGATTATTTAATAAAGGTGATTAAATAATCGGTGGTCAGGATTTAAAGGTGAGAAATATCCCGTCAGTCGGATATTTACTTGAGAAATAGAAACGGGGAATTTTGGGTTTGTTCCTACGTACGTAAATAAAGAGGAAATAAATCAAACGATCAAATATGAGGGATCGACGGTAAGGATTAATTAATTAAGGAACTAATTAATTAAGGTCAAATATCCGAGGAGGGCTTTGACGGTGTTACGTGTGAAATTAGATAAAAAGGGGATAAATAAATAACAGATTATTTATTCCCCCGTTACCAACGAAACCCTAATTTAGAATTACCGCCTCTCAAATCGCCCCCTTCGTGCGTACCGAAAACCCCAACCGGTGAGGAGAGAAAAAGAAAAGAGGCGGAACCCTAACCGAAGAAAGGAGAAGGGAAAAGAAAGGAACCCGATTGCTCTGAACATCGATCGGAAGGCAAAAGTGAGACCGGGCGTCCTTCCCGACAATCTTTGGTAAGCAAAACAATTTTTAGAATTTTTTGGGAATTTTTCCGTCGCTTTTTGTTAAGTAATTTTTGGACTCCTCCGTCGTCCCCGTCACCGACGTCGTCCCCGTCGCCGCGAAACGGACGGCGTAGGCGGAGAGGACCGCGGATGGCGAAGACGGAGGAGGGTCGCGAACGGCGAAGGCGGCGACGGAACCGCGTGAGCGCCGCGCGAGCAAACCCGCGCGGGGCGCCGCGCGGGCAACCCGCGCGGGCGCCGCGCGGGGCGGCCCCGCCGCGCAGGGCGCCGCGCGGGCAACCCGCGCGGGCGCCGCGCGGGGACCCCGCCCGCGCGGGCGCCGCGCGGGTCTGTGCCCGCGCGGGCACCCCGCGGGGCGCCGCGCGGGCCCGCGCCCGCGCGGGCACCGCACGGTGCGCCGCGCGGGGCCCCGCCGCACGGGCGCCGCGCGGGCACCGCGCGGGGCCCCGCCAGCGCGGGCACCCGCGCGGGCCCGCACCCGCGCGGGCGCCGCGCGGGGCCCCGCCCGCGCGGGCCCCGCCCGCGCGGGGCCCCGCCCGCGGGGCACCCGCGCGGGCCCGCACCCGCGCGGGCGCCGCGCGGGGCCCCGCCCGCGCGGGCACCGCGCGGGCCCGCACCCGCGCGGGCGCCGCGCGGGCACCGCGCGGGCCCGCACCGCGCGGGCGCCGCGCGGGGCTCCGCCCGCGCGGGCGCCGCGCGGGCGCCGCACGAGCGCCGCCCGCGGAGCCCGCCGTGGGGGTTCGAGCCGCGCAGGGCTCCGACGGGCGGCGACGGCGGTGCGGGGAGTGTTCCGGTTTGGCGACCGGACGGTGCCGGGCTCATTCCGTCAATTTGTAAACTGGGGGTTTTCCGCTTTGAGGTGTTAGTGTGTGTTCTTGACCATAATTTGTCCGTGCGGACTTTTCCTAGGTCCGGGTGCGCAGCGGGGGAGCGCGAAGGATATAGGTGTTCCGATTGCTCTCCAACAAGGTGGGTACAGTTGCTATAAGTGCAACAAGTGCAGTAAGTGCATCTATTGACATTAAAAGTGCTCTCAATTTACCTAACAAAGTAGATGTACAGTTTAACCTTTCGCATAAATGTTTTTATCTAACATCTGATGCGGCTGCGGTCGCGGTGCCCACGACACGCCGATCTCGGCAATCCCATTGTTGGATGTTGCACGTACACAGGCGGTTTGGCCACCGCATGGGTGTACTTTTCCGGAGAAGCGGTCTATGTGACTCGTGCTCCCCACGTGAGGTGGGGACCCCTTCACGGCGGCTAAAGGTACCGCACTAGCCGGGGAAGGGGGCATCAATTGTCCGGTTCGGGGAGATGTTGACAACCCCGACGGGACGGTGGCACTAAAGTAAACAAAATGAGTAATGTGAGTGCAGGTGTTAGCGAAAGGTTCTGGTGTATTCGGTTTGCTTTTCCTTCCTTGTTGTTACTTAAACATCTACTTTGTTTGTCACTGACTTTACCCACTCCGTGACAGGTATTCCTAGGTGCGTTAGCCGGGATGGCGGTGAGACAGCGTCGCGAGGACCGTAGTCGGGCGCTTGGTTATCTCTATTATATCTCATTTCTTTTACGCTATTTTAGTTGATTTGCTTGTGGACTACTTTAGTTGTGGATTACTTTAGCCATGGACTTGTATTAGTTAGCACTGTGGATGAGGCGTATCTTTATGCTTTGATACTCTTAGTGGTGTTTTCATTCGCGGCATGGTTTCAAGATGAATATTTGATTGCGAAAACGTTTTCTCAAACAAGGTGCCGAGTGGGCACGGATTTTACAACTCTGAGTTTTATCCTTTCCAAACTCTGACGCCGCTTTATAAACCTGTTTTAATTGGTGTTGATTGTCTACTGTGTGGTTGTTGGTTGGTGATTAATGTGTGACATTTGCGATTGAATTGTATGTGTAAATGAGACGCCGTGCATACACAAAGGAGACTCTGTCCGTGGACAGAGTGAATTTGTGTATGTGGCGGTCTGGCACGCACCGGGGTCGAGATTTGTATTACCTTATTAAAGAAAAAAAAAAAATAGACACGCATTTTCCCGCTTCAATTGACTCAAAAACCCCCGGGGGCGTGACAGATTAAATGGTATCAGAGAAAAATACAACCACAACCATAGTAGACGTGATTTACATCCACAGTGCAAGGTGCCACAAGCAAATTGGACATGAGATAACCAAGGTGTAGGTGTAGTACGTGAGAGTACGGGGAAATGGGGACGTTGTCACGCCCCGGGGTTTTCATTTAGCGGAAACGGTTTGCAATATTAAGCAATTTAGCGTGTAGAATTTTTTTTGTAAAAAGGCCTCCCCCGGCGCGTGCCCAGACCCGCCGCATGTACAAGGTCACTCTGCACACGGACAGAGTCTCCCCTGTACATGCACGGCGTGGCAGCTAGTACAAGATCCAATCACAGCTCACAGTTCAATCACAACAGTTTCAAGCATTCACACAAGTACCAAAATTGCATAAGATTCACGGCCGATCAATTTGAAAGCATAAAACCACAATTGTTGAAAACGGCGCCCACCCGGCACCAGGTTTAAAATCTAGTTTGAAAATGACATAAAACCACAGGGTTTGGAACTTGTGCCCACACGGCACTTGTGTTTTGAAAGCCATTTTCACAATTTCATAAATCCACAGGGTTTTGAAAAGTGGTGCCCACACGACACCTAAGTTTTAAAAACAGTTTTCGCAATCTCTTTTTGTTTGTTTTCTCTTTTCACAAAGCGGCCTAATAAAAGGAAAGGAAATGCAACAGTGTAAATATATGACGTGCCGACATCCACAACGACCCCACGAGGGTATCGAGAACCACACAAAAGTCTACAGCAGTAAATGAAAAGCGACAATAAAGGAGAAGTAAGTAATACTAATGCGGGGTCTCCACAGACCCGATCGCTCCAGTCTCGGCCTCACCGTCGCCTGTCGCTCCCCCGAAAGGACCCTGTCACAATGTGGGAAGTCAGCGACAAAGTAAAATAATAAGGAAAGCAGGAAAAAGAAGTGCGCCAACCGTAACTATCCGGAGCAACCGCTCTCCCCCACACGGGGACAAAACCTCGCACACCTGCACAACCTAGTCCGGGCACCTACCCCGGCATCCGACCGAGCACCTACCTCGGTAAACCACGTCGAGCACCTACCCCGACGGGTCACACCGCTCGCACCTCGGCGCACAAACCCCCACCTGCGGGGGTCCCCACTATGTCACCTCGTGGGTTTACACGGGTCATAGACCACTTTTCCGGAAAAGCGCACCCTCAGCGGTGGCCAAACCGCGGGTGCGCGTGCTGCAACCTCGAGCCAAGTAACCAGATGATGATAATGCAACAGATAAACATGTCTACAAATACTACTAGGTTAGTATTAACAGATACTCTGCCATTTTCTTTTCCCTTTTGGTTTAACATAAATAACATTATACAAGTTAATCATAAATGAAATACACCCATCAAGTACCCGACGTTCGATCTCAAAGTAAAACAAGAACCCACCTCCACGTGACGGAGAAGACGTGTGAAACTCCAATGAGAACGCCCTCGCTGTGTGCCCAGACAGCTACAATAAATTTATACTTGTTAAAAATGTCATCGTGGTTAAAAACACTCAAAAATGGCGCGAAACGGGCTAAAAACGGAGCTTCTGGGCTTTTATTTGGAACCCTGGTGCACGGGACCAGGCGTGGACCGGGTCCACGGCGGCGGGCGGGCGCGGCGCAGACCGGGAGCATGATGCAGCGGTGCACCGGGCGCTTCGGGCCGGGCCGCGCACGGTTGCGGGCGCGCACCGGGTCCACGGCGCCCGCTACTGTTGACGAGCGCCGGGTGCACGCTCGGGCGTGCACCGCGCGTCCAGGCGCACCGCGCCGTGCGCCGGGTCCGCGCCCCCGGGCCGCGAGGGCGTGCACCGGGTGCACGCCGGCCCGGTGGACCGCGCAGGCCTGGCGCACAGTTTTGTGCGCCGGGTCTGCGGCCCCGGGCCGGAACGCGTGCGCCGGGCGCACGCCGGCCCGGTGGACCGCGCGGCCTGGCGCACAGCTTTGTGCGCCGGGTCCGCGGCCCCGGGCCGGAATGGCGTGCGCCGGGTGCACCCGGGTGTGTGGACCGCGGCCTGAAAAACCCTACAGTGACCTCGAATTTCGCTCCGATTGCGACCCCGCGATCACGGCGGCTCCGGCGATGATCTCGTGAACACGGTGACGGCGGCGGCGGCCTCCCGTTTAACCACGGCGGCGGCGGCCTCCCGTTTGGTCCCCAAACGCGCCTCGCACGCGACACGACACGAAGGAAACCCATACCGAAAAAAGAAACGGAAGGACCCGGATCGCTCACCTTTTTTTTGCCGGTAAGGGAGGGAGGAGGAGGATCGTTGTGCTCTCGTTCGCCGGATTCCACCGAATGTTCCTTCTTCCCGTCTCGTCGCTTCGATTCTTCACACCAACCGATGGAGGGGAAAGAAACTGGGGTTCGGGTTCTTTCGCACGAGACCTAACGCACAAAGAAACAAGGAGTGGGAAAAACCCTAAGTTCCAACTCAACACTAAATAATTAATTAGTCGTTTGGGCACAAACCGGGGTCCGACTTACCCCGAAAAGCGTGCCAATCGCCCAAAAGCTTATTTGAGGCACCCGGAACTGCTGGTAACCTTCAGAAATTAATTCTGGGAGATCCCGGAGTCAGAAAAATAATCCGGTCGCACCGCCGCGCTCCAATTCGCGAGCTCTACCGTCTAAAAATATCCGCGGGCCCCGACGGTCTGTCCAAAAAAAGAATTATTTTTCCAGCCGCCGGACCGCAAAGGAGGGGAACGCGATAATTAAATAATTAAAATAAATCCAACCATACTATTTAAGGGCGGTTACTACACCACTCACCTCTTAAAAACAAGTTTCGTCCCCGAAACTTAATCCTGGGTCGCGGTGAAAAGATCGGGGTAGGTCTCCCTCATTTTTGACTCCAACTCCCACGTCGCTTCTCGTTCCTCGTGGTTGCTCCAAAGCACCTTCACGTAGGGAATGACTCGGTTTCTCAGCGTTTTACTTTCCCTTGCTAGGATCCGCACCGGGGTTTCCTCGAAGCTTAGGTCCTCCTTCAGCTCTAGGGTGGAGACGTCCAGAACATGTGATGGGTCGGAGAGGTATCTTCTGAGCATCGAGACGTGGAACACGTCGTGGACACGGTCGAGGTTAGGTGGTAGGGCAAGGCGGTAAGCCACCGGGCCGATGCGCTCCAGGATCTCGAATGGTCCAACATACCGCGGGCTCAACTTGCCTTTCAAACCGAAGCGTTTAATCCCCTTGGTTGGTGAAACACGTAAGAGCACATGATCTCCCACTTGAAATTCCAGGTCGCGTCGCCGACGGTCTGCGTAGCTTTTCTGTCGACTCTGGGCTGTGAGTAGGCGTTGCCTGATGAGTCGTACCTTTGCTTCAGTTTCTTCCACTAAATCGGGTCCCAAGAACTTCCGCTCTCCCAAATCGTCCCAACAGATCGGGGATCGACAACGTCTTCCATATAAAGCTTCGAAGGGCGCCATCTGTATGCTGGCTTGGTGGCTGTTGTTGTAGGCGAATTCCACGAGGGGCAAGTAGCGTGACCAACCGTCACCCCAGTCAAGTACACAGGCGCGTAGTAGGTCCTCTAGGGTCTGGATCACCCGCTCGGACTGTCCATCAGTCTGGGGGTGGAAGGCTGTGCTAAACTGCAGTCTGGTCCCTAAAGCCCGTTGTAGGCTTTGCCAAAACTTTGAGACAAAGCGCGTGTCCCTGTCTGAGGTAATAGATGTTGGAACCCCGTGTAATCTTACTATCTCGCCAAGGTACACCTGGGCTAGTCGATCCCGGGTCCACGTCGTATGAATCGGTAGGAAGTGCGCTGACTTGGTTAAACGGTCCACAACGACCCAGATCGCGTCGTGGCCCTGCTGCGAGCGTGGGAACCCAGTGACAAAATCCATGGTGATTTGGTCCCACTTCCATTCTGGCACTGGTAGCGGCTGTAGTTTTCCTGCGGGTCGTTGATGCTCCGCCTTGATCTGTTGACACACCAAGCAGTGAGCTACATGTCGTGTCACATCCAACTTCAATTTTGGCCACCAGAAAATTTGCTTAAGGTCCCTGTACATCTTTGTACCTCCCGGATGCGCCGCATAAGGGGTGCAGTGTGCCTCAGATAAGATTTCCTCCTTCAACTCTTTCGAATCTGGCACGCAGATCCGCCCACGAAAACGTAGGGTGCCGTCGGCTTCCACTGAAAAGTCGTTCTCTTGGTCGGGAGAGATCTTGTCTCGCACGAGCTGTAACTGAGGGTCAGCCTGTTGTCCTTCCCGAATTCTCTCGAACAGTGTGGGCTTGACTACCATGGATAGCAGTCGTGCAACCGTGCCTGCCGGTACCACTTCCAATTTCATGCGCGCAAAGTCCGCGATCAAGGTGTCCTGTTCAGTTAACCCGCCTGCAGGTGTCTCTCCTTGCTGCGCCTTTCTACTCAACGCATCCGCCACCGCGTTAGCTTTTCCGGGGTGGTATTGGATTGACAAGTCGTAATCCTTTAATAATTCTAACCACCGTCTCTGTCGTAGGTTTAACTCCTTCTGGGTAAACAAGTATTTTAGACTTTGGTGATCCGAGAATACCGTACAGTGGACACCAAAGAGATAGTGTCTCCACAGTTTCAAAACAAACACTACCGCGGCCAACTCCAAATCGTGCGTTGGGTAGTTCTTCTCGTAGTCCTTTAGCTGTCTGGAGGCATAGGCTATTACCCTTCCTTGTTGCATCAACACACCCCCAAGGCCGATTCTGGACGCGTCGCAATACACTTCGTAGTCTTCGCCGGGAATCGGCAAAACGAGTACGGGCGCTCTGGTTAGCCTTCTCTTCAGTTCTTCGAAGCTCTCTTGACATTGGTCCGTCCAGACGAATTTCACTCCTTTTCTTGTTAGCCGGTTCAGAGGGGCGGCTATCTTCGAGAAACCCTCGACGAAACGTCGGTAGTATCCTGCCAGGCCCAGGAAACTGCGAATCTCCGTCACTGTGGTTGGCGGCTGCCAGCTGAGTACAGATTCCACCTTCTTAGGATCCACCGCGATTCCCTCTGCTGAAATTACGTGACCCAGGAAAGCCACCTCGCGTAGCCAAAATTCGCATTTCTTGAGCTTAGCGAAAAGTTTTTGTTCCCGGAGAGTTTGGAGAACGCTTCGCAAGTGATCCTCGTGCTCCTCGTCAGTGGTTGAATAGATCAGGATGTCGTCGATGAAGACCACCACGAACCGGTCGATGAAGGGCCTGAAGATGCGGTTCATCATGTCCATAAACACCGCGGGGGCGTTCGTCAATCCGAAGGGCATAACCGTGAACTCGTAGTGGCCGTACCGGGTCCGGAAGGCAGTCTTCGGGATGTCCTCGTCTCGAACCCGAAGCTGGTGGTAGCCCGACTGTAGATCGATTTTTGAGAAGACTGTCGCACCCCGCAGTTGGTCGAAGAGGTCGTCGATTCTAGGCAGAGGGTATTTGTTCTTCACGGTGACCTTGTTGATCCCTCTGTAGTCGATGCAGAGTCGTAAACTTCCGTCCTTCTTTCGCACAAAGAGGACCGGCGCGCCCCAAGGTGACACGCTCGGCCTGATAAATCCCTTTCCAACAGGTCTTCAAGTTGTGCCTTGAGCTCCTTCAGCTCTGCGAAGGCCATTCGGTAGGGCGCCTTCGTAATAGGTTGAGTACCGGGTAGGAGTTCGATGGGGAAAACTACTTCACGCTCGGGAGGCATCCCTGGTAACTCTGCTGGGAAAACGTCGGGGAAGTCCCTCACCACTGCAATGTCTGACGGTGTGCCCGTCGGGCGGGCGATTAAGTCCACCGACGCCAAGTAGGCTACACACCCACCCTCAACTAGTCTTCTGGCTCTTGCCGCTGAGATAACCGTAGGGAAAGTGGTACTCTTGCACGCCAGGTACACGTGCTCAGGGAAACCCGGTTCTTGCAGTCGCAGCTGTCTTTTCTCGCAATCGATGAGCGCCCGGTACCTCGCTAGCCAGTCCATGCCTAACACGGCGTCGTATTCCTTCAAGGGTATCACCACCAAGTCCCACGGGCAAGACAACCGCCGCCCAAACCGGATCGGGCAGGAGGCCACGTAGTTAACCGCCTCCAAGGTCCCAGCCGCCGTTTGGACGGTCAACCGATCCGGAAGCGGTGTCTCCTCCAGGTCATGCATGAACACGTAGTCACAAGAAATAAAAGAGTGTGTTGCTCCGGTGTCGAAAAGAGTTCTAGCGCGGGAATTCAAAACGGAAACAATACCTGCAAGTACGTCCTCAGGTGGATCTGACTCCTGGCGGGTCATTGAGTAAACCCGCCCGCCTGCTTGTGGTTGTTTCTCCCCCTCTCGTGATGGCGCGGGGGGTCTAGAGCTCGACGCTACAGGTGCTTTCCCTCGTCCAGAAAACTGTTGTGATAGTACCGTGGCTGTTGCAGTAGCCCCTCCCAGAACCAAGGGGCAGTTGTAACGGAAGTGCCCCTGTTTGCCGCAGCGGAAACAGTGATCTTGTCGCTGGGGGCACTCAGGGGCTCGGTGCGCTCCTCCACAAATCACGCAGGGCCTATCCCCCGGCCTAGGCCCTCCCGCTGGTGCACCCCGGGGTCCCCCTTGCTGTCTCCACCGTTTGGGGGGTCGGCTCCCACTAGAAGAGCCCCCCCCCGAGTTGTGCTGTTGTCGCTTCCGATCCTCCTGCCGTGCTGAGTTCTCTCTCCTGGCACGCGTGACCGCGAACCCCCGCTCCACCGTAGTGGCCCTGTCGACCACTTTCTGAAAGGTGTGCAAGTCGGCAGCTTGCACCACTTCGAAGATGTTACTCCGCAAGCCGTCGACAAAGAGTTGAGCCTTGTGGGATTCGTCTCTTATAACAAACGGGACACAGTTCGCTAGGCGGACGAACTCCCGTTGGTACTCCATGACTGTCCGGTTTCCCTGCTGTATATGGTTCAGGTCGTCCTCCAACTGCTTCTTGACACTGCTGGTGAAGAAGGCCTCGAACAGCTCCCGTTTGAAAGTTTCCCAAGACGGAAATGCGGTACTCTTGGCAGGATCGGGGCGTACCGTTTTCCACCACAAACGGGCATTCCCCTCCAAGCAATGGACGGCTAGGGGAACCCGCTCGTGATCCTCCATAAGTAAGTCTTCGAAGAGCTTCTCCATCGACCCGACCCATTTCTCTACGACCCAAGGATCGGTCGTGTCTCCTTCGAACGTAGGGGGGTCGTGTTTCCTGAAGTCCTTCAGATTGGCTCGCACCCGATCACGTTCAGTCGGCATAGTTGTCCCCTCCCCCACGGCGGCGGCAGCCACGGTAGGGGGAGGTGTAACCACAGTCTCCTCCAAGATAACCCTGCTGGTGGTCCCCGGCATCGGTCCAGTAGTCGCCGCCGGCGGTGGTGCTGTCGGTGGTGCCGCGGCCGGTGCTGTTGGCCCCTGTGGAGGGACTGGGGCGGCCGTCACCGTCGCGGCCTGTTGCTGTTGCGTCAGCTGACGCACGTGATCGGCGAGGGTTGCCAGCTGCCCCGCCATATCCCTCAGTTGCTGCCGCAGGAGTTGGTTCTCCGCGGCTGTCGACGTCGTCGCGTCCGCTCCGGTATCCTCGGCTGTGGATCTAGTACGGGCCATGTCTGTACACACACAAAGAAGATCGACTTAGCCTTTTCTAAAGAACGGCGGACTCCTTATCGAGAGAAGGCACTCAAGCTCATCCCCCCCTCCCCGATCACTCACGTCCTAGTCTCCTACGTCCTTTTCATTTGTTCGTCTGCAGTTCAGTGTGGTATCCCCACGGATGTCGGCACAAACCGTTGTGATTGAGGGAAACTTTCTCTGATACCATCTTAATCTGTCACGCCCCGGGGTTTTCATTTAGCGGAAACGGTTTACAATATTAAGCAATTTAGCGTGTAGAATTTTTTTTGTAAAAAGGCCTCCCCCGGCGCGTGCCCAGACCCGCCGCATGTACAAGGTCACTCTGCACACGGACAGAGTCTCCCCTGTACATGCACGGCGTTGCAGCTAGTACAAGATCCAATCACAGCTCACAGTTCAATCACAACAGTTTCAAGCATTCACACAAGTACCAAAATTGCATAAGATTCACGGCCGATCAATTTGAAAGCATAAAACCACAATTGTTGAAAACGGCGCCCACCCGGCACCAGGTTTAAAAACTAGTTTGAAAATAACATAAAACCACAGGGTTTGGAACTTGTGCCCACACGGCACTTGTGTTTTGAAAGCCGTTTTCACAATTTCATAAATCCACAGGGTTTTGAAAAGTGGTGCCCACACGACACCTAAGTTTTAAAAAACAGTTTTCGCAATCTCTTTTTGTTTGTTTTCTCTTTTCACAAAGCGGCCTAATAAAAGGAAAGGAAATGCAACAGTGTAAATATATGACGTGCCGACATCCACAACGACCCCACGAGGGTATCGAGAACCACACAAAAGTCTACAGCAGTAAATGAAAAGCGACAATAAAGGAGAAGTAAATAATACTAATGCGGGGTCTCCACAGACCCGACCGCTCCAGTCTCGGCCTCACCGTCGCCTGTCGCTCCCCCGAAAGGACCCTGTCACAATGTGGGAAGTCAGCGACAAAGTAAAATAATAAGGAAAGCAGGAAAAAGAAGTGCGCCAACCGTAACTATCCGGAGCAACCACTCTCCCCCACACGGGGACAAAACCTCGCACACCTGCACAACCTAGTCCGGGCACCTACCCCGGCATCCAACCGAGCACCTACCTCGGTAAACCACGTCGAGCACCTACCCCGACGGGTCACACCGCTCGCACCTCGGCGCACAAAACCCCCACCTGCGGGGGTCCCCACTATGTCACCTCGTGGGTTTACACGGGTCATAGACCACTTTTCCGGAAAAGCGCACCCTTAGCGGTGGCCAAACCGCGGGTGCGCGTGCTGCAACCTCGAGCCAAGTAACCA
The DNA here is from genome assembly GCA_029168755.2 of Tillandsia fasciculata. Taxonomy (NCBI): domain Eukaryota; kingdom Viridiplantae; phylum Streptophyta; class Magnoliopsida; order Poales; family Bromeliaceae; genus Tillandsia; species Tillandsia fasciculata. The sequence continues at coordinate 233,240 of JAQOTM010000293.1, read as the reverse complement.
GATGATGATAATGCAACAGATAAACATGTCTACAAATACTACTAGGTTAGTATTAACAGATACTCTGCCATTTTCTTTCCCTTTTGGTTTAACATAAATAACATTATACAAGTTAATCATAAATGAAATACACCATCAAGTACCCGACGTTCGACTAAAGTAAACAAGAACCCACCTCCACGTGACGGAGAAGACGTGTGAAACTCCAATGAGAACGCCCTCGCTGTGTGCCCAGACAGCTACAATAAATTTATACTTGTTAAAAATGTCATCGTGGTTAAAAACACTCAAAAATGGCGCGAAACGGGCTAAAAACGGAGCTTCTGGGCTTTTATTTGGAACCCTGGTGCACGGGACCAGGCGTGGACCGGGTCACGGCATTTGGCGATCCGGATCAGACCGGGAGCATGAGCAGCGGTACCTGTTCGGCCGGGCCGCGCCGGTTGCGGGCGCGCACCGGGTCCCGGCGCCCGCTACTGTTGACGACGCCGTATGAACGATCCGTGATCGTGGACCGATGCCCGGATCCGGCCCCCGCGCTCTGCACGGGTGCAGCGGCCCGGCCGCGACCTGGCGCAGTTTTGTGCGCCGGATCTGCGGCGGGCCGGAACGTCGCCCGAGCCGGCCCGTGGATCCGAAGCTTTTCTTCCGCGGGTTTCTAACCGGAATAGCGTTCGCTTTTCATTTCTAGGGAATCCACACATCGGAAAAAGAGCCGTCATTTTCAATATCATTTTATACGGCCTTAGATCCACATATAGAGAAGAACGGAAATCATTAGATCTATTTAATGGTTCTTCATCTATATTGATTAGTTTGATTCTAGGTTTTCATACTCATATCTTGAGTTGAATCAAACTAATGAATACTTAGATGGTATTTCCGATCTACTCTTGATCTAAGTATTCGGCGGATCATCACCACCCAAACAAACAACGATTTACCCCAAAATCGGCGCGTGGACTCGCGTGGCCTTGTGGATTCAAGGTGTTATCGCTCTCGTGGATTCGGAGCGAGGTGCGTTCGTGGATTCGAAGCGTACCATTGGGTGAAGACCGTGGATTCGGTCGGACGTCGTGGACTCGACGTTGGACGCTGTGGATTCAGCGTTGGGCGCGGATCGTGGATTCGAGAAGCGTCGTGGAGCGAGCGGAGAAGATCGACTAGGGCGTATGGTAAAAGGTTGAGTCGTCTGTGAGTACGTTATATCACCTTGTACGTGTGTTAACTCTAGTGGATTTCGCCGTGTTATCGGTCCCGTGGTTTTTTACTCCGGTTTGGAGTTTTTCCACGTAAAAATCTTGTGTGTTCTTTTATTTTTCCGCATTGGGTTTTATCGCACAATGATTTTTTGAGTGTTTATTGTTTACACCTATTCACCCCCCTCTAGGTGTTTTTTCCCCTATTTAGATCCTTATTAACCTAAACCCAACAAGTGGTATCAGAGCGGGAATAGGGTTGTAAACAATGGTTGAAGGTGGAAACATCAATCGACCCCCTTTCTTTGATGGAACTAATTATGCGTACTGGAAAGTACGGATGAAAGCTTTCTTAATTTCCATCGACGAAAGGGTGTGGCAATCAATTGAATTAGGATGGTCTAATCCAACTGAAATTTTAGATGATGTTCGCACCTTAAAACCTAGGTCGAAATGGACCAAGGAAGAGATAGACTTATCTTCTTACAATGGCAAAGGGATTAATGCTCTATTTAATGCTTTGTCACAAACTGAGTTCTCTCGCGTCTCGGCATGTGAGACTGCGAAAGAAATCTGGGATGTTCTTCAAGTTACGCATGAGGGAACTAACCTAGTGAAGATTCAGAAACTGCAAATGCTTACGAGCAAGTTTGACTCTATCTCTATGGCAGAGAATGAATCCTTCACTGACTATTACACACGATTGCAAGACATCGTGAACTCATGTGCTAACTTGGGAGAGAAGATTCCAGAATTTAAAGTTGTAAGAAAAATTCTAAGAACTCTTCCTGAACGATTTCGCCCGAAGGTTGCAGCCATTGAAACAATTAAACACCCGGACGAAATGCGTGTAGAAGAATTAGTAGGTGCTTTACAAACTTATGAAATGACTTTTCCTACTAACTATTCTTCTGGAAAGGCATCCTCTTCTAAGTCTTCAGGTTACGCATTGAAATCAACTAAAGAAGAAGACGCGGATTCATCCTCCTCGGACGACGACGAGAACATTTCTATGGAGGACTTTGAGAAGCAGCTCGCTCTCTTGACAAGGAAGTTTCGCCGCAACTTTCGAAGGGGAAATTCAAGCAAAACTCCATCCTTCGGAAAGTCGAAGAAAGGCAAGGGATTCTCAAGCTACAAGTCAAGAAGCCAAGAGAACTTCTCAAAGGATAAGAAAAGTTCTGAGGGACAAGTTCAGTGTTTCAAATGTCGAGGCTACGGCCACATAGCAACGGAATGTCCCAACAAGAATCCGGCTAAGAAGAAAGCGATGCAAGCAGTCACTTGGGATGACAACTCCACGTCAAATGAGTCATCGTCAAGTGATGAAGAAGACAACGCGACAGCTTTCCACGCGTCCACCAAACCTTCATCCTTCATGTGCTTAATGGCAAGTACATCCGATTCACTGTCCAACTCCACTGTGGAAAAGATTGCAACGGACGATGAATCAGATGATTCGGAAGGTGAAGATTTTGTTTTAGCCTACCATCAACTTTTGAGGGATTCAAAGAAACTGGCTAAACAAAACAAGGGGTTGAAAGAGAGATTACTGGATCTTGAAGATGAAGTAAAAAGAGTAACCTCTATCTCAACCGATCTTGAAGTGGAAAGGGACAATCTGGTTAAGACAAATGTTTCCCTTCAAGAGTCCAATGAGCATTTCGAGAAGAATTATATAGATATGGTGAACAAAGCGAATTACTTCTTGAAGCTCTACGGCGAGGCCCGACAGGAAAAATTGAAATGACAGAGACCATACGCCAACTAAAGGATGACTTACAGAGATTTTCTTCTGGAAGGAGTAAGTTGGACAGACTTCTTGGTCTCGGTCAAAGAAACAAGTTCGGCCTCGGATACACTCAAACTGGAGACATTCCAAGTTCGAGTGGTACAGTATTTGTGCCTCAGTCGGTATCTCCTCCTCCGACACCGGTGTTCACGACAAGCAACGACAACGAACCTACTACATCCTCTTCGGAATCGACAAGAACCAAGGTATGTTTTCGTTGTGGCATTTCAGGGCACATAAGAAGAAACTGCAAGACTGGAGCCAAACGCACACCTCAAGAACATCTTGCAATGACTACCAAAAGGGCTATTCCTCGAAAACCACTCCAACCAAATTGACGGAAAAGAGCCTTGGTAGTACATCGCTCAAGACGACATCATCAAGGAGCAGCAATTCTTCAAGCAAGACGCCCTCACCTAGGAAATCAACTTCACGACCATTACCGACGCATACCAAAAAGGTTTGGGTGCGCAAAGGTGAGATCTTTCCCTGTCTTGCTACCAATGTTTCCTTGCATGCATATGATAGTTCGTCTTGGTATCTGGATAGCGGGTGTTCCCGTCATATGACCGGCGATAAAAACTGTTTTCAAACTTTTGAGAAAAACTCCGGAGGACTTGTTGTTTTCGGAGATGGTCGGTCTTCCAAAATTGTTGGAAAGGGAACGGTAGCTATTCCAGATGGCCCGGTTCTAGATAATGTATTATTTGTTCATGGCCTTAAGACTAACCTCATAAGCATAAGTCAACTGTGTGATAGTGGTTATTCAGTTAATTTTTCATCTGATAAATGCACTGTAACTGACATGAACCATGCTTTCTTTTTAAAGGGGGTTAGATCAGAAAACAATTGTTATGTAGTTCCTTCTAAGATTTCTGAAAAATGTAACCTAGCATCTTTGAAAAATGAAACACTTTGGCATGAAAGGCTAGGTCACATAAACTTTAAGGAACTTGCTAGAATTTCAAATAAAGATGTGGTCAAGGGGGTTCCGAAACTTTCTTTTGAACAAAACCTTGTGTGTGGCGGTTGCCAAAAGGGAAAACAGTCTAGGACTGCACACAAGAATTTGAACCACATAGGTACAAAACGGCCTTTGGAACTTTTGCATATGGACTTAATGGGGCCAACTCGTCAACCATCTCTGGGAGGTAAATGGTATATTTTTTGTTGGTTGATGACTTTTCTAGATATACTTGGGTAGCCTTTCTAAAAGAAAAAGCTGATACCTTTGATTCTTTTCTCGAAATCTGCAATCGTATTATGATAGAAAAGAATGAAAGGATTACTCGAGTTAGGAGTGATAGAGGTGGTGAATTCATAAATTCCAAATTCATTGATTTTTGTGTTTCTAATGGCATTAAACATGAATTCTCCGCACCTTACACACCTCAACAAAATGGTGTAGTCGAGCGCAAAAACAGGGTCGTACAGGAGATGGCACGTGTTATGCTTCATAGCCGGAACTTACCTTTATATTTTTGGGCTGAAGCGGTGAACACTGCTGTCTATGTTATCAATCGCGTGTATTTGCGCCCGGGGACTTTGAATACACCATATGAACTTTGGTTTTGTAGAAAACCTAACATCAAATATTTTCGCATTTTGGGAGTCGGTGTTTTATTTTACGTGATCGTGAAAATCTTGGAAAATTTGACTCTCGAAGTGACGAAGGGATTTTCTTAGGTTATTCTACAAACAGCAGAGCATATCGAGTTTTTAACTTAGAATCTAAGACGATCGTAGAATCGATAAATGTTAAGGTAGATGAAGCTTTTCACTTTGAATCTGAAAAATCTACCCTCGATATCTCTCTTGATGATGATACACCTGCTAATGCATCTTCTTCTAACAATTCTTTCGATAATAATGTTGATGCATCTAACGGTTCTTCAAGCTTATCTGATGTGCAGGAATCATCTCGTGTACCTCCGCCTACTCCTCTACCTCAAACGTTACGCATCTCCAAGGATCACCCTGAATCGAACATAATTGGAGATCCACAAGAAGGAGTTAGAACACGGAGACAATTGGTTTGCGGATTTGCATGCTATGTATCTCAAATCGAACCAAAGAATGTTGATGAAGCTCTCCAAGATGATTATTGGATTAAAGCAATGCAGGAAGAGCTCCATCAATTCGAGCGAAACAAAGTCTGGGAACTGACGAAGCCTCCGAAGCAACACAATGTGATAGGTACCAAATGGATCTTCAAGAACAAGAAAAACGAAGAAGGTACTATCATCAGGAACAAAGCAAGGTTAGTTGCTCAAGGCTATTCTCAAGTAGAAGGTATAGACTTTGATGAAACCTTCGCCCCTGTAGCTAGACTCGAGTCCATTCGTATACTGTTTGCGATTGCTTGTCATTTTAAAATCAAATTATTTCAAATGGACGTTAAGAGCGCCTTTTTAAATGGATTTTTAAATGAGGAAGTTTATGTAGCTCAACCGAAAGGTTTTGTGGATCATAAACTACCTAACCATGTTTTTCGACTGAAAAAGGCTCTTTACGGTCTGAAACAAGCACCGCGAGCATGGTACGAAAGGTTGACAAAGCACCTTTTGGAAAAGGGCTACACTCGAGGGGGAGCTGACAGGACTCTCTTTGTGAAGCATTATCAAAACAATTTCATAGTTGCTCAAATCTATGTTGATGACATTGTTTTTGGAGCAACAAGAGATAATGATGCTTCTAAATTCGCGGAGACCATGGAAAGCGAATTTGAGATGTCCATGATGGGCGAGTTGAATTATTTTCTTGGATTACAAGTTAAGCAAAACGATGAAGGAATTCACTTGTGTCAATCCAAGTATGCACTGGAGTTGGTCAAAAAGTTTGATCTTGAAAATTCTAAAGATTTTCCAACTCCAATGGGAACTAGCCATAAGGGACTTGGAAGTGAATCACAATGTGAGAATGTAGACGAGAAACTGTACCGCAGTATGATTGGAAGTCTACTATATCTCACGGCTAGTCGCCCGGATATATCCTTCAGTGTTGGGATTTGTGCGAGATATCAATCAGCACCGAAGGAGGTTCACCTGAAAGCGGTGAAACGGATCATCCGGTATATCAAAGGTACAATCAGTTTCGGAATTTGGTATCCCATGGGAACGACTTTGGATATTGTTGGATACTCAGATGCCGATTGGGCTGGATCAGTGGATGACCGGAAAAGCACGAGTGGTGCATGCTTCTATCTTGGCCACTGCCTTGTTGCATGGCACAGTAAAAACAGAACTGCATAGCACTCTCGACTGCCGAAGCGGAGTACATTTCTGCAGGAAGTTGTCAACCCAATTGATTTGGATGAAGAGCGTGTTGAGTGATTTCCGAATTTCAACATCTTCGGTAACCATTTTATGTGACAACACTAGTGCCATTAACATTTCTAAAAACCCTGTGTTGCACTCTAGAACAAAACATATTGAACTTAGATATCATTTTCTTAGAGAGCTAGTTGAATCAAACATTCTTCAACTGTCATATATTTCAACTGAAGATCAATTAGCTGACATCTTGACAAAACCTTTGGATCAAAAACGTTTTATTCACTTGCGTAAAGCAATTGGCATGCTTTCCTTGAAATAACCTCTTTTGAAACTTTTGCTTAGATTAGGTTTTGTTTTTGTTCTTTGTATTTGTTTTGTTCTTTATCTATGTTTTGTACATAGCACACTAATTGAGCACATTCATAATTGACTTTACTTGCACCTTGACATGCATTTAGAAATTTATTATGTCCTTGATGTCATAATATCTCAATGTTGCAATGATCATTTACGTTATTTAAACCATCTTCTAAGTGATCAAAGTCAATTTCTCTCTCAATGATCTCTTGGTATAGTCATTATCATATTTGATTGCTTAGTTGAGTATGAATTCGAGATCAGTGGGTTGGTTGAATACCTTATATATTAAATAATTGATAGCCAATTGAGGGGGAGTCAATGAAATCTGAAATGCTCAAAAGATGTGGAAAGAGTTACATCCCAGTGAGGAGTGTGAAAACTACCACCACATGGAGAAAATGAAAGAAAAAGAAACTCCATGAATGAAAAGCAAACTTTTTGTTTTGAAAATTGTTGATGAAACTCATATTGAAATACTTGACTCAGTCGTATTTCATGGTTGGTATAAGGTGGGATTTTTAGTAAAAGATGCTCAAAGAGCCACTCCTTCAACAGATTGTCTAGATATATTATCTAACTTATCTGGGATTTCAAACATCTATTGATCTTGGTACTTCATTTTCTTTACTGAAATTGATGATTTGATAAAGACATTACACATAAGATCAGGATAGATGTAATTGAAGTTGTTCAACTTTAAGTGTTTAACTTTCGTAAATCTTCGTTTCATTTTTGGATATTTTTGATAGATTTTGCATAATCTATTTCTTGTTGTATGGAACGATGCTATTTGTTTAAAGTTGACATGATAAAATGCTTACATACTTTTTCTGGAGTTTATTGTATTTTTTTTAACTTTTCTGGAGAAAAAGGTGTAGGCGATCCGGATCGTGGCAAAGTGATCCGGACCCCGAACGCAGGATTCTCTCCCTGCGTATAGCCGATCCGGATCGTGGCAAAGTGATCCGGATCCCGAATGCAGGATTTTCCCTGTGTGGCCGATCCGGATCTCATTCACGACCGATCCGGATCGCGGCTAGGGCTTCTTATAGAAACCTTCAGATTCAAGATTTCTTTACCAAAATTTCTGATTTCCAAGCTTCTAGAGTTTCTCTTTCTAGATCTCTTGCTTCCTAGTGCTTCAAAACTCAAGCTTCTTCGGATTCAAGTAAGTTTTCATGATCAAAACTCGGTTTTTCACAGTTTTTAGGTTTTTTCATCAAACGCGAGCAGAAAAGATGGATTTTCTTCGTTTGTGAACGGTTTTTGATCAAACTTCTTTTGAAATAAGAACTCTGGATCTATTAGTTTTGCTTTTATGCTGGGTTTTTGCATGATTAACGAGTTTTTAGCCTTCGATTTCTAAAAATTCGGTTTTAGGGCATAAAAGAGGAATTTGTGTAAAACATGAAATTGATCTATTTTTAACATTCTTTTTGGAAAACTAATTTGATTCTTAGCTTCTCTATATGATTATGATTGTCTAGGTACAATGTGTTAAGATTTTTCAAAATTTGACAATTTTTCATATGTTCTTGAGTTGGTTTTCACAGGACATTCTCTTAAACTCAAAGCACTATAGTCAATGGCATTTTCGTGGTTGCTCATCCTGCTGGTTGCTATGCTACCCGGGGGTTCATCGTTAAGGAAGAACCAGGCGTCTCAACTGGAGACAAGCCCGAAGGAGCAAATGAAGACAGCTCAGACTACGATAGTGAAGAATGGGATGAGTTCCTTAAGACGTTCAGAAAAAGATTGATGAAGAAGAAAGAGAGTTCAGGAAAGGGAAAAAGCTGGCGAAATTTGCCTCCACAACCAACAGTACACAAGAAAGAAAAGTGTGAAGCGAAGCACGAACCAACGGAGTGGGCCTCTAACTAGAGCACGCTCACTTTCAGGATCCTTGCAAACTGGATCACCGTGGACTGCTGGACCTGATGCACCATCTGCATCTAGACAGCGTTCATCTTTTCCAAGGACGCAAACAACAGAGACAGAAACTTTGGAATCGATTCGTCGAGAACAACAGAGGGTCTCGGTTACACATGAAAGGATATTGAGAGAACTTCAAGAAATCTCTGCTGAACACAAGAAACTCAAGAGGAAATACTCAAATCTTAAGAGCTTGATTAAAGGATTTTTAAGCAAGCTGAGCTCTTCTAGCTCTGGCTCGTCAGACTGAAAAACAGAGTTGGACACTTTTGTTTGGTTTTTAGATTTCAGGACATTACTTTTCTTTACTCATCTCTCAGTTTGTGCATATTCTTAGGTTAATTCTCTTTTTGTGCATATTGTTAGAAACTTATGAACTTTTTGTTTACTCTCCTTACATATTGTAGCTCATGCTACATTTTTGGCTTTATTTGTGACAAAAAGGGGGAGAGAATGAGAGTGAGAGAGTTGAAGAGTTATAAAGAGTTATAAACTCTGAACAATGAAAAACAATGAACTCTGAACAACTGTGAATGAATCAAGGAATGAATCAAGGTAAGTATGAATCTCAACTCAACTTGGGTTTTCTTTTGTGGATTGTGACATGCTTCTATACTAACTATTTGACTAACTATTTGGGCATGTAATATGACTAACAAGTTGATGTTGGACTAACATACTTTGACATTTGGTTTTCAATTGCTTAGATGATATGTTGGTTTTAACTATGTTCTTTCACATATCTGATTCTTTCAAATGTCATGATGAGATCAAACTCTAATTCTGCATTTGGTTTTCAATGTTTCAATTCTTGAGGTATCTAACGATTTTGTTTGTCAAGAATGTTTTCTGTGTGCAGAAGTTACAGATGTCTAAGTCTAGAGTCTGTTCTAGGAGTTTATCTCATGTTTTTAATTCCTGGAACTCTTTTGTAAATTTTTGTTGTATGGTGATAGCAACAAAAATATCCTTTTTGAATTTTCTTTGTGGATCTGTGTTTTGTCACGAAACCGCCAAAGGGGGAGATTGTTACGGAATTTGAGTTGGCGTATTTCGTGAATAGTTTAAGTCTTGAAGATTGAAGATGAAGAAACTCTGGATCATATACCTCAATCTCAAGAAAGAAGAATTCAAAAGGATCAGGTACGTTAAATTAAATAATTTGTGATGATCCGAATACTTCTTATAGTGTAGAAACACCCGGAAGAGGTTTTAACTGCATATTCATCAAAAACTGGACATGGGACATGTTCAGGATCCGGATCATGTCGTTTCGATCCGGATCCCGAAGGGTGCTCGTTCATACACTAGTTCAATCCGGATCATGGCATTTGATGATCCGGATCCCGAACATGAGTTTTACCTGTTGGCTTGAACGATCCGGATCGTGGAATCTCAATCCGGATCCCGAACACATTGTTCTGGTAAAACTGTATGAACGATCCGGATCGTAGATTATGATCCGGATCCCGAACAGGCGGTTTTCTGGAAATTGCTCTCTACGCGTAAGCGATCCGGATCGTGACTTGCGCAGTCCGGATCGTCGCCCGTAAAACTTTCCAGAAAAGTTTGTTTTTGATCCGAATATTCTTCCTAGGGTTTCTAACCTATAAATAGCCCTTCCTTTTCATTTCTAGGGCAATCCACACATCGGAAAAAGAGCCGTCATTTTCAAATATCATTTTATACGGCCTTAGATCCACATATAGAGAAGAACGGAAATCATTAGATCTATTTAATGGTTCTTCATCTATATTGATTAGTTTGATTCTAGGATTTTCATACTCATATCTTGAGTTGAATCAAACTAATGAATACTTAGATGGTATTTCCCGATCTACTCTTGATCTAAGTATTCGGCGGATCATCACCACCCAAACAAACAACGATTTACCCCAAAATCGGCGCGTGGACTCGCGTGGCCTTGTGGATTCAAGGTGTTATCGCTTTCGTGGATTCGGAGCGAGGTGCGTTCGTGGATTCGAAGCGTACCATTGGGTGAAGACCGTGGATTCGGTCGGACGTCGTGGATTCGACGTTGGACGCTGTGGATTCAGCGTTGGCGGCGCAGATCGTGGATTCGTGAAGCGTCGTGGAACGAGCGGAGAAGATCGACTAGGGGCGTATGGTAAAAGGTTGAGTCGTCTGTGAGTACGTTATATCACCTTGTACGTGTGTTAACTCTAGTGGATTTCACCGTGTTATCGGTCCCGTGGTTTTTTACTCCGGTTTGGAGTTTTCCACGTAAAAATTCTTGTGTGTTCTTTTATTTTTCCGCATTGGGTTTTATCGCACAATGAATTTTTGAGTGTTTATTGTTTACACCTATTCACCCCCCCTCTAGGTGTTTTTTCCCCTATTTGATCCTATTTAACCTAAACCCTACAAAACCGCGGGTGCGCGTGCTGCAGCCTCGAGCCAAGTAACCACATAATAACAGTATACCAGATAATAGTGACTATGAGAACTACTAGGTCAGTATCAACAAATGCCTCGCAACTTTTCTTATGTTAACATAAAACAAACTTTCTTGGATTATTTAAAATTGAAAAACAACATCGGGGATCCGACAACTATTCCCAAAGTAAAACCCACCTCAACGTGACGGAGAAGACGTGTGAAACTCCAACGAGAACGCCCTCGCTTGCCCAGAAAGCTACAATAAATTTATACTTGTTAAAATGTCTTCGTGGTTTAAAAACACTCAAAATGACGCGAAACGGGCTAAAACGGAGCTTCTGGGCTTTTATTTGGAACCCTGGTGCACGGGACCAGGCGTGGACCGGTCCACGGCGGCGGGCGGCGCGGCGCAGACCGGGAGCATCCTGCAGCAGTGCACCGGGCGCCTCGGGCCGGGCCGCGCACGGTTGCGGCGCGCACCGGGTTCACGGCGCCCCGCTACTGTTGACGAGCGCCGGGTGCACGCTCGGGCGTGCACCGCGCGTCCAGGCGCACGCGCCGTGCGCCGGGTCCGCGCCCCCGGCCGCGCTGGGCGTGCGCCGGGCGCACGCCGGCCCGGTGGACCGCGCAGGCCTGGCGCACAGTTTTGTGCGCCGGGTCTGCGGCCCCGGGACGGAAGGGCGTGCGCCAGGTGCACCCGGGGTGTGGACCGCGGCCTGAAAACCCTACAGTGACCTCGATTTTCGCTCCGATTGCGACCCCGCCCGATCACGGCGGCTCGGCGATGATCTCGTGAACACGGTGACGGCGGCGGCGCCTCCCCGTTTAAACACGGCGGCGGCGGCCTCTCCGTTTGGTCCCCAAACGCGCCCGCACGCGACACGACACGAAGGAAATCCATACCAAAAAAGAAACGGAAGGACCCGGATCGCTCACCTCGTTTTTGCCGGTAAGGGAGGGAGGAGGAGGATCGTTGTGCTCTCGTTCGCCGATTCCCACCGAATGTTCCTTCTTCCCGTCTCGTCGCTTCGATTCTTCACACCAACCGATGAAGGGGAAAGAAACTGGGGTTCGGGTTCTTTCGCACGAGACCTAACGCACAAAGAAAACAGGAGTGGGAAAAACCCTAAGTTCCAACTCAACACTAAATAATTAATTAGTCGTTTGGGCACAAACCGGGGTCCGACTTACCCCGAAAAGCGTGCCAATCGCCCAAGCTTATTTGAGGCACCCGAACTGCTGGTAACCTTCAGAAATTAATTCTGGGAGATCCCGAGTCAGAAAAATAATCCGGTCGCACCGCCGCGCTCCAATTCGCGAGCTCTACCGTCTAAAAATATCCGCGGGCCCCGACGGTCTGTCCAAAAAAAGAATTAATTTTCCAGCCGCCGGACCGCAAAGGAGGGGAACGCGATAATTAAATAATTAAAATAAATCCAACCATACTATTTAAGGGCGGTTACTACAGTTGACCTGCACACTAGGAATAAAAGAGTTTCCCAATTATACATGTGATAGATAACTTGTGGTATATAAACCTATTGTATTTGGCCCTGAATTAATTTAGTAGCTTCTATGTAATATATCTGGGACACGAAAATTGGACAATTGCTATATCGTAAACCGCATGCAAATAAGTAACCAACAATATTTTTGTAAAAATAATTCTTCACGTGAAATCTTAGTCTCTTTTCAAATGCTTTTGAAAAAGAACACTTGCATGCTTATTTGGACAACTGGTTAGGCCACTATTTTACTACAGCACTATATTATGGGATTTGACTTAGGAGAAAACATGTTTTACTGTTATTCTTCTCTATCGATGCATGATGATCGAGTCGGATCGGGATCTTGAGATAGTGTAGTTGGATCTTGAGTCTGGGACAGTTTAGACTCTTCTTGGGGATTGTGGGGTATAGTGGCAACCGCGGATATTAGGCGGTTGACCAGATATTTTTACCTTATCAGATTGGGGTCTATGGGTTCAGCGGTGACCGCGGATTTTGGGCGGTTGACCGGATGTTATTATCACATTAGATTGGGGGATCGGGGTTGCATTAGTGGATGGAGTATTCCCACTTTGATCATGGTCATGATCCAGTCCTGCTATATTGCGATACTTGACAGAGATACTTGTGACAGTGGTTACAGAGATGCTTGATACAGTGATACCTTACTCGTGTGGGTCGCTCCCCTCGAGTGCCACTCCGGAGTAGGCTTTACACGGTGCCGAGCGCCGGGCACCATTCTGAGTTCTTGAGTTCGACAGCAGAGCAGGCAGTGCCAGTATTTCCTGGCCCTCTGATTGGGTTTTCTTTGGGCAGTCAGCTTTATAGTTGCATCTATACAGTCATCTTTTGGCACTGCATTGAGAGGCATAGTAGTGGTAGTTTCTTTTCAGTAGTCTTTATTGCATACCACTGTTCCTTCCTTTTTGCCTCTTTATTCCTAGTGGGTGCGTCAGCATCAGAGGTTTTACCCACTAGGGGAGGCTACTGGTTATCTAGTAGTTCTCACCCCCATTACTACTGTTTCTTGTCCCCTTTTCCCCTTTGTTTTGCAGAGTCGACCGTGGAGCTGCTGGGCCTTCAGCGGCAGATCGAGGTAAGAGGATTGCCGACTAGCTAGATCGTCTACCCCGAGCGAGAGGTTAGCTAGACTTTTACTGTACTCCCCTTTTGTATCTCAGACTATAGTAGTTTACTTTTGGGTCTGGCTGTGGCCAGCTGGTTGTATATTTATGGTGAGTTGGGAGTATATTGTACTTTTATTTCAGTTTACAGTTTACTTCAGTCTGAGATTACTGTTAGTTCTATTAGTTCAGCTCTGTTTATGCTCTTCTATTGTATATTATCTATCTGAGCAGGTTACCAGCGCTTCGTGTACATGGAAAATTCTGTGTACACGGCGGATCTGTTGGCGGGCCCGGGTTCTGGTTACCCCCGGGGCGTGACACCCCTCTAGGTGTTTTTTCCCCTATTTAGATCCATATTAGACATAACCCGACAAGTGGTATCAGAGAGGGAATTGGGTTGTAAACAATGGTTGAAGGTGGAAACATCAACAGACCCCCTTTCTTCGATGGAACAAATTATGCCTACTGGAAAGTACGGATGAAAGCATTTTTAATTTCCATCGACGAACGGGTGTGGCAATCAATCGAGTTAGGATGGTCAAATCCAACTGAAATTATTGCTGATGTTCGCACCATCAAACCTAGGTCGAAATGGACCAAGGAAGAGATTGACTCATCTTCTTACAATGGCAAAGGAATTAACGCTTTATTTAATGCTTTGTCACAAACTGAATTCTCTCGCGTCTCGGCATGTGAGACTGCGAAAGAAATCTGGGATGTTCTACAAGTTACACATGAGGGAACAAACCTTGTGAAGATTCAAAAACTGCAAATGTTTACGAGCAAATTTGACTCTATTTTCATGGCAGAAAATGAATCGTTCACAGATTATTATACACGATTGCAAGACATCGTGAATACATGTGCTAACTTGGGAGAGAAAATTCCAGAATCTAAAGTTGTAAGAAAGATTTTAAGAACTCTTCCTGAAAGATTTCGTTCCAAGGTTACGGCCATTGAAACAGTTAAACACCCAGACGAAATCGGTGTAGAATAATTAGTTGGTGCACTTCAAACTTATGAAATGACATTTCCTACTAACTATTCTTCTAGAAAAGCATCCTCTTCTAAGTCTTCTGATTTTGCATTGAAATCAACGAAAGAAGAAGACGCGGATTCATCCTCCTCAGACGATGACGAGAACCTATCTATGGAGGATTTTGAGAAGCAACTTGCTCTCTTGACCAGGAAATTTCGCCGAAACTTTCGAAGGGGTAATTCAAGTAAAACTTCATCCTTCGTAAAGTCGAAGAAAGGCAAAGGTTCTTCAAGCTTTAAGTCAAGAAAGCAAGAGTTTTTCAAAGACAAAAAAACTCGGAGGGACAAGTCCAATGCTTCAAGTGCCGAGGCTACGGTCACATCTCAACGGAGTGTCCCAATAAGAATCCGGCAAAGAAGAAGGCGATGCAAGCCGTCACTTGGGATGACACCTCAACGTCCAATGAGTCATCTTAACGGCGTTCCACGCATCCACAACTTCACCTTTCGTATGCTTTATGGCAAGCACATCCGATTCATTGTCCAACTCCTCCCAAGTTGAAAAGAATGCAATGGACGACGAATCGAGTAATTTCGAAGGTGAAGATTTTGCTCTTGCCTACCATAAACTCTTAAGGGATTCAAAGAAACTGGCAAAACAAAACAGGAGTTTGAGAGGGAGATTGCAGGATCTCGAAGAAGAAGTAAAAAGGGCAACTTCTCTCTCAAACGCTCTTGAAGTGGAAAGGGATAACCTGATCAAAACAAATATTTCCCTTCAAGAGAAAAAAGAGCATTTCGAAAAGGAACATGTAAAACAGGTGGATAAGGGGAATTACTTCTTGAAGCTCTACTTCGAGGCTCGTCAAGAAAAAATGGAAATGACGAAGACCATTTTCCAACTCAAGGATGATTTAAAGCGATTTTCTTCTGGAAGGAGTAAGTTGGATAAGATGCTTGGTCTTGGTCAAACAAATCGTTTGGGCCTTGGATACAATCGAACTGGAGACAGTCCTAGTTCGAGTGGAACAGTTTTTGTGCCTCAGTCGGTATCTCCTCCTCCGACAATGGAATTCACTGCATACAACGACAACAAGCCTACCTCACCCACTTCGGGATCGTCAAGTGCAAAGGTATATTTTCGTTGTGGATTTGTCGGGCACATTCGAAGAAATTGCAAGATTGGAGCAAATCGAACAAATCAAGCACCTCTTGCAACATCTACCAAAAAGGTGCTTCCTCGGAAATCAAATGAAAACTTTTCAAAGGAAAAGAGCCTTGGTAGTTCACCTCACAAGATGACGTCATCAAAGAGAAGCAACTCATCAAACAAGACGCTTTCACCAAGGAGAATAACTTCACACTTATTGCCAACGCAGTCCAAAAAGGTTTGGGTGCGCAAAGGTGAAATCTTCCCTTGTCTTGTTGTTCATATTTCTTTGCATGCATATGACAACTCGTCTTGGTATCTGGATAGTGGATGTTCCCGTCACATGACCGGTGACAAAAATAGTTTTCAAACTTTAGAGAAAATCTCCGGAGGACTTGTAGTTTTCGGAGACGGTCGTTCTTCTAAAATTGTTGGAAAAGGAACAATTGCTATTCCAGACGGCCCGGTTTTGAACAATGTTTTATTTGTTGAAGGCCTTAAGACTAACCTCATTAGCATTAGTCAACTTTGTGACAATGGTTTTTCAGTTAAATTTTCCTCTGCTGAATGTATTGTAACTGATAAGGACCATGTATTCTTTTTGAAAGGGGTTAGATCTGAAAATAATTGCTATGTTGTTCCAAATAAAATTTCTGAAAATTGTAACCTAGTTTCTTTGAATAATGAAACTCTTTGGCATGAAAGGCTAGGTCACATAAATTTTAAGGAACTAGCAAGGATTTCAAATAAAGACGTGGTTAAGGGGGTTCCTAAACTTTCATTTAAAGAAAACATTGTGTGTGGAGGTTGTCAAAAGGGAAAACAATCAAGGACTGCACACAAGAACTTGAACCACGTGGGTACTAAACGGCTTTTAGAATTATTGCACATGGACTTAATGGGGCCGACTCGTCAACCATCTTTGGGAGGTAAATGGTATATTTTTCTGTTGGTTGATGATTTCTCTAGATATTCATGGGTAGCATTTTTAAAAGAGAAAGCAGATACTTTCGATTCTTTTCATGAGATTTGTCATCGTATTATGATTGAAAGAAATGAAAAGATCGTTCGTGTTAGAAGTGATAGAGGTGGAGAATTCATAAATTCTAAATTCATTGATTTTTGCACTTCCAACGGCATAAAACATGAATTCTCAGCACCCTATACACCTCAACAGAATGGTGTAGTCGAGCGCAAAAACAGGGTTGTACAAGAGATGGCACGTGTTATGCTTCACAGCCGGAATTTACCGTTATATTTTTGGGCTGAAGCTGTGAACACTGCAGTCTATGTAATTAATCGAGTGTATTTGCGCCCGGAAACTTTAAATACACCATATGAACTATGGTTTTGTAGAAAACCGAATATCAAATATTTTCGTATCTTTGGGAGTCGCTGTTACATTTTACGTGATCGCGAAAATCTTGGAAAATTTGACTCTCGAAGTGACGAAGGGATTTTCATGGGTTATTCTACAAACAGTAGAGCATATCGGGTATTTAACCTGGAATCTAAAACGATGGTAGAATCTATAAATGTTAAAGTAGATGAAGCTTTTCACTTTGCATCTGATAAATCTACCCCTGATATGTCTCTTGATGATGATACTCCTGTACATGCATCTTCTCATAATAATTCTTCCGATAATATTGATGCATCTAATGGTTCTTCAAGTTTATCTGATATGCAGGAATCATCACATGTACCTCCGAGTACTCCGTTACCTCAAACGTTACGCATCTCCAAGGATCATCCAGAATCTAACATTATTGGAGACCCACAAGAAGGAGTCAGGACTCGGAGACAGTTGGTTTGTGGAGTCGCATGTTACGTCTCCATGATAGAACCAAAGAACGTCGATGAAGCTCTTCAGGATGATTACTGGATTGAAGCAATGCAAGAAGAGCTCCATCAGTTCGAAAGAAACAAAGTCTGGGAATTAACGAAGCCACCGAAGCAACACAACGTAATTGGTACTAAATGGATTTTCAAGAATAAGAAAAATGAGGATGGTACCATCATCAGGAACAAAGCACGTCTAGTTGCTCAAGGCTACTCACAAATAGAAGGAATAGACTTTGATGAGACGTTCGCCCCGGTAGCTCGACTCGAGTCAATTCGTATTTTATTCGCAATTGCTTGTCATTTTAAAATAAAACTCTTTCAAATGGACGTTAAGAGCGCGTTTTTAAATGGGTTTTTGAACGAGGAAGTTTATGTGGCTCAACCGAAAGGTTTTGTAGACCATAAACAACCTAACCATGTTTTTCGTTTGAAAAAGGCTCTTTACGGTCTAAAACAAGCACCGCGAGCATGGTACGAAAGGTTGACAAAGCACCTTTTGGAGAAGGGCTATACTCGAGGGGGAGCAGATCGGACTCTCTTTGTGAAGCATTATCAGGATAACTTCATTGTAGCACAAATCTATGTCGATGACATTGTATTTGGTGCAACAAGAGACAATGATGCTTCTAAATTCGCTGAAACCATGGAAAGCGAATTTGAGATGTCTATGATGGGCGAACTAACATACTTTCTTGGATTGCAAGTGAAACAAAATGAAGAAGGCATCCATCTGTGCCAATCCAAGTATGCAATGGAGTTGGTCAAGAAGTTTGGATTAGAAAATTCTAAAGATTTTCCGACTCCGATGGGAACTAGCAACAAGGGATTAGGAAGTGAATCTCTTAGTGAAAGTGTAGACGAGAAACTTTATCGCAGCATGATTGGAAGTCTACTCTACCTCACGGCTAGTCGCCCGGACATATCCTTTAGTGTTGGGATCTGCGCGAGATATCAGTCAGCACCAAAGGAGGTTCACCTGAAAGCGGTGAAAAGGATCATCCGGTACGTCAAAGGAACCATGAATTTCGGAATTTGGTATCCTATGGGAACAACTCTTGACATTGTAGGATATTCAGATGCCGATTGGGCAGGATCTGTGGATGATCGGAAAAGTACGAGTGGTGCATGTTTTTATCTTGGCCATTGCCTTGTTGCATGGCATAGTAAAAAGCAAAACTGCATTGCACTCTCGACTGCCGAAGCGGAATATATTTCAGCGGGTAGTTGTTCAACCCAACTCATTTGGATGAAAAGTGTGTTGAGCGACTTCCGAATTTCAGCAACTTCGGTAACAATTCTTTGTGACAACACTAGTGCTATAAATATTTCAAAAATCCTGTGTTGCACTCAAGAACAAAACACATTGAACTTAGATATCATTTTCTAAGAGAGCTAGTTGAATCAAATATTCTTCAACTTTCCTACATTTCAACTGAAGATCAATTAGCTGACATTTTAACAAAACCTTTGGATCAAAAACGGTTTATTCATTTGCGTAAGGCAATAGGAATGCTTTCCTTGAAATAACTTCTTTTTGAAACCATTGCTTAGGTTAGGTTTTGTTTTGTGTTTTTGTTCTTTATCTATGCTTGTACATAGAACATTAATTGAGCATTAGTATTATTGACTTTAACTGCATCCTTTCATATATTTAGAAATTTATTATGCTTTGGATATCATAATAATTCATTTGATGCAATGATCATTTATGTCAATTAAGTCATCTTTAAGTGATCAAAGTCAATTTCTCTCTCAATGATCTCTTGGTATAGTTTTTATCTTATTTGACAATTGAGTCGAGTATGAAATCGAGATCAATTTTTGGTTGAATACCTTATATCTTAAATAATTGATAGCCAATTGAGGGGGAGTTCATTTAAATTGTTATGCTCAAAAGATGTGGAAAGAGTTACATCCCAATGAGGAGTGTGAAAACTACCACCACATGGAGGAAAGAGCTACCACCTCGGTCGTCCGAGTACTGTGTGCAGCTACCACATGTATACCAAGCATGGTTTTTCAAGTTGATTAGATAAAATGCTTTTTGGAATACTTGACTCTGTCAAATTCCAAGGTTGGTATAAGGTGGGGATTTTATTGAAAGATGCTCAAAGAGCCACTCCCTTCAATAAATTGACTAGATATATTATCTAACATATTTGGGATTTCAAACATCTATCGATCTTGGTATTTCATTTTCTTTACCAAATTGATGATTTGATAAACGCATTACTCATAAGATCGTGATAGATGTCATTGAACTTGTTCAACTTTAAGGGATTTAATTTTTATAAATTTTCGTTTCATTATTTGGATATTATTGATAGATTTAGCATAATCTATTTCTTTTGATATGAAACGATGATTTTTGTTTAAAGTTGATATACAAAAGTGCTTACAATCTTTTTCTGGATTTTCTGGAATTTTTCTGAATTTTTCTGAAGAAAAAGTTTGGAGCCGATCCGGACTGGATTTTCTGTTCCGGATCCCGAACGCAGGAATTCTCTGCGGGTAGCCGATCCGGACTGGATTCATAAGGCAGTCCGGACCGCGGCTAGGGTTCTATAAGAAACAAAAGGGTTTTGATTTCTTTTTACAACAATCTTTTGTTTCCAAGTCTCCAGAGCTTCTCTCTCTAGAAATCAACCAATTTGGAGCCTTTCCAACTCGAGTTCTTCGAATCAAAGTAAGTTTTTATGATCAAAACTTCAGTTTTTTCACAGACTTTCTCTATTTTCTCAAAAACGTGAAGAAATCTTGTATCTTTTTCGTTTGAGATTGTTTTTGGTCAAATTTCTTTTGAAATAAGAACTCTGAGTAGATTAGTTTTGAGTATATGCTAGGTGTTCTCTTGATTAACGAATTTTTAGGCTTCGATTTCTGAAAATTTGGTTTTAGGGCATATAATGAGAATTTTTGAAAATCATGGAATTGATCTATTTTTAAAATTCTTTTTGCAAAACTAATTTGATTTCTAGTCTCTCTACACAATAATGATTGTTGAGGTACAATTTTTCAAAATTTTGAAAATAAACAATTTTTTCGTGTTCTTGAATCTTTGCTCGCAGGTTTCTCAATTCTTTAAGCACTAGTAGCAAAGATTATTTTTGCTTGGATTATTGTGCTCATTGTAGCATTAGTAGGAACTCGAGCATCTGTCAAAAGGGAACAAGATGGAGCAAACCCAGAAGAGACGATGAATGATCCTCAAATTGAGTCAGAATCAGAGGACAAAGAGGACTGGGACGCATTTTGTAAGGAAGTACAACAAGCTGTTGATAAGGAAGACAGGTTGTATTTAAAGAACAAAAAGCTAATGAAGTCTTCCTCAGCAACCAAGCAATATACAAGGCGCAAAAATGTCAAGAGCGGTGGAATTCAAATCAATGGACCCCTCTCCAGAGCACACTCACTTCCTAGAGAATCTCCATGGATTGAAAGTCAGAATGCACCGTCCTCATCTACGCTACCTCCTTCGACCTCCAGGAGAGACACTACAGAAGCAAACATATTGTCCTCCATCCGACAAGAACAGAGGAGATTGTCTGTTGAACAAGAGCAATTGTCGATAGACTTACAACGAATTACCTCTGGACAACAAAAGATGAAAAGGAAATGTTCTAAAATATCAAGAATGCTTAAAGGAATTTTGAGCAAGCTGGATTGTAGCAGTTCAGACAGTTCTGATCTGGCATGATCATTTGCTCTAGTGATCTAATCTTAGGATTCTGTTTTGCAGGTTTTTAGTTTTAGTTCTTACATTTTCTTTTTTGAACTTTTAACTCTCCTTTTGTTTTGTAATTTTTGCTTAATTTTGTGACAAAAATGGGGAGAGAGAACAATGAATGACAATGGTTACAATGGTTTGTGAGAACTTTGAACTTTGGAGGTAAGTACAACTCAACTTTGGTTTTGTATTGTGTTTGAATGCATGCCTCGACTAACTATTCGACTAACTATTTGGGCATGTAATATAACTAACAAGTTGTTGTTGACTAACAAACTTATGACATTTGGATTTTTAATGCTTAGAAGATATGTCTATGTTTGATTGTGATTTTCTTACATATCTGATTTCATAAATGTCATGATGAGTATAAACTCTATCTCTGTGTTTGGTTTTGAATGCTAAAATTCTTGAGGTATCTAACGATTTCTTTTGTCAAGAATGATTTCTTTTGCAGAGAGTACAGATGTCTAAGTCTAGAGTCTGTTTTAGGAGTTTATCTCATGTATTTATTTTTATTTGGATCTCAAATGTAAATTTTTGTTGTATGGTGATAGCAACAAAAATATCTTTTTGAATTTTCTTTGTGGATTTGTGTTTTGTCACGAAACCGCCAAAGGGGGAGATTGTTACGGAATTTGAGTTGGCGTATTTCGTGAAAGTGTTAAGTCTTGAAGATTGAAGATGAAGAAGTTTGGATCATATACCTCAATCTCAAGAAAGAAGAATTCAAAAGGATCAGGTACGTTTAACTAAAGATTTTGGTGATCCGAATACTTCTTATAGTGTAGAAACACTTGGAAGATTTTTAATTGCATAAAAATCAAAAACTGGACATGGGACATGTTCAGGATCCGGATCAGGGCACTACAATCCGGATCCCGAACATAGGGTAGTTCATGCGCAAATCCAGTCCGGAACACATTTGTTCAGTCCGGATCCCGAACGTGAATTTTGCAGAAACTGCATGAACATCCGGATCGTGGATCTTCAGTCCGGATCCCGAACATGTGTTTTTTCTGGAAAAATTCTGTTTACGACGACTGTCCGGATCGCATTTCCATCCGGATCGTCGTCCTGAAAACTTCCAGAAAAGGTTAGTTTTTGATCCTTATCTTCTTCCAATGGTTTCTAACCTATAAATAGACCCTATGATTCATTTTTAGGGTAATCCAAAATACGGTCGAAAAAGAAAAATCCACATATAGAGAAGAAAGGAAATCAATAGATTAATTCTATGTTTCTTCATCTATATTGATTAATTTGATTCTAGGTTTTCAAACTCAGATTTTGAGTAGAATCAAATTAATGAATACTTAGATGGTATTTCCGATCTATCTTTAATCTAAGTATTCGGCGGATCATCACCACCCAAAAACAACGATTTACCCCAAAATCGGCGCGTGGACTCGCGTGGCCTTGTGGATTCAAGGTGCAACCGCTCTCGTGGATTCGGAGCGAGGTACGTTCGTGGATTCGAAGCGTGCTACTGGGTGAAGACCGTGGATTCGGTCGGACGTCGTGGATTCAGCGTTGGACGCGGATCGTGGATTCGAGAAGCGTTGTGGAGCGAGCGGAGAAGATCTACTAGGAGCGTATGGAAAAGGTTGAGTCGTCTGTGAGTACGTTATATCACCTTGTACGTGTTTAATTCTAGTGGATTTCGCCGTGTTATCGGTCCCGTGGTTTTTTACTCCGGTTTGGAGTTTTTCCACGTAAAAATCTTGCGTGTTCATTTATTATTTCCGCATTGGGTTTTATTGCGCAATGATTTTTGAGTGTTTATTGTTTACACCTATTCACCCCCCTCTAGGTGTTTTTTCCCCTATTTAGATCCATATTAGACATAACCCAACAAGTAACGCTCCAGCGGTGTTCATGAATATGATGAATAGGATATTCAAGCCTTGCTTAGACTAGTTTGTAGTGGTCTTTATAGATGACGTCCTGATCTACTCTCGCATAGACAAAGAGCACGAGGAACACTTGCGAGTAATCCTCCAGACCCTCCGGGACCAGAAATTGTATGCCAAACTCAAGAAGTGTGAGTTCTGGCTCCGCGAGGTAGACTTATTGAGGACTCATAGTCTCAGCGTCGGGAATAGCGGTGGACCCGAGAAAGGTAGAATCCGTGACCAACTGGGTCCGGCCAACGACGGTAACAGAGATCCGGAGATTCCTAGGATTGGCAGGGTACTATAGACGCTTCGTGGAAGGCTTCTCAAAGATAGCCACTCCCCTAAATCAATTGACCCGAAAAAGGGGAGGAATTCATCTAGACGGCTCAATACCAGAAGTGCTTTGAGGAACTCAAGGACAGACTAACACGGGCGCCAGTGCTCACGCTCCAAAGCACAGAGAGGACTACGAGAGCTATTGTGACGCATCACGGAGCAGTCTTGGAAGCGTACTAATGCAACAAGGGAAGGTCATAGCCTACGCATCAAGACAGCACAAGGAATATGAGCAGAACTACCCTACACACGACTTGGAGCTCATAGTAGTCGTGTTTGCTCTAAAGCTCTGGAGACACTATCTTTACGGAGCGCACTGCAATGTGTTCTCCGATCACCAGAGCCTTAAGTACTTGTTCACACAAAAGGAGTTGAATTTACGACAAAGGCGGTGGCTGGAGCTACTAGAAGAATACGATTTGTCTATCCATCACCACCCCGAAAAGGCAAATGTGGTGGCCGACGTCTTAAGCCGGAAGGGACAGACGGGAGAAACGGCGATGAGCACCTTTACCCAACAGAATTGTCTAATTGCAGAGTTCTCGCAATTAAGACTGGAGGTAGTGCCGGCGGGTACGGTTACGCAACTCCTGTCTTTAGTAGCTAAGCCTACTTTCATCGAGAGGATCTTGGAAGGCCAGACAACGGACACACAATTGCAACTTGTGTGGGACGGAATGTCTTCAGAACAAGGAGGCGATTTTATGGTTGGCACGGATAATGCAATAAGGTCCCGGGGACGAATTTGTGTGCCCGATGTACCGGACATAAAGAAAGAAATCCTGACGGAAGCGCATAGTGCTCCCTACACTGCGCATCCCGGGGGTACGAAGATGTACGGAGATCTGAGGCAGACCTTTTGGTGGCCCAGGTTGAAGGGGGACGTAACGCAATTTGTGGTGCATTGTTTGGTATGCCAACAAGTGAAAACGGAACACCAGCGACCGGCAGGGAAACTACAGCCATTGCCCATACCGGAATGGAAATGGGAATGGATTACCATGGACTTCGTAACAGGTTTTCCGCGATCGCAACATGGACACGACGCGATATGGGTCATAGTGGACTGTCTGACAAAATCGGCCCATTTTCTGCCCATCCACACGACGTGGACCCGAGACCAGCTGGCGCAAACTTACATCGACGATGTGGTAAGGTTGCACAGAGTACCAGCGTCGATAACCTCTGATAGAGACACACATTTCATGTCGAACTTTTGGCTGAGCCTACAGCGGGCATTGGGAACGAAACTGCAGTTCAGCACGGCTTTCCACCCGCAGACTGACGGACAATCGGAACGGGTAATCCAGATCCTCAAAGATATGCTCCGAGCGTGCGTGCTTGACTTGGGTGAGGGATGGTCGCGTTACCTACCCCTCATGGAATTCGCCTACAATAACAGCTACCAAGTAAGCATTCAAATGGCGCCGTATGAAGCCCTATACGGGCGCCGCTGTCAATCTCCTATATGTTGGGATGACATGGGGAAGCGAACGTTTTGGGACCAATTCTAGTGGAGGAAACTGAGAGGCGCGCCTTATCAGGCAGCGGTCGTCGACCGCCCAGAGCCGGCAGAAGAGTTATGCGGATCAGAGGCGACGCGATTTGGAGTTTATGGTGGGGGAACACATGTTACTCCGTGTATCGCCAACTAAAGGAACCAGACGTTTCGACTTAAGAGGGAAACTGAGCCCACGGTATGTGGGACCCTTCGAGATCTTAGAGCGCGTGAGCCCGGTGGCATACCGGTTGGCCTTACCGCCAAACCTCGAACGGATAGACAACGTGTTTCATGACTCGATGCTCCACAAATACCTTTCCGATCCGTCGCACGTCCTCAATGCTTCTGCCACCGAGTTGCATGAGGACCTGAGCTTCGACGAAACACCGGTGTGAGTATTGTCATGTGAAGGTAAGGAACTACGCAACCGGACGATCCCCTACGTGAAGGTGCAATAGAGTAACCATGAGGAGCGTGAGGCGACTTGGGAACTAGAGACGAAGATGAGAGAGTCTTTTCCCAATTTGTTTAGCGAGGGTTGACGATAAGTTTCGAGGACGAAACTTCTTTTAAGGGTGTGTGGTGTAATATCACAACTTTTTGTGTATCGTTTTACCCTATTGCTAATAAATTACATATTATGAGAAAATCGAATTATCGGGTTTTCTTAAGTTGACAATCATGTGGTGCGGGTAATTTTCTGTGATAGAGCTCGAAAAATGATGAACGGCAGTGCGACCGGATCTGAGTTCCGACTTACGGATTCCCCAGAAAGGGGTTTCAAAGATCATGGTAACCGTAGTGTGCATTGGAATCCGTGCAAAAGATCGAGCACGCTTTTCGAGGGGGTGAGGAAATATTTCTTGGGATTAAATAATTATTATTTAAATATTAAATACCCGGATGTGGGTTTTACGGTACGTATCAAGAGGAAAATCAATTCTTCTCGAAAAGAAAAGAGAAAACCCTAGCCGGAGAGAAAAGAAAGAAAAGAGGAAAGAAAACCCTAACCGGAGGAAAAAGAATGAGAGAAGAAGAAAGCGGAGGAGTCCGATCGCTTCCGATCAACGTGCCGGAGCCGGAAGTGTGAGCGGATCATCTTCTTCGACGAGATCGTGGTAAGCGAAGTTCTTTTTTTGGTATTCGTTAGGGTTTCGCCGTTTTCCGTTTAGTCGCCGCCGCCGCCGCCGCGAAGCCCTAGGGCACCGCCGTCGTCGCCGCCGCAGAAAAACCCTAGGGCATCGCCGCCACCGCTGCACCGCACGAGGCACACGCGTGCCGTGCGGGGCTAGTGCCGGCGCGGATGTGCCGCATGCGCCGCGCGGGGCTGGTGCCCGCGCGGCCGTCGCATGCGCCGCGCAAGGCTGGAGCCCGTGCGGCCGCACCGCATGCGCCTCACGGGGCTGGTGCCCGCGCGGCCGACGCATGCGCCGCGCGAGGCTGGAGCCCGCGCGGCCGCACCGCTTGTGCCGCACGGGGCTGGTGTCCGCGCGGTGGTCGCATGCACCGCGCGGGGCTGGAGCCCGTGCGGCCGCACCGCATGTCGCAAGCGCCGCGCGGGGCTGGAGCCCGCGCATGCGCCGCGCGGGGCTGGTGCCCGCGCGGTCGTCGCATGCGCCGTGCGGGGCTGGAGCCCGCGCGGCCGCACCGCATGCGCCGCGCGGGGCTGGTGCCCGCGCGGCCGTCGCATGCGCCGCGCAGGGCTGGAGCCCGTGCGGCCGCACCGCATGCGCCACGCAGGGCTGGTGCCCGCGCGGCCGTCGCATGCGCCGTGCGGGGCTGGAGCCTGCGCGGCCTCACCGCTTGCGCCGCATGAGGCTGCTGCCCGCGCGGCCGTTGCATGCACTGCGCGGGGCAGGAGCCCGCGCGGCCGCGTGGCCGCCGCATGCGCCGCGCGGGGCAGGCGCCCGCGCAGCTGCACAGCACGCGGTGCGCGTGCCGCGCGGGGGCCGCTTCGTCGCCGCCGTCGTCGCCGCCGCCACCGCGAGTCTTTGGTCCTTTTGTTTGCGCTTTCGGAGTCGTGTTTTCCTTATGAGAGTTGTATCTTACCTGTTATGCCCTGTTGGGGGACTTTCTTTTAGGTCCGGGTGTCGTCCGAAGGTACGAGTCGATTCGCGGAGTTCCGGTCGACGCGATTTGAGGTGGGTACTTTTTGGCATTTTCGGTGTATAGTCATTCCTATGTAATTCGTGAAAATAAAGTAGATGTTTCTGTGGTAAACTGTCTAACCCCATTGCAAGAGAATCCCGTATTTATTTCTAAGTGAGGCGACTGAGGTCGCGGTGCCTTATTACATGCCGGTTTCGGCACATATGCTCATAATTGCTTACACGCATACCGGCGGTCTGGCCACCGCACAGGGTGTATTTTTTCAAAAAGATGGTACGTTGACCCGTGTACCCCACAACTAGTGATGATGGGGACCCCTCACGGTGAGGCGACTGCTACTTGGGTAGTAGAGGGGTTGGAGGCACCAAGAATGAGCGCAGTAACTCTGAGGGTAGGTGCCCAGCATGATTTTGACAGGGATATGGCGATTCATGAGGGAGAGTGGAATGCTCTAGTGTATCGGTTTGTTCGGTACAGTATTTATAGCATTTACTTGTTTATCATCTACTTTATTAGTCACTGACTACCCACACTGTGACAGGTCCCGAGCAGGGGCGGGAACCGAGACGACGGTGAGGCAGCGTTTAGAGTACCTTAGCCGTTTGAGGCTAAAGAACATTTTATTTACTTGCGGTTATCTTTTATTGTTTTTGGTTAGTAAGCTTGTGTTTGCTTGTTAGTGGAATAATGTGGATGTTGGGTTGAGATCCTAGCTTAGTGATGACATCATGTAACTGTGTTTCCTTATACTTATATGCACCGTGTTTTTCAAATAACAAAAATGGTTTCGAAAATGATTTCAAACTAAGTGTCGTGTGGGCATTGCTTTCCAAACCCGTGGATTTATCCTTTCAAGCCATGTTGCCGGCCTAAAAGAGATTGCGGAAACATTTTGTAAAACCGGGTGTCGTGTGGAACTAATTTTTTTCAAACCTATGGGTTTAACCTTTCATTCCTGATGTGGTGATTATTGTTATGGTTAAGTGTGATCTCTCCTTTTGATTGTTTCTGTGATTGCATGGTTAAGTACAAGTCGTGTTCGAGACGCCATACATATACAAAGGAGACTACGTCTGTTTTTGGGAGTGAATTTGTAGATGGGGTGGGTCTGGCGGCACCGTAGGCGAGGTGAATTTCAAGAAAAAAATATACATGTTTTGTCCGCTCTTTAAAACCTCCGGGGCGTGACATCATTCTGAGTTCTTGGCACGGTTTACGAGGCATCTTTTAAATCCCTTTGTTGCTGGGTGGCTTTTCTGGACAAGCGGAGGCTTGTCGAATTTTTATCTCTGCGCTCGAGTGTTAGATTTCGGCCTGTGAGGACTCAATCGACATCTACTCTTTCGCGAGGATCACCTTCGTATTTTTATTCGAATTTTTGAAAATTATCTCGCAGGTGAGAACTTAATCTTCTTTAGGACAATTTTTCAGCAGTGTAGGTGTTATGGGAATTATGACTTATTGCAAATGTTTGGACCATATCTTTGTACCCAGAACGGTTTTTGGTGT
>JAQOTM010000293.1:55253-204494 GCA_029168755.2 Tillandsia fasciculata | reverse complement strand
AGGCAGTCCGGACCGCGGCTAGGGTTTCTATAAGAACAAAAGGGTTTTGATTTCATTTTACAACAATCTTTTGTTTCCAAGTCGCCAGAGCTTCTCTCTCTAGAAATCAACCAATTTGACCTTTCCAACGCGAGTTCTATTCTTCGAATCAAAGTAAGTTTTGTATGATCAAAACTTCAGTTTTTTTCACCCAGACTTTTCTCTAGTTTTCCTCAAAAACCTGAAGAAATCTTGTATCTTTTTCGTTGGAGATTGGTTGGTCAATTTCTTTTTGAAATAAGAACTCTGAGTAGATTAGTTTTTGAGTTATGCTAGGTGTTTGCTCTTGGATTAAAACGAATTTTTAGGCTTCGATTTCTGAAATTTGGTTTTTAGGGCATATAATGAGAATTTTTGAAAATCATAGAATTGATCTATTTTTAAATTCCTTTTTGCAAAACTAATTTGATTTCTAGTCTCTCTACAACAATAATGATTGTTGAGGTCAATTTTTCAAAATTTTGAAATAAACATTTTTTCGTGTTCTTGAATCTTTGTCGCAAGGTTTCTCAATTCTTTAACACTAGAGCAAAGATTATTTTTCTGGGTTATTGTGCTCATTGTAGCATTAGTAGGAACTCGGCATCTGTCAAAAGGGAACAAGATGGAGCAAACACAGAAGACGATGAAATGATCCTCAAATTGAGTCAGAATCAGAGGACAAGAGGACTGGGACGCATTTTGTAAGGAAGTACACAAGCTGTTGATAAGGAAGACAGTTTTTATTTAAAGAACAAAAAGCTAATGAAGTCTTCCTCACAACCAAGCAATATACAAGGCGCAAAAATGTCAAGAAGCGGTGGAATTCAAATCAATGGACCCCTCTCCAGAGCACACTCACTTCCTAGAGAATCTCCATGGATTGAAAGTCAGAATGCACCGTCCTCAATCTACGCTACCTCTTCGACCTCCAGGAGAGACACTACAGAAGCAAACATATTGTCCTCCATCCGACAAGAACAGAGGAGATTGTCTGTTGAACAAGAGCCAATTGTCGATAGACTTACAACGAATTACCTCTGGACAACAAAGATGAAAAGGAAATGTTCTAAAATATCAAGAATGCTTAAAGGAATTTTGCGCAAGCTGGATTGTAGCAGTTCAGACAGTTCTGATCTGGCATGATCATTTGCTCTAGTGATCTAATCTTAGGATTCTGTTTTGCAGGTTTTTAGTTTTAGGTTCTTACATTTTCTTTTTTGAACTTTTACTCTCTCCTTTTGTTTTGTAATTTTTGCTTAATTTTGTGACAAAAATGGGGAGAGAGAACAATGAATGACAATGGTTACAATGGTTTTGAGAACTTTGAACTTTTGGAGGTAAGTACAACTCAACTTTGGTTTTGTATTGTGTTTGAATGCATGCCCTCGACTAACTATTCGACTAACTATTTGGGCATGTAATATAACTAACAAGTTGTTGTTGACTAACAAACTTATGACATTTGGATTTTTAATGCTTAGAAGATATGTCCATGTCTGATTGGTATTTTAATACATATCTGATTTCATGAATGTCATGGTGAGTATAAACTCTATCTCTCTGTTTGGTTTTTGAATGCTAAATATTCTTGAGATACCTAACGATTTCTTTTGTCAAGAATGATTTCTTTTGCAGAGAGTACAGATGTCTAAGTCTAGAGTCTGTTTAGGAGTTTATCTCGTGTATTCATTTTTATTTGGATCTCAAATGTAAATTTTTATTGTATGGTGATAGCAACAAAAATACCTTTTTGAATTTTCTTATGTGGATTTATGTTTTGTCACGAAACCGCCAAAGGGGGAGATTGTTAAGGAACTTGTGTTGGCGTATTTCGTGAAAGTGGCTAAGTCTTGTAGATTGAAGATGAAGAAGTTTGGATCATATACCTCAATCTCAAGAAAGAAGAATTCAAAAGGATCAGGTACGTTTAACTAAATATATTTGGTGATCCGAATACTTCTTATAGTGTAGAAACACTTGAATAGATTTTTAATCGCATAAAAATCAAAAACTGGACATGTTATATGTTCAGGATCCGGATCAGGCACTACAGTCCGGACCCCGAACATAGGTAGTTCATGCGCAAATCCAGTCCGGAACACTTTGTTCAGTCCGGACCCCGAACGTGAATTTTGCAGAAACTGCATGAACATCCGGACCGTGGATCTTCAGTCCGGACCCCGAACGTGTGTTTTTTCTGGAAAAATTCTGTTTAACGCCGACTGTCCGGATCGCATTATTCCAGTCCGGACCGTCGTCCTGAAAACTTCCAGATAAGGTTAGTTTTTGATTCTTATCTTCTTCCAATGGTTTCTAACCTATAAATAACCCTACGATTCATTTTTTAGGGTAATCCAAAATACGTCGAAAAAGAAAATCCACATATAGAGAAGAAAGGAAATAACTAGATTAATTCTATGTTTCTTCATCTATATTGATTAATTTGATTCTAGGTTTTCAAACTCAGATTTTGAGTAGAATCAAATTAATGAATACTTAGATGGTATTTCCGATCTATCTTTGATCTAAGTATTCGGCGGATCATCACCACCCAAAAACAACGATTTTCCCCAAAATCGGCGCGTGGACTCGCGTGGCCTTGTGGATTCAAGGTGCTACCGCTCTCGTGGATTCGGAGCGAGGTACGTTCGTGGATTCGAGACGTGCTACTGGGTGAAGGCCGTGGATTCGGTCAGACATCGTGGATTCAGCGTTGGACGCAAATCGTGGATTCGAGGAGCGTTGCGGAGCGAGCGAAGAAGATCTACTAGGAGCGTATGGAAAAGGTTGAGTCGTGAGTGAGTACGTTACATCACCTTGTACGTGTTATAATTCTAGTGGATTTCACCGTGTTATCGGTCCCGTGGTTTTTTACTCCTGGTTTTGGAGTTTTTCCACGTAAAATCTTGCATGTCATTTATTCATTTCCGCATTGAGTTTTATTGCGCAAAGATTTTTGAGTGTTTATTGTTTACACCTATTCACCCCCCTCTAGGTGTTTTTTTCCCTATTTAGATCCATATTAGACATAACCCAACAACTAACGCTCCAGCGGTGTTCATGAATATGATGAATAGGATATTCAAGCCTTGCTTAGACTAGTTTGTAGTGGTCTTTATAGATGACGTCCTGATCTACTCTCGCATAGACAAAGAGCACGAGGAACACTTGCGAGTAATCCTCCAGACCCTCCGGGACCAGAAATTGTATGCCAAACTCAAGAAGTGTGAGTTCTGGCTCCGCGAGGTAGACTTATTGAGGACTCATAGTCTCAGCGTCGGATATAGCGGTGGACCCGAGAAAGGTAGAACCGTGACCAACTGGGTCCGGCCAACGACGGTACAGAGATCCGGAGATTCCTAGGATTGCAGGGTACTATAGACGCTTCGTGGAAGGCTTCTCAAAGATAGCCACTCCCCTAAATCAATTGACCCGAAAAAGGGGAGGAATTCATCTAGACGGCTCAATACCAGAAGTGCTTTGAGGAACTCAAGGACAGACTAACACGGGCGCCAGTGCTCACGCTCCAAAGCACAGAGAGGACTACGAGAGCTATTGTGACGCATCACGGAGCAGTCTTGGAAGCGTACTAATGCAAAGGGAAGGTCATAGCCTACGCATCAAGACAGCACAAGGAATATGAGCAGAACTACCCTACACACGACTTGGCTCATAGTAGTCGTGTTTTGCTCTAAAGCTCTGGAGACACTATCTTTACGGAGCGCACTGCAATGTGTTCTCCGATCACCAGAGCCTTAAGTACTTGTTCACACAAAAGGAGTTGAATTTACGACAAAGCGGTGGCTGGCTACTAGAAGAATACGATTTGTCTATC
Organism: Tillandsia fasciculata; assembly: GCA_029168755.2. Classification (NCBI taxonomy): domain Eukaryota; kingdom Viridiplantae; phylum Streptophyta; class Magnoliopsida; order Poales; family Bromeliaceae; genus Tillandsia; species Tillandsia fasciculata. The sequence goes on along the minus strand of JAQOTM010000293.1, from coordinate 200,638 downwards.
CATCACCACCCCGAAAGGCAAATGTGGTGGCCGACCGTCTTAAGCCGGAAGGGACAGACGGGAGAAACGGCGATGAGCACCTTTACCCAACAGAATTGTCTAATTGCAGAGTTCTCGCAATTAAGACGGAGGTAGTGCCGGCGGGTACGGTTACGCAACTCCTGTCTTAGTAGCTAAGCCTACTTTCATCGAGAGGATCTTGGAAGGCCAGACAACGGACACACAATTGCAACTTGTGTGGGACGGAATGTCTTCAGAACAAGGAGGCGATTTTATGGTTGGCACGGATAATGCAATAAGGTCCCGGGGACGAATTTGTGTGCCCATGTACCGGACATAAAGAAGAAATCCTGACGGAAGCGCATAGTGCTCCCTACACTGCGCATCCCGGGGGTACGAAGATGTACGGAGATCTGAGGCAGACCTTTTGGTGGCCCAGGTGAAGAAGGGGACGTAACGCAATTTGTGGTGCATTGTTTGGTATGCCAACAAGTGAAAACGAACACCAACGACCGGCAGGGAAACTACAGCCATTGCCCATACCGGAATGGAAATGGGAATGGATTACCATGGACTTCGTAACAGGTTTTCCGCGATCGCAACATGGACACGACGCGATATGGGTCATAGTGGACTGTCTGACAAAATCGGCCCATTTCTGCCCATCCACACGACGTGGACCCGAGACCAGCTGGCGCAAACTTACATCGACGATGTGTAAGGTTGCACAGAGTACCAGCGTCGATAACCTCTGATAGAGACACACCATTTCATGTCGAACTTTTGGCTGAGCCTACAGCGGGCATTGGGAACGAAACTGCAGTTCAGCACGGCTTTCCACCCGCAGACTGACGGACAATCGGAACGGGTAATCCAGATCCTCAAAGATATGCTCCGAGCGTGCGTGCTTGACTTGGGTGAGGGATGGTCGCGTTACCTACCCCTCATGGAATTCGCCTACAATAACAGCTACCAAGTAAGCATTCAAATGGCGCCGTATGAAGCCCTATACGGCGCCGCTGTCAATCTCCTATATGTTGGGATGACATGGGGAAGCGAACGTTTTGGGACCAATTCTAGTGGAGGAAACTGAGAGCGCGCCTTATCAGGCAGCGGTCGTCGACCGCCCAGAGCCGGCAGAAGAGTTATGCGGATCAGAGGCGACGCGATTTGGAGTTTATGGTGGGGGAACACATGTATACTCCGTGTATCGCCAACTAAAGGAACCAGACGTTTCGACTTAAGAGGGAAACTGAGCCCACGGTATGTGGGACCCTTCGAGATCTTAGAGCGCGTGAGCCCGGTGGCATACCGGTTGGCCTTACCGCCAAACCTCGAACGGATAGACAACGTGTTTCATGACTCGATGCTCCCACAATACCTTTCCGATCCGTCGCACGTCCTCAATGCTTCTGCCACCGAGTTGCATGAGGACCTGAGCTTCGACGAAACACCGGTTGTGAGTATTGTCATGTGAAGGTAAGGAACTACGCAACCGGACGATCCCCTACGTGAAGGTGCAATAGAGTAACCATGAGGAGCGTGAGGCGACTTGGGAACTAGAGACGAAGATGAGAGAGTCTTTTCCCAATTTGTTTAGCGAGGGTTGACGATAAGTTTCGAGGACGAAACTTCTTTTAAGGGTGTGTGGTGTAATATCACAACTTTTTGTGTATCGTTTTACCCTATTGCTAATAAATTACATATTATGAGAAAATCGAATTATCGGGTTTTCTTAAGTTGACAATCATGTGGTGCGGGTAATTTTCTGTGATAGAGCTCGAAAAATGATGAACGGCAGTGCGACCGGATCTGAGTTCCGACTTACGGATTCCCCAGAAAGGGGTTTCAAAGATCATGGTAACCGTAGTGTGCATTGGAATCCGTGCAAAAGATCGAGCACGCTTTTCGAGGGGGTGAGGAAATATTTCTTGGGATTAAATAATTATTATTAAATATTAAATACCCGGATGTGGTTTTACGGTACGTATCAAGAGGAAAATCATTCTTCTCGAAAAGAAAGAGAAAACCCTAAGCCGGAGAAAAGAAAGAAAAGAGGAAAGAAAACCCTAACCGAGGAAAAAGAATGAGAGAAGAAGAAAGCGGAGGAGTCCGATCGCTTCCGATCAACGTGCCCGAGCCGGAAGTGTGAGCGGATCATCTTCTTCGACGAGATCGTGGTAAGCGAAGTTCTTTTTTTGGTATTCGTTAGGGTTCGCCGTTTTCCGTTTAGTCGCCGCCGCCGCCGCCGCGAAGCCCTAGGGCACCGCCGTCGTCGCCGCCGCAGAAAAACCCTAGGGCATCGCCGCCACCGGCTGCACCGCACGAGCACACGCGTGCCGTGCGGGGCTAGTGCCGGCGCGGATGTGCCGCATGCGCCGCGCGGGGCTGGTGCCCGCGCGGCCGTCGCATGCGCCGCGCAAGGCTGAGCCCGTGCGGCCGCACCGCATGCGCCTCACGGGGCTGGTGCCCGCGCGGCGACGCATGCGCCGCGCGAGGCTGGAGCCCGCGCGGCCGCACCGCTTGTGCCGCACGGGCTGGTGTCCGCGCGGTGGTCGCATGCACCGCGCGGGCTGGAGCCCGTGCGGCCGCACCGCATGTCGCAAGCGCCGCGCGGGGCGCTGGAGCCCGCGCATGCGCCGCGCGGGGCTGGTGCCCGCGCGGTCGTCGCATGCGCCGTGCGGGGCTGGAGCCCGCGCGACCGCACCGCATGCGCCGCGCGGGGCTGGTGCCCCGCGCGGCGCGTCGCATGCGCCGCGCAGGCTGGAGCCCGTGCGGCCGGCCCACCGCATGCGCCACGCAGGGCTGGTGCCTGCCCGCGCGGCCGTCGCATGCGCCGTGCGGGGCTGGAGCCTGCGCGGCCTCACCCCTTTCGCCGCATGAGGCTGCTGCCCGCGCGGCCGTGCATGCACTGCGCGGGGCAGAGCCCGCGCGGCCGCGTGGCCGCCGGCATGCGCCGCGCGGGGCAGGCGCCCGCGCAGCTGCACAGCACGCGGTGCGCGTGCCGCGCGGGGGCCGCTTCGTCGCCGCCGTCGTCGCCGCCGCCACCGCGAGTCTTTGGTCCTTTTGTTTGCGCTTTCGGAGTGTGTTTTCCTTATGAGAGTTGTATCTTACCTGTTATGCCCTGTTGGGGGACTTTCTTTTAGGTCGGGTGTCGTCCGAAAGGTACGAGTCGATTCGCGGAGTTCCGGTCGACGCGATTTGAGGTGGGTACTTTTTGGCATTTTCGGTGTATAGTCATTCCTATGTAATTCGTGAAAATAAAGTAGATGTTTCTGTGGTAAACTGTCTAACCCCATTGCAAGAGAATCCCGTATTTATTTCTAAGTGAGGCGACTGAGGTCGCGGTGCCTTATTACATGCCGGTTTCGGCACATATGCTCATAATTGCTTACACGCATACCGGCGGTCTGGCCACCGCACAGGGTGTATTTTTTCAAAAAGATGGTACGTTGACCCGTGTACCCCACAACTAGTGATGATGGGGACCCCTCACGGTGAGGCGACTGCTACTTGGGTAGTAGAGGGGTTGGAGGCACCAAGGAATGAGCGCAGTAACTCTGAGGGTAGGTGCCCAGCATGATTTTGACAGGGGATATGGCGATTCATGAGGGGAGAGTGGAATGCTCTAGTGTATCGGTTTGTTCGGTACAGTATTTATAGCATTTACTTGTTTATCATCTACTTTATTAGTCACTGACTACCCACACTGTGACAGGTCCGAGCAGGGGCGGGAACCGAGACGACGGTGAGGCAGCGTTTAGAGTACCTTAGCCGTTTGAGGCTAAAGAACATTTTATTTACTTGCGGTTATCTTTTATTGTTTTTGGTTAGTAAGCTTGTGTTTGCTTGTTAGTGGAATAATGTGGATGTTGGGTTGAGATCCTAGCTTAGTGATGACATCATGTAACTGTGTTTCCTTAGACTTATATGCACCGTGTTTTCAAATAACAAAAATGGTTTCGAAAATGATTTCAAACTAAGTGTCGTGTGGGCATTGCTTTCCAAACCCGTGGATTTATCCTTTCAAGCCATGTTGCCGCCTAAAAGAGATTGCGGAAACATTTTGTAAAACCGGGTGTCGTGTGGACACTATTTTTCAAACCTATGGGTTTAACCTTTCATTCCTGATGTGGTGATTATTGTTATGGTTAAGTGTGATCTCTCCTTTTGATTGTTCTGTGATTGCATGGTTAAAGTACAAGTCGTGTTCGAGACGCCATACATATACAAAGGAGACTACGTCTGTTTGTGGAGTGAATTTGTAGATGGGGTGGGTCTGGCGCGCACCGTAGGCGAGGTGAATTTCAAGAAAAAAATATACATGTTTTTCCGCTCTTTTAAAACCTCCGGGGCGTGACATCATTCTGAGTTCTTGGCACGGTTTACGAGGCATCTTTAAATCCCTTTGTTGCTGGTGGCTTTTCTGGACAGCGGAGGCTTGTCGAATTTTTATCTCTGCGCTCGAGTGTTAGATTTCGGCCTGTGAGGACTCAATCGACATCTACTCTTCGCGAGGATCACCTTCGTATTTTTATTCGAATTTTTGAAGATTATCTCGCAGGTGAGAATTAATCTTCTTTAGGACAGATTTTTCAGCAGTGTATGTGTTATGGGAATTTTGACTTATTGCAATGTTTGGACCATATCTTTGTACCCAGAACGAGTTTTTGGGTGTTTTTGGACCCGTTGGAATCGTGGGAATCCGAGGATTGTCCCCGTTCAGTTTCAGCCTATTTAGATCTTGGTTTGACGCGCACTTCAGGTGGGTTGCTTCGTCTCCAAAACCGGTGGACGGTCCATTAATTTTATTATGTAGAAAGCATGCATGATTGTGAGATATGTTAGAATGCATGTTAGAGAGAGAGATGCTGTCTTTCCTGTGTCGTTATTGAAATCATGTTGGTTAATGTTTCCCTGATCTTGCTTTAGCCAAACTAAATGCTATTATTGGAACTTGACCTAGCACCCTGTCATATGTTACATGTGTAACCAGACTAGTAGAAAACTCTCACTTGGGCTAGGTTTATTTATGCTCTAGACATCCACACTTTACTTTCTATCCCTGGACATAGTATTTTCCTCGCCCGGGTAGTGGGCTGAGTGGTTGGGATTTCTCTTAGTGTGGGCTGCATGTTACACTCGTGCTTGGGGGCAGAGTGGAGTCTGGTAGATGGAGCTGGGCCTGTTACTTTATTATCGCGACTTGTCGACGCAGCCCCTCTGACTGGCCCCTTATGGGCAGTCACGGACGCCTACGTAAGTCCAGTCCTCCGTGGATGTAATGGCAGTAGGTGGGCGCAGGTTTGACTGGACCCCATGTGGCAGTAAGTGTGATTGGGTTGATTGTGTATACTGGGTTAGAGTCGATGCATCATTTTCATCTGTATCACCCTTTGAGCATTGTAGATAGAGGCATGATAGCTGTAAACTCTTTTCAGCTTATCTTTTCATTATTACAGATTTTCTGTTATCTTATGCCTCTAGTAGACTTAGTGGGCAGACCGTCGGGCTTGGTGGCGGTACCCACTGAGAAGTACGTGTTGGTGTAGTTCTCACACCCGCTGGTGGTTTTTCCCCCTCCCCTTCCTCTTTCCTCTCCTTTGTTTTGCAGAGTTTTTTGCGGGTGTTGCTAATCCTTCTGTTGTTGACCGAGGTGAGGGAGTCGCGAGCTAGTTCCCTACCCGTCCTTGGAGTATAACTGTACCCCTCTTTTTGGAGCTTAGTAGTATAGTCTACTGGATTATTGTTGTTAGTTATTTTTTAGAGTTTTATTTTTGAAAGACTTATGTATTGAGGTTCAGACTTGTACTATTTGATAGTTGTATTATTTCTTATTTCTTATTTCAGTAGTTTACTTTCAGTTCTGATATATATATAGCTTTAGTATCCTTCTTTTTGCAGGTTAGACGCTTCGTCTATACGGGATTTTCCGTATGGGCGGCGGATCTGTCGGCGGGTCCGGGTCGCAGTTTTGACCCCGGGGCGTGACAGGTGGAGTCCTCCAAAGTTGATGAAGAAGATGATCAATGGGTCTTCAAAATCCTCCAAGAAACTCAGGGATTGTAGAGGATAGGTAGATAAATCTCTGGTAAAAATCCCTCAAAAAAATCAAGTCCCAAAAGGGCTCTAATGTAGAGAAGAAACTCTTTAAAAAGACTAAGGTGTCACACCCCGGGGGTTTAAACGCGCGGAAGGGTAGCCACCGATGCTCCCAAATTTACATACATTTTTTTTTTGAAACCGATCTCCCCCGGCTCGTGCCCAGACCCGCCGCATATACAAATTCACTCTGCAAACGGGCAGAGTCTCCTTTGTATATGCACGGCGTACTAACTACAAAGACCATAATATCATACCTTTAACCACACTAGTTCAATCATCAAATACATACAACCATTTTCCATAAGTAACAGAGAGGCCGAGTATTTTTGAAAGGATAAAACCGCAGGGTTTTGGAAGCGGTGCCCACACGACACCCAGGTTTTACAAAGCCATTTCGAAATCCATAAATCCACAGGGTTTTGAAAACGGTGCCCACACGACACCAGTATTTTTCAAATCCTTTTCGCAATGTTTTCTTTCCTTTTCTTTTAGTTTGAAAACGGCCAATTATCCGATAGCAACTAAACATGCATCCACAGAGTACTGTAATAAATCCAACATCCAAATCATCCTCACAAAAGTATCACACCCACATAGCTATTAACAGATAATGAAATGAGCAAAAGGAGAACTAACCACAGTCTGCAGCCTCGAAGGGCCGATAGACCTCTCATCGCGGCCTCACCGTCGCCCTAGCTCTCACCCCTGACTGAACCTGTCACAGAGTGGGGAGTCAGCGACACAAGATACAAAGTATGAAAAGCATGAAGGCTATAACTAAAGCAAACTGTAAGAAAGATCAGAGCAACCGCCCTCGTCACTGTGCATTCGACAGTAAAATGCAATAAGGGCTAAAAGTAAGGCAAACCAATGAAAAACCTGAGTAACCGCCCTCCACAATGTGCAACCAACAGTGAGAAACCCTGTGTAAAACAATCCGGGCACCTCCCCCGGCAACCGCACCGAGCACCTATCTCGGAAACCCCGCCGAGCACCTGCCTCGGCCGCCGAGCACCTGCCTCGGCCGCCGAGCACCCGCCTCGGCATCACCGCTCACACCCTCCACCCACGAGGGCCCCCATTACGTCACCGTCACGTGGGGTACACGGGTCAACGTACCACTTTTCCGGAAAAGCACACCCTCGCGGTGGCCAAACCGCTGGTGTGCGTGCAGCAACCTCGAGCATCGACCGAGCACCAACCTCAGCCAACCAAACCGAGCACCTACCTCGGTAAACTAGACCGAGCACCTGCCTCGGTAAACTAGACCGAGCACCTGCCTCGGCAATCACCCCTAACATAATGTATCATCGGGCCCCCGACCCTCAGTCGCCATAAATATGATGATAATAAACACGTAAGTGCATACAGGGGTTAGCAATATTTTAACATGTCAAACCTTTACCCTTACCAATTACCCTCGTTTCCCGACTCAAGAACCGTCGAGAGAGGAACCCACCTTGCTACGTCCGACTGTCACACCGATCACCGTCCTCATCGCTAGTATGCTCCAAACAACCCTACTGTTGTTCGGAGCGGGTGAACTGCCCGTCCAGTCTCCCACCGCGACGTTCATTAATCCGGAGGTCCATGTCACCCCCCCCCACTACCCCTTACAAGATAAATATAACAATAAAGGAGACATGCACAAAGGGGTTCTAAGGGGTACCCACCTCGAAGTCAGTCGAACAAACCACCTGGAACGCCCCGCGCCCTCGAACGACAATCGGACCTAAAAGAAAGTCCCCAGAAAGTACAGATCAGTAATAATCCAATTTTTCTCAAACAAAAACGTGTTTAGTCCGTCACCGCCGATGAATCGACCATTTTGCCGACTCATGGGTCGTAAAGCAAAGATCTGTTCAATGGAAGTCAACGGATTCCGAACGAAAGGTTAGGAGATCAAGTGAACGCTGTCCCCAACAGCCTTCCATGCTACAATTACATTTAGACCCCCCGGACATTGCCAAATTCCCATTTTATACATATAAAATCCACTATTTATGCCCCGACTTTTAACTCGGGAAACCAAATACCAAAATAATTTACCCGTAACTAGATCATAACGTGCCGGACCCCGTGCTCATGGTCTCGGATCAATTTGGGCCAAGGAGTTACAAATTAGCCCATGAACAATGCGTCTCTAGGTTCCATGTTGCTTAAAAATATTATCCTATCAAGTCATTCTCAGTTTTTGTGTGAGCATTGTGCTCAGGGGTGTCCAAAAGAACAGAGGCTCGCCTCTGAGCCTCTTCCAGCCCACCAAAACCAGGTGTACGAGTAACACGATCAAACCGGAGCACGACGTAGAGGTTTAGTTAAAATAACAATTCAGGACAGCAACCAAGTTGTACAATGATTTCAGGACATCAAAATGAAACAAGGGCTCACCTAAGGCAGGTTGCAAACCCTCCGGTTTGGCTGCTGGAGCAAAAGCCACTCGCCCTCGTTTTCTTGGAGCGCGGCTTGGCCGGGTTCATCTCCCACTCGGTCGTTCTTCAAACTAAGGTGAGCATCACCTTTCTGGGACATCCAGTAGTGGAAACAACCTCTTCCCACGAAGCTTGGTAGCTCCCCGTGCTCCCCAACCCGAGGAAGGAGAAGATAAAGCTTCAAAAGCCCATTAATGGCAACTTGTGAACCGTGGTGCATGGGCTGCATGCAAAGGGACTAAAGGCAAGCTTAAGGTGCAAGAATACTTACCAGGGCTGGCCGGCACCGGAGAAGGCGACGGCGGCGGCGGCGGTCAAGAACAAGAACCCGCCCACTAGGGTTTGCTCGCCCGCACTCCACACTGCACCAGAGCCCACCAGACTTCACAACATGTCTTCTGGGACTCAGCAGAACCATCTGGTCAAGTTTAGTCCAAGGCCGGAGCTCCGGAGGCAGCGCGCGCGAACCCCGGCCAAAAACTAGGTTTCCGGCGACCCTTCTCCACCCGCCTGTAACCGGAGGTCCACAGACCTCGGGGCTTGACCTGGATCATCCTCTTGGTGTCAGTAGCCGACTGCAAGGGTCCAAGTTGCCGAAAAATCCATAAAGACAAGGGGCTCACCTCGTCGGACCCGAGGAAGAAGAGGATGATGGCCCAGTGGCTCGCGGCGGTTCTGGGCGGTCGGGGTTCTTCGATCTGACTCTCTGGTGGCCGAGGATGATCTCAGATGGAATTTGGAGAGACCCTAAGCCTCCCCGTTGCTTCCTTCTCCACCAACCCGAAAGCAAGGCAAGATCTTGCTTTTCCGGCGAGGGGAGGTGGCGGCCGGCGGCGCTGCGGGTGCAGCCGTCGGAGCAGGAGAAGAGGGAGTCGCGAAACCTTCTCTGGCGTGGCTGGGTGCGATGGATCCGAGGCTAGGGCACCTCGGGTTTACTTGTATACATTGGCACAAAATGCCAAAAGGTCCCTCATCCAACACTATCTAGAGTCGGGTCCACTCGCGGGGACTTCATCTCACACAAAGGCCCCTCTCCAAAGAATCTCATTGGATTCCGCACATAAAATGCGGGGACTCTTATGCAAAAACACCGCTTTTCGCCGCTTTTCATGCTTTACGAGGCCATCGGGTCTTCAAACTGAAAAACGGACACCACCACGACGTCCGGCTCGACGAAATCTATAAAGTAGTGATTTTAGTTTGTCGCATTCGATCCCCTATAATTTTAAAATCCATCAAATACGGTAAAATAGACAAATCTGCACGCTTTACGATGCTTCCGGCTCGTCAAATGGAAATTTCGTCGGCGCCACAGCGCTCAGATCGATGACGCCATTTAAATCGACTACCTGGATCGTCAGATTCGGACCCCAGACAGTCGATCGGGCGACGTTGGCCAACGCGGGAAATAAATCAGGGTGTTACTATTCAATCACTATTCACTTAAGTCGCGGGCCCCACTAGTTTTCTTGCCGATTTCAGGACGATCCGACCGTCGGATCAACAGACGGTCTATACCATTTTCACTCGATTCGGTGAGACGGTCGCACTGGAGATTTCAGATTTCCGAAATCAGACTCGGATCGGAAAGGCGGAATTTGTGTTTCGGAAACTGTGCCATCCGCACACCGGTATACACACCACTAAGGTTAATTTTGTTTCCTCGCACACATTCACACATGAAAAACACTCTTTATACCAACTCAAATTTCCCGAGTATTACATCACTCACACCTTAAAAGAAGTTTCGTCCTCGAAACTTAAACACACCAGGAATCCAATAAGTGGGGAAAGGGCCCAATCATGCCCGATTTGCGCTCCCAAATGGCTTCGCGCCCCCTCGTGATCCTCGCATTTCCCTCTGGCACTAGGAGAGATTGCAGTTTCCCCAACGGCGCTGATGTTTTGCCTTTATTCGACGACCAACCCAATAGCGAGCCACGAGTTGTGCTACATCCCTTGTCAATTTAAGCCACCAAAAGTCTGCTTAGGGTCTTAGCTTTCCCCTGCTACCTTACTACACTTCCAAGTCCGTTCCGTAATGCATCACCATAAACCTCAAACTTCTCACCGGTGCCGCTAGTGCGCACACTAGTGCCCGTGTTAGCCTAACCTTGCGTTCTTCGAAGCTCTCCTGACTTTTAGCCGTCCCAAAAAGCCCCCCTCGCGATGCCCAAACTCACACCTTTTGAGTTTGGCCTACACTCTCTGGTCCCTGAGAGTCTGCAAGGTCACTCGTAAATGCTCCTCGCCCGTACGCGAGTTGATCCAAGAAGGGTCTGAACATTCTGTTCATCATACCCATGGACACCGCTGGGGCGTTCAAATATCCACCCCCGAAGCAATGATACGCGAAGCGCCCTAAGATTTCAGACAACCGACGGCTCAACCCACCCGGCAACCCTACCGTCCCGTCCCTCTTGATCGAAACTAACCAGAGTAAGCCTGCTCCTCGACTTGGAGTTCCCTGTTATGACGCCACCGGTTCGCGGACCACCTCTGACGGTGCTGAGCATTCAGCAACCAAAGTCTCGCGATGCGTCGAGGTACCCTGGTCCTACCACCAAACCCGGACCGACGGGCCCTTAAATGCCCAACATAACCTGACAACACAGAAAAAAGTGGGGAAGAAACCACTCTAATACCCTCGCGAACTCCCGGTTGTGCCAACCAAACCAGCCGGGTCACCGCCTACGAGTAATCCTCCTCTGAAACAACGAACCCGCCCGTCACCAACACGGACCACCTCCACCCGTCACCAACACGGGCCACTTCCACCCGTCACCAACACGGGTCACTTCCACCCGTCACCAGCACGGGCCACTAGCTCGGAGCATAACCACTATCCTGCCTTGTCCGCTCCGACGGTCCGTCCTACCGAGGCGACGGTCAAAACTAAAGCTAGGTTTCAGCTCTAAGACCTCCTTCCGTCCTGGCACTGAAAAGGGTGCGACATTCTGATTAACCACTGACGCTCGGTCCCAATCCGTCGCCCTTCCCAGCACTAGGCAACGAACCGAGCAGCAACCACTCAGACCAAACAGTCACACTCCCAACCAAGAGGACTCTGGGCTCTAGGTCCGCTAAGACAATGGCCTCCGGATACAGTAGACTACCTATCCAAAACCCATCGGGTCGGGAAAGGATAAGCAACGATAATAGCGAGAATCACCTTGTCATCCAACTGCCTAGATTTACTATGCGCACTCGAGGGATCACGCGTCAACCTATTAACGAGACGACCTAACCGACCCTCTTGTGCCGAACCTGAGAACTCAGCCCAGAGCTACACCACCACAGCTCCCTTAAAAGGAGCTAACCGACACCACCCAGCGTCAAAAAGCTAAACACCCTCTAAAAAGTCGCCACTTACGCACGCTTGTGCGAAACGAGGCATGGCCTCTCTGAACAAAATTTATCCCAAACGAACAAGGTTTACTAGTCCCGGTGGTCTCCTTTTTAACCTAAAGGGGCACCCCAAACTCTACCAGGAAGATTTCTACACCCGTCGCAGTATTCACCGCAACAGTTGAACTGTGGGTAACAGCCGTAGGGAAAGAACCCTTATTCCCACGCATACCTTGCCCAAGATGCAAAGGTTCAGCCGACGATCCGCTGTAACCTAAAACCGGAAGACCTAAAAGGTACAACCTTAGGCAAGAGTCACCCCGTTACCCATGTCCGATAAAGCAGCTGACACACTAACAACCACCGGCGGATTACACTACCACCAGTTACCATTACTAACGACGACCAGGACAATGTCAGAGGAAGGGGTTTGGAAGACAAAAGCCGGCGCAACGATCTGCTGTGCTCTCCGCCACACCAAATGCATGATCACCGTTAGCAGGCCCACCGTGTCCTGTGCTGGTTGTTTAATCCATTGATTCCCAGCAACCATCAAGACCCCGGTGGCAGCCGGCCTCGACCCCAACCTCCACATCAACCCGACTACACTAGTACAACACCCGAGCTAAACCAGGAAACAAAACTTAACAATCCCGCACTCTCGCATCTCTACGCACCTATACCCTGATCATTTCATTAGTTAGTAGCCAGTGGTAATGTGCTTCTGTGGATGTTGGACAACGACTACTGTGGTTAAAGTTGTTTTTCTCTGATACCATCTTAATCTGTCACGCCCCGAGGGTTTAAACGCGCGGAAGGGTAGCCACCGATGCTCCCAAATTTACATACATTTTTTTTTTGAAACCGATCTCCCCCGGCTCGTGCCCAGACCCGCCGCATATACAAATTCACTCTGCAAACGGACAGAGTCTCCTTTGTATATGCACGGCGTCCTGACTACAAAGTCCATAATATCATACCTTTAACCACACTAGTTCAATCATCAAATACATACAACCATTTTCCATAAGTAACAGAGAGGCCGAGTATTTTTGAAAGGATAAAACCGCAGGGTTTTGAAAGCGGTGCCCACACGACACCCAGGTTTTACAAAGCCATTTTGAAATCCAAAATCCTTTTCGGTGCCCACACGACACCAGTATTTTTCAAATCCTTTTCGCAATGTTTTCTTTCCTTTTCTTTTAGTTTGAAAACGGCCAATTATCCGATAGCAACTAAACATGCATCCACAGAGTACTGTAATAAATCCAACATCCAAATCATCCTCACAAAAGTATCACACCCACATAGCTATTAACAGATAATGAAATGAGCAAAAGGAGAACTAACCACGGTCTGCAGCCTCGAAGGGCCGATAGACCTCTCATCGCGGCCTCACCGTCGCCCTAGCTCTCACCCCTGACTGAACCTGTCACAGAGTGGGGAGTCAGCGACACAAGATACAAAGTATGAAAAGCATGAAGGCTATAACTAAAGCAAACTGTAAGAAAGATCAGAGCAACCGCCCTCGTCACTGTGCATTCGACAGTAAAATGCAATAAGGGCTAAAAGTAAGGCAAACCACTGAAAAACCTGAGTAACCGCCCTCCACAATGTGCAATCAACAGTGAGAAACCCTGTGTAAAACAATCCGGGCACCTCCCCCGGCAACCGCACCGAGCACCTATCTCGGAAACCCCGCCGAGCACCTGCCTCGGCCGCCGAGCACCTGCCTCGGCCGCCGAGCACCCGCCTCGGCATCACCGCTCACACCCTCCACCCACGAGGGCCCCCATTACGTCACCGTCACGTGGGGTACACGGGTCAACGTACCACTTTTCCGGAAAAGCACACCCTCGCGGTGGCCAAACCGCTGGTGTGCGTGCAGCAACCTCGAGCATCGACCGAGCACCAACCTCAGCCAACCAAACCGAGCACCTACCTCGGTAAACTAGACCGAGCACCTGCCTCGGTAAACTAGACCGAGCACCTGCCTCGGCAATCACCCCTAACATAATGTATCATCGGGCCCCCGACCCTCAGTCGCCATAAATATGATGATAATAAACACGTAAGTGCATACAGGGGTTAGCAATATTTTAACATGTCAAACCTTTACTCTTACCAATTACCCTCGTTTCCCGACTCAAGAACCGTCGAGAGAGGAACCCACCTTGCTACGTCCGACTGTCACACCGATCACCGTCCTCATCGCTAGTATGCTCCAAACAACCCTACTGTTGTTCGGAGCGGGTGAACTGCCCGTCCAGTCTCCCACTGCGACGTTCATCAATCCGGAGGTCCATGTCACCCCCCCCCCCTACCCCTTACAAGATAAATATAACAATAAAGGAGACATGCACAAAGGGGTTCAAAGGGGTACCCACCTCGAAGTCAGTCGAACAAACCACCTGGAACGCCCCGCGCCCTCGAACGACAATCTGACCTAAAAGAAAGTCCCCAGAAAGTACAGATCAGTAATAATCCAATTTTCCTCAAACAAAAACGTGTTTAGTCCGTCACCGCCGATGAATCGACCATTTTGCCGACTCATGGGTCGTAAAGCAAAGATCTGTTCAATGGAAGTCAACGGATTCCGAACGAAAGGTTCGGAGATCAAGTGAACGCTGTCCCCAACAGCCTTCCATGCCACAATTACCTTTAGACCCCCCGGACATTGCCAAATTCCCATTTTATACATATAAAATCCACTATTTATGCCCCGACTTTTAACTCGGGAAACCAAATACCAAAATAATTTACCCGTAACTAGATCTTAACATGCCGGACCCCGTGCTCACGGTCTCGGATCAATTTGGGCCAAGGAGTTACAAATTAGCCCATGAACAATGCGTCTCTAGGTTCCATGTTGCTTAAAAATATTATCCTATCAAGTCATTCTCAGTTTTTGTGTGAGCATTGTGCTCAGGGGTGTCCAAAAGAACAGAGGCTCGCCTCTGAGCCTCTTCCGGCCCACCAAAACCAGGTGTACGAGTAACACGATCAAACCGGAGCACGACGTAGAGGTTTAGTTAAAATAACAATTCAGGACAGCAACCAAGTTGTACAATGATTTCAGGACATCAAAATGAAACAAGGGCTCACCTAAGGCAGGTTGCAAACCCTCCGGTTTGGCTGCTGGAGCAAAAGCCACTCGCCCTCGTTTTCTTGGAGCGCGGCTTGGCCATTCATCTCCCACTCGGTCGTTCTTCAAACTAAGGTGAGCATCACCTTTCTGGGACATCCAGTAGTGGAAACAACCTCTTCCCACGAAGCTTGGTAGCTCCCCGTGCTCCCCAACCCGAGGAAGGAGAAGATAAAGCTTCAAAAGCCCATTAATGGCAACTTGTGAACCGTGGTGCATGGGCTGCATGCAAAGGGACTAAAGGCAAGCTTAAGGTGCAAGAATACTTACCAGGGCTGGCCGGCACCGGAGAAGGCGACGGCGGCGGCGGCGGTCAAGAACAAGAACCCGCCCACTAGGGTTTGCTCGCCCGCACTCCACACTGCACCAGAGCCCACCAGACTTCACAACATGTCTTCTGGGACTCAGCAGAACCATCTGGTCAAGTTGAGTCCAAGGCCAGAGCTCCGGAGGCAGCGCGCGCGAACCCCGGCCAAAAACTAGGTTTCCGGCGACCCTTCTCCACCCGACTGCAACCGGAGGTCCACAGACCTCGGGGCTTGACCTGGATCATCCTCTTGGTGTCAGTAGCCGACTGCAAGTGTCCAAGTTGCCGAAAAATCCATAAAGACAAGGGGCTCACCTCGTCGAACCCGAGGAAGAAGAGGATGATGGCCCAGTGGCTCGCGGCGGTTCTGGGCGGTCGGGGTTCTTCGATCTGACTCTCTGGTGGCCGAGGATGATCTCAGATGGAATTTGGAGAGACCCTAAGCCTCCCCGTTGCTTCCTTCTCCACCAACCCGAAAGCAAGGCAAGATCTTGCTTTTCCGGCGCGGGGAGGTGGCGGCCGGCGGCGCTGCGGGTGCAGCCGTCGGAGCAGGAGCAGAGGGAGTCGCGAAGCCTTCTCTGGTGTGGCTGGGTGCGATCGATCCGAGGCTAGGGCACCTCGGGTTTACTTGTATACATTGGCACAAAATGCCAATAGGTCCCTCATCTAACACTATCTAGAGTCGGGTCCACTCGCGGGGACTTCATCTCACACAAAGGCCCCTCTCCAAAGAATCCCATTGGATTCCGCACATAAAATGCGGGGACTCTTATGCAAAAACACCGCTTTTCGTCGCTTTTCACGCTTTTCGAGGCCATCGGGTCTTCAAACTGAAAAACGGACACCACCACGACGTCCGGCTCGACGAAATCTATAAAGTAGTGATTTTAGTTTGTCGCATTCGATCCCCTATAATTTTAAAATCCATCAAATACGGTAAAATAGACAAATCTTTACGATGCTTCCGGCTCGTCAAACGGAAATTTCGTCGGCGCCACTGCGCTCAGATCGACGACGCCATTTAAATCGACTACCTGGATCGTCAGATTCGGACCCCAGACAGTCGATCGGGCGACGTTGGCCAACGCGGGAAATAAATCAGGGTGTTACTATTCAAATCACTATTCACTTAAGTCGCGGGCCCCACTAGTTTTCTTGCCGATTTCAGGACGATCCGACCGTCAGATCAACAGACGGTCTATACCATTTTCACTCGATTCGATGAGACGGTCGCACTGGAGATTTCAGATTTCCGAAATTAGACTCGGATCGGAAAGGCAAAATTTGTGCTTCGGAAACTGTGCCATCCGCACACCGGTATACACACCACTAAGGTTAATTTTGTTTCCTCGCACACATTCATACCTGAAAAACACTCTTTAGACCAACTCAAATTTTCTGAGTATTACATAAGGAGAAAAAGAAGGGGAAGGAATCCCTCTGTTCAAGTGTAAGACCCGGCCTTTCCTTTCACCTTCCCGTTTCCCTTTCTTTTGACGGTTCGGCTGAGGGTCTATTTTTGGGGTTTTTTCCAGGCAGCCCGTCGGGGCTCGCGGACATTTTTAGGCGGTAGGGTTCGCGAAACGGAGCACGGGGACGCGATCGGCTCTGGATTCCGACTCCCGGTTCATCCAGAATAAATTTTTGAAGTTTGGACCCCCTCGTGGGTGCTCCGGGATTCGTGCTGACGATCTGCACGACTGGTGAGGCATTTTTCTAACCCCTACGCTACCTGATCGGCCAGGGCATGTGGGACTTGGATTTAATCGTCACCTTTTCCTCTCATATGTTAGGGCAAATAGGAGGCGATTAAATAAAATCGCCAAAACCCTAGTGATTTGGGACGTTCGAGCAAGGAAAGGAAGAGGAACCCTAGCTCTTCCCCGTAGCGATCCAAGGTGCGGCGCGAAGCTTTTCGGGGATCTCTGGACGAAGGCGGGTAATTTCTCTTCCTCCTCTTTCCCCTCGCGAAGCAAGGTACGTCTTTGGAGTTCTTGTTTTCGTAGTTTTCGGTGAGGGGGGGGGGGGGGAGAACGTTCGCGGCTTTGGGGGTTGGAGCGGCCGGGGCCGCCGCCGCCGCCGCCGCGCGGGCCGCCTGCGGGTGGGGCGCCGTGCGGCAGGCGCGCCGCGCGGGCCGCCTGCGGGCGGGGCGCCGCGCGGCAGGCGCGCTGCGCGGGCACCCGCCCGCAGGCCGGCACCGCGCGGGCAGGGGCCGTGCGGGCCGCCTGCAGGCGGGGTGCCGCGCGGCAGGCGCGCTGCGCGGGCGCCGCCCGCAGGCAGGCACCGCGCGGGAAGGGGCCGCGCGGGCCGCCTCCAGGCGGGGCGCCGCGCTGCAGGCGCGCTGCGCGGGCGCCCACCCGCAGGCAGGCACCGCGCGGCAGGGCCCGCGCGGGCCGCTTGCAGGCGGGGCGCCGCGCGGCAGGCGCGCTGCACAGGCGCCGCCCGCAGGCAGGCACCGTGCGGGCAGGGGCCGCGCGGGCCGCCTGCAGGCGGGGCGCCGCGCGGCAGGCTCGCTGCGCGGGCGCCCGCCCGCAGGCAGGCACCGCACGGCAAGGGGCCGCGCGGGCCGCCTGCAGGCGGGGCGCCCCACGGCAGGCGCGTCGCGCGGGCCGCCAGCAGGTGGGACACCGCGCGACGAGCGCGCCGCGCAGGCGCTGCCTGCGGGAGGGCGCCGTGCGGGCTGGGGCCGCGCGGGCCACCCGCAGGCTGCACGCTGCGCGGCAAGCGCGCCGTCAGGCCGCCGCAACGGGTTGGGGCCGTTGGGGAGCGTTTCGCAGACAAAGGGCGCACCGCACAGGTTGGTGCTGTGCGGGCGCGCGAAGTCCGGGGTTGCGCCCATTGTCTGGGTCCAGTCTGGGGTCAGTGTGGGTTTCGGATCCCTTGGTCTTGACATATCCTTATTCCTCCAGGAGCGCGGTACGTCGTTGGCGACAGGTGCAAAGACACGGACGAGTCGAGCGCGGGACGACACGCACGAGGTGGGTACATTCCCGGGGATGGTGGGAATAGGAATTTAAAGATAGAAATAGTATGCTGGGGCAAGGTGAATAGTAAATTTCCTCTCGTTTATGTACTAACCCGGTATTGTTATTATTATTATTACTATTTGGCTTACTGTCGATCTGAGGCTCTTGTTTTGCTACACGCACACCGGCGGATTGGCCTCCGCATGGGTGTGCTTTTCCGGAAAAGTGGTACGTTGACCCGTGTACCCCACGCAATGGTGGCGTTAGGAATGGGGGCCCTCATAGGTGGGGGGTGTGAGCGGGGATGCCGAGGTAGGTGCTCGGCGGCCGAGGCAGGTGCTCGGCAGGGGACACCGGGGTAGGGGCCCGGTGCTGCGGTCGGGAAAGGTGCCCGGTTTTATTATGATATAGGGTGTGACTATCGTGGGTGTTGTTGAGAGGGACGGTTGCTCCGGTTACGGTGGTTTGTTATGCTTATAGTCCTTTTTGCTTATCATACTATTTCTAGTCACTGACTTCCCACTTCGTGACAGGTTCGTCCAGGGGCGAGTGCTAGGGCACCGGTGAGGCCGCAAGAGTGCTGTTCTGACATTGATCTACTTCAGACACAGTGACTCCTCTTTCCCTTTCTCTTTTATTACTCATGTTAGTTAGTTGTGGTTTGCGACACCCCCGTGGGGTCGAAGTGGATGTTGCCCTTCCATTCATTTATGTTATTGAATGTTGTTTTATTCCTTACTTGGCCGTTTTAAACAATGAAAAACCAAGAATGATAAAATCGTTTGCGAAAACTGCTTTTAAAACGTAGGTGTCGTGTGGACACCGGATTTTAAAACCTTGTGGAATTTATGTGGTTTCGAAATAGTTTTCAAAAATGATGACGTCGAGTGGGCGTCGCTTTTAAAACCTTGCGATTATTTATCCTTTCAACTCAGTCGGCCCTTTTTCTTGTATAAAGGTTGAGGGAAAGTTTGGAATGCATGTTGTATGTGTTTGTACCTCGATTAGTGTGGTTAATGCTTGAGATGAATGTATGATGTAATCAGGACGCCGTGCATATACAAAGGAGACTCTGCCAGTTTGTAGAGTAAAATTTGTATGTGCGGCGGGTCTGGGCACGCGCCGGGGAGTAATGGTTCTCTAAAAAACATATATATATATATATATACCTGTTTTAGCGGAGCATCGGTGGCTCATCTTCCGCACATTTAAACCCCCGGGGCGTGACAGATTAAGATGGTATCAGTGCCAAACTTTAACCACAATAGTTGGGGCCCAACATCCACGGGGCGCAATGCACTAACTACTGATTAATAAAGTGAACTTGGGATAGACAAATAGAACGCGAGTGCTCTTGGGGCGGGAAGGGGGAAATTAGCGTTTTTCTTCCTTTTAGGGCCAGCGTTTGCGGTGTTATCTTTTAATTTAAGCTAGAAGTAACTGGTTTGTGCATGTGTTCAGATCATGGTGAGAACTAGAGCTACCGCCGAGGACGCTGGGGCGGACGCAGCGGCGACGGCGACTGCGGAGAACCAACTCCTGAGGCAGCAGTTACGGGAGATGGCGGGGCAGTTGGCGGCCCTGACGGATCACGTGCGCCAACTAACACAGCAACAGCAGGCCGCTGCAGCGGTGGTAGTCGCCCCGGGCCCTCTTCCGGGGCCAACTGCACCGGCGACTGGACCGCCGACGATGGAGGCCGAAGCAGGAGCTGCCCCTACCCGGGCCGCGGCGCCTGAGGTGCCGTTAACCCAACAGACGGTGCCGGATGTAGCCCCTCCGGCGGCAGCAGCAGGATCGACGCCGGGAATTTCAGCCAGGGACACCCCCGTGGAGACCGGGGTGAGGCCTCCTACCGTCATGGCCGCTATCGCCACGGGGGAGGGCTCGGCTCCGCCAACGGAGCGGGATCGCGTGCGTGCCAACTTAGCAGACTTCAAGAAGCACGACCCGCCGACATTTGAGGGGGAGACGACGGACCCCTGGGTCGTGGAGAAGTGGGTGGATTCAATGGAAAAATTGTTCGAGGACCTACTGATGGATGACCACGAGCGGGTTCCCCTGGCCGTTCACTTTCTAGAGGGGAACGCCCGCATATGGTGGAAGACGGTACGCCCCGACTCCGCGAAGGGTACTGCCCTCCCGTCGTGGACCACTTTTAAGCAACAACTGTTCGGGGCGTTCTTTACGAACAGCGTCAAGAAGCAACTAGAGGACGATCTCAACCACATTAAACAGGGAACCAGAACAGTGATGGAGTACCAACGGGCGTTCGTGAGGCTGGCGAACTGCGTCCCGTTCGTCATCCGGGACGAGTCTCATAAGGCCCAACTGTTCGTGGATGGACTGAGGACCGACATTTTCCAAGTGGTGGATGCGGCAGATCTACATACCTTTCAGGGGGTGGTCGACCGGGCCACCATAGTAGAGCGCGGCTTCGCCGTTACGCGCGCTCGAAGGGATGGTCCCCATCAGTAAGAAGACAGAAAGCGGACTCAGACCTTTTCAGGGAGAGGCTCCTCCGGTGGGAGTCGGCCCTCTAAGCGGTGGAGGTCCCAGCAGAGGATCAGGGGCGCGCCAGGAGGAGGACAACGCTCGGACAATCGGCCTTGCGTGATCTGCGGCGGGGCGCACCGAGTGACGGAATGCTCCCAGAGACAGGACCATTCTTTCCGATGTGGCAAGCAGGGGCACTTCCGCTTCAACTGCCCCCTGAACCAAGGCACTGCATCGTCAGCAGCCTCCGCGCCGTCATCCCAGCACGCGGGGCGAGGAAAAGCTCCGATGGCGTCAGCTTCCAGACCGCCAGCACCCCGACCAGCAGGGGACAGGCCGCCACCATCGGGAGGCCGCGTCTACTCAATGAACCAGCAGGAGGCATACCCGTCTGAGCACGTCATCGCAGGTATCACACTTGTTTCCGTTTACCGTGCTAGAACCCTTTTTGATACCGGAGCAACCCTCTCGTTTATGTCTGGTGACTTTGCACTAACCCATGGTTTTGAGATGAGACCCTTACCCAGTCTGATGTCTGTTCACACCGCGGGAGGGACCCTGGAGGCCCGCAACTTTATACCATCCTGCCCGATAAGGTTGGGGAGGCTTTCCTGCCCCTGGGATCTGGTAGTGATCCCATTGAAGGAATACGACGTGGTGCTAGGGATGGATTGGCTCACGGAGTACCAAGCGGTGATTGACTGTGAGAAGCGCCAGGTGCGGCTACTGCATCCAGAGTTCCCAGAGAACGTGTACTTGGCATGCAAGAGCGTCTCCTTTTCATCCATCATACCAGCGTCGCGAGCCAGGAAATTGATTGAGATAGGGTGTGTGGCCTACTTGGCGTCGGTGGCCCTGGCCACGGGACCCTCTACGGCACTCTCCGACATTCCGGTGGTGAGGGACTTCCCAGATGTCTTCCCGACCGAGCTACCTGGACTAACCCCCGAGCGAGAGGTTGAGTTTCCGATCGAGCTTCCACCCGGTACCCGACCGATCACAAAGGCCCCCTACCGAATGGCCTTTGCAGTACTGAAGGAACTAAAGGCGCAGCTTGAAGATCTCCTGGACAAGGGATTCATTAGACCGAGTGTGTCGCCTTGGGGCGCACCGGTACTCTTCGTGCGAAAGAAAGACGGGAGTTTGCGGCTTTGCATCGACTACCGGGAAATCAATAAGGCCACTGTGAAGAACAAATACCCCCTACCCAGGATCGATGACCTTTTTGATCAGTTACGGGGGGCGACGGTATTTTCGAAGATTGACTTGCAGTCCGGCTACCATCAACTCAGAGTGAAAAACGAGGATATTCCGAAGACGGCCTTCCGGACCCAGTATGGCCACTACGAGTTCACCGTAATGCCGTTCGGGCTTACCAACGCCCCAGCGGTATTTATGGACATGATGAACCGGGTTTTCAAGCCCTTCCTGGACTAGTTCGTAGTGGTCTTCATCGACGACATCCTGATCTACTCGCCCACCGATGAGGAGCACGAGGAGCACCTACGGATTGTTCTGCGGACTCTTAGGGAGCAGGAGTTGTACGCCAAACTCAAGAAATGCGAGTTTTGGCTTCGCGAGGTGGGGTTTCTCGGGCACATCATTGCGGCGGCAGGAATCGCGGTGGATCCTAAGAAAGTGGAGTCAGTGACCGACTGGCCCCAACCGACTTCGGTGACAGAGGTTCGCAGCTTTCTGGGCCTTGCTGGTTACTATAGACGCTTTGCCGAGGGTTTTTTGAAAATTGCAACCCCCCTGAACCGATTAACCCGCAAAGGAGTAAAGTTCATTTGGACGACCCAATGCCAAGACAGTTTTGAAGAACTTAAGAAGCGGTTAACAAGAGCGCCTGTGCTTGCTTTACCAATACCCGGGGAAGACTATGAGGTTTACTGCGACGCATCACGGACAGGATTGGGGGGAGTACTGATGCAACAGGGAAAGGTTATCGCTTACGCCTCAAGACAACTCAAGGATTATGAGCAGAACTACCCGACTCATGACTTGGAGCTAGCCGCCGTGGTTTTTGTTCTGAAACTGTGGAGGCACTATCTCTATGGTGTGCACTGTAATGTGTTCTCCGACCACCAAAGCCTTAAATACCTCTTCACCCAGAAGGAGTTGAACTTGAGACAGAGACGATGGTTAGAGTTATTCAAGGATTACGACTTGTCAATCCAGTACCACCCCGGAAGGGCAAATGTTGTGGCCGACGCATTGAGCAGGAAGGGTCAAGCGGTAGAGACTTCGGCGAGCACGATCACGCAGCAAGACGGCCTAATCGCGAAATTCTCACGGTTGAGATTGGAGGTTGTACCAGTAGGGACGGTCGAGCGACTTCTGTCTCTAACCGTCGCGCCGACCCTATTCGAAAGGATTCGAGAAGGCCAGGGTGCTGATCCACAGTTACAGCTGGAACGGGATAGGATCTCCCCGGAGCAGAAGGGAGACTTTGCACTGGGGACAGATGGCACTCTTCGGTTTCGAGGACGGATTTGCGTGCCCAACTCGCCGGATTTGAAGAAAGAAATCCTCACTGAAGCGCACTGCGCCCCCTATGCGGCGCATCCGGGGGGCACCAAGATGTACAGGGATCTCAGACAGACCTTCTGGTGGCCAAGGTTGAAAAGGGACGTGACGCTGTTTGTAGCGCACTGCCTGATCTGCCAGCAAGTGAAAGCCGAGCATCAGCGACCGGCGGGGAAATTGCAACCACTACCTGTGCCCGAATGGAAATGGGAGCAATCAAGAAGAGCGTGAGGCAACTTGGGAACCTGAGTCAAAGATGAGGGAGTGCTACCCGGACCTCTTCGCCGCAGGTGAGGGTTAAGTT
The DNA here is from genome assembly GCA_029168755.2 of Tillandsia fasciculata. Classification (NCBI taxonomy): domain Eukaryota; kingdom Viridiplantae; phylum Streptophyta; class Magnoliopsida; order Poales; family Bromeliaceae; genus Tillandsia; species Tillandsia fasciculata. The sequence continues at coordinate 177,006 of JAQOTM010000293.1, read as the reverse complement.
TCGAGGACGAAACTTGTTTTTAGCGGTGAGTGGTGTAAGACCCGGCCTTTCCTTTGACCTTCCCGTTTCCCTTTCTTTTGACGGTTCGGCTGAGGGTCTAATTTTGGGGTTTTTTCCAGGCAGCCCGTCGGGGCTCGCGGACATTTTTAGGCGGTAGGGTTCGCGAAACGGAGCACGAGGACGCGATCGGCTCTGGATTCCGACTCCCGGTTCATCCAGAATAAATTTTTGAAGTTTGGACCCCCCTCATGGGTGCTCCGGGATTCGTGCTGACGATCTGCACGACTCGTGAGGCATTTTTCTAACCCCTACGCTACCTGATCGGCCAGGGCATGTGGGACTTGGATTTAATCGTCACCTTTTCCTCTCATATGTTAGGGCAAATAGGAGGCAATTAAATAAAATCCCCAAAACCCTAGTGATTTGGGACGTTCGAGCAAGGAAAGGAAGAGGAACCCTAGCTCTTCCCCGTAGCGATCCAAGGTGCAGCGCGAAGCTTTTCGGGGATCTCTGGACGAAGGCGGGCAATTTCTCTTCCTCCTCTTTCCCCTCGCGAAGCAAGGTACGTCTTTGGAGTTCTTGTTTTCATAGTTTTCGGTGAGGGGGGGGGGGGGGGGAGAGACGTTCGTGGCTTTGGGGGTTGGAGCGGCCGGGGCCGCCGCCGCCACCGCCACCGCGCGCGGGCCGCCTGCGGGTGGGGCGCCGCGCGGCAGGCGCGCCGCGCGGGCCGCCTACGGGCGGGGCGCCGCGCGGCGCGGCAGGCGCGCTGCGCGGGCACCCGCCCGCAGGCCGGCACCGCGCGGGCAGGGGCCGCGCGAGCCGCCTGCAGGCGGGGCGCCGCGCGGCAGGCGCGCTACGCGGGCGCCCGCTCGCAGGCAGGCACAGCGCGGCAGGGGCCGCGCGGGCCGCCTGCAGGCGGGGCGCCGCGCGGCAGGCGCGCTGCGCGGGCGCCGCCCGCAGGCAGGCACCGCGCGGGCAGGGGCCGCGCGGGCCGCCTGCAGGCGGGGCGCCGCGCGGCAGGCGCGCTGCGCGGGCGCCCGCCCGCAGGCAGGCATCGCGCGACAGGGGCCGTGCGGGCCGCCTGCAGGAGGGGCGCCGCGCGGCAGGCGCGCTGCGCGGGCGCCCGCCCGCAGGCAGGCACCGCGCGGCAGGGGCCGCGCGGGCCGCCTGCAGGCGGGGCGCCGCGCGGCAGGGGCCGCGCGGGCCGCCTGCAGGCGGGGCGCCGCGCGGCAGGCGCGTCGCGTGGGCCGCCCGCAGGTGGGACACCGCGCGACGAGCGCGCCGCGCAGGCGCTGCCTGCGGGAGGGCGCCGCGCGGGCTTGGGCCGCGCGGGCCACCCGCAGGCTGCAAGCTGCGCGGCAAGCGCGCCGTCAGGCCGCCGCAACGGGTTGGGGCCGTTGGGGGGCGTTTCGCAGACAAATGGCGCACCGCACAGGTTGGTGCTGTGCGGGGGACTCCGCCGCGCGATGTCCGGGGTTGCGCCCATTGTCTGGGTCCAGTCTGGGGTCGGTGTGGGTTTCGAATCCCTTGGTCTTGACATATCCTTATTCCTCCAGGAGCGCGGTACGTCATTGGCGACAGGTGCACAGACACGGACGAGTCGAGCGCGGGACGACACGCACGAGGTGGGTACATTCCGGGGGATGGTGGGAATAGGAATTTAACGATAGAAATAGTATGCTGGGGCAAGGTGAATAGTAAATTTCCTCTCGTTTATGTACTAACCCGGTATTGTTATTATTATTATTACTATTTGGCTTACTGTCTATCTGAGGCTCTTGTTTTGCTACACGCACACCGGCGGATTGGCCTCCGCAAGGGTGTGCTTTTCCGGAAAAGTGGTACGTTGACCCGTGTACCCCACGCAATGGTGGCGTTAGGAATGGGGGCCCTCATAGGTGGGGGGTGTGAGCGGTGATGCCGAGGTAGGTGCTCGGCGGCCGAGGCAGGTGCTTGGCAGGGGACACCGGGGTAGGGGCCCGGTGCTGCGGCCGGGAAAGGTGCCCGGTTTTATTATGATACAGGGTGTGACTATCGTGGGTGTTGTTGAGAGGGACGGTTGCTCCGGTTACGGTGGTTTGTTATGTTTATAGTCCTTTTTGCTTATCATACTATTTCTAGTCACTGACTTCCCACTTCGTGACAGGTTCGTCCAGGGGCGAGTGCTAGGGCACCGGTGAGGCCGCAAGAGTGCTGTTCTGACATTGATCTACTTCAGACACAGTGACTCCTCTTTCCCTTTCTCTTTTATTACTCATGTTAGTTAGTTGTGGTTTGCGACACCCCCGTGGGGTCGAAGTGGATGTTGCCCTTCCTTTAATTTATGTTATTGAATGTTGTTTTATTCCTTACTTGGCCGTTTTAAACAATGAAAAACCAAGAATGATAAAATCGTTTGCGAAAACTGCTTTTAAAACGTAGGTGTCGTGTGGACACCGGATTTTAAAACCTTGTGGAATTTATGTGGTTTCGAAACAGTTTTCAAAAATGATGATGTCGAGTGGGCGTCGCTTTTAAAACCTTGCGATTATTTATCCTTTCAACTCAGTCGGCCCTTTTTCTTGTATAAAGGTTGAGGGAAAGTTTGGAATGCATGTTGTATGTGTTTGTACCTCGATTAGTGTGGTTAATGCTTGAGATGAATGTATGATGTAATCAGGACGCCGTGCATATACAAAGGAGACTCTGCCCGTTTGTAGAGTAAAATTTGTATATGCGGCGGGTCTGGGCACGCGCCGGGGAGTAATGGTTCTCTAAAAAAAATATATATATATACCTGTTTTAGCGGAGCATCGGTGGCTCATCTTCCGCACATTTAAACCCCCGGGGCGTGACATCAAGCTACAGTAACTGGCCCCGCCAGCGGCCCATCACGCGTCGCCCATCCAAAGGCCGCGCCAGTCGCGCCCGCCACCTGATCCACCACCACATGTCGCGCCCCGACAGGGCGATCAGCGCCGCTAATGGGAGCATGACACGTGGCCTACCCTTATCCGCGGCACGCCCGAAGCTGCCCGCGACGCCATCGTGGACCGTGCCCGCTCCGCCAACCACTCCCGCGCCGCCACATGGCCGTACGGCGCCAATGGGAAGCCGCCACGTGTCCAATCCGGTCCACCGCTCCCCTTGCACCCGAATTTCAGTGAAAACTTCCAGCTGTCTATTTTTGGGCATCCGGACATTGAAAAATACAACCAAATAGCTTATTTTGATTATTTTTCTGTGCTGAATTCAAATCCGGTCTCGATTTTGCGCAAAACTACTTCTATTTTTTGACAAAGGCATCCGAATAGGCAATTTTGATTCATTTTTCGCGCTAGGTCCAATTCTTGGGTCCGATTTGCGCGCAACCAACTCCATCAAACAAAATGAACCTCCACAAGCTACTGGTCAAGCTATAATCCTCCGCGGGGATTCGAGTTGAAGGGTTTAGGTTAAATAAGGATCTAATAGGGGAAAAAACACCTAGAGGGGGGTGAATAGGTGTAAACAATAAACACTCAAAAATCTTTGTGCGATAAAACCCAATGCGGAAAAATAAAAGAACACACAAGATTTTTACGTGGAAAACTCCAAGCTGGAGTAAAAAACCACGGGACCGATAACACGGTGAAATCCACTAGAGTTAACACACGTACAAGGTGATATAACGTACTCACAGACGACTCAACCTTTTACCATACGCCCCTAGTCGATCTTCTCCGCTCGCTCCGCAACGCTTCTCGAATCCACGATTTGCGCCGCCAACGCTGAATCCACAGCGTCCAACGTCGAATCCACGACGTCCGACCGAATCCACGGTCTTCACCCAATGGTACGCTTCGAATCCACGAACGCACCTCGCTCCGAATCCACGAGAGCGATAACACCTTGAATCCACAAGGCCACGCGAGTCCACGCGCCGATTTTGGGGTAAATCGTTGTTTGTTTGGGTGGTGATGATCCGCCGAATACTTAGATCAAGAGTAGATCGGAAATACCATCTAAGTATTCATTAGTTTGATTCAACTCAAGATATGAGTATGAAAATCCTAGAATCAAACTAATCAATATAGATGAAGAACCATTAAATAGATCTAATGATTTCCGTTCTTCTCTATATGTGGATCTAAGGCCGTATAAAATGATATTTGAAAATGACGGCTCTTTTTCCGATGTGTGGATTGCCCTAGAAATGAAAAGGAAGGGCTATTTATAGGTTAGAAACCCTAGGAAGAATATTCGGATCAAAAACAAACTTTTCTGGAAAGTTTTACGGGCGACGATCCGGACTGCGCAAGTCACGATCCGGATCGCTTACGCGTAGAGAGCAATTTCCAGAAAACCGCCTGTTCGGGATCCGGATCATAATCTACGATCCGGATCGTTCATACAGTTTTACCAGAACAATGTGTTCGGGATCCGGATTGAGATTCCACGATCCGGATCGTTCAAGCCAACAGGTAAAACTCATGTTCGGGATCCGGATCATCAAATGCCATGATCCGGATTGAACTAGTGTATGAACGAGCACCCTTCGGGATCCGGATCGAAACGACATGATCCGGATCCTGAACATGTCCCATGTCCAGTTTTTGATGAATATGCAGTTAAAACCTCTTCCGGGTGTTTCTACACTATAAGAAGTATTCGGATCATCACAAATTATTTAATTTAACGTACCTGATCCTTTTGAATTCTTCTTTCTTGAGATTGAGGTATATGATCCAGAGTTTCTTCATCTTCAATCTTCAAGACTTGAACTATTCACGAAATGCGCCAACTCAAATTCCGTAACAATCTCCCCCTTTGGCGGTTTCGTGACAAAACACAGATCCACAAAGAAAATTCAAAAAGGATATTTTTGTTGCTATCACCATACAACAAAAATTTACAAAAGAGTTCCATGAAAAATAAAAACATGAGATAAACTCCTAGAACAGACTCTAGACTTAGACATCTGTAACCTCTGCACACAGAAAACATTCTTGACAAACAAAATCGTTAGATACCTCAAGAATTGAAACATTGAAAACCAAATGCAGAATTAGAGTTTGATCTCATCATGACATTTGAAAGAATCAGATATGTGAAAGAACATAGTTAAAACCAACATATCATCTAAGCAATTGAAAACCAAATGTCAAAGTATGTTAGTCCAACATCAACTTGTTAGTCATATTACATGCCCAAATAGTTAGTCAAATAGTTAGTATCAGCATGTCACAATCCACAAAAGAAAACCCAAGTTGAGTTGAGATTCATACTTACCTTGATTCATTCCTTGATTCATTCACAGTCATTGTTCAGAGTTCATTGTTTTTCATTGTTCAGAGTTTATAACTCTTCAACTCTCACACTCTCATTCTCTCCCCCTTTTTGTCACAAACAACGCCAAATAATTACATCACAGGGAGAGTTAGCAACATAAATACAAACCATAAGCCTGCAAAACAAAACACACATCAAACAAACAGAGAAAAATAAGAAAACAAAGGAAAATGATTAGATCATAGAGTCACTCCTGAGAGTCGGAGTCATCGGAAGTTGTGCAACCCATCTTTGCAAACAACTTCTTCACAAGTCTTTTCACCGAGGATACTGATTTAGTCAGGGTGACTTGCGAGGCTGTGATGATCTCCATCTCATTCTTCATGACATGAAGGTCGCCTTTCATCTCAGAAAATTCAGCGGATATGCGTTCTTGTTCATCCGAGAGCCGCTTCTGTTCTTTGAAGATGGAAGTGACTGAGGCATCGTCGTCAGAAGTGGATGGAGGTGCCTTATGTGTCGGTGGAATGGGGGCACTGGAAGAAGGTGCTTGAGGTCGAACTCGTTGACCAATTTGAGGATCATCCTGCTTTGTTGTCAGTGACTTGACAATTGTTGTCTCATTGATCGTCCCCAGACTGTACATGTACGAACTCGCTCTCGTATCCACCTTAAATTTCCGAAGGATGCGCATAATGATCATCGGATACGGCAGTCGCTCAGAAGGATGTGACTGCGCGATATATCGCGTCATCCTATTCCAGATGAGGTAAGGAATGTTCAGATTTGCTCCCATTGCAGCAGTTGGATTTCCAAGAAGAAAAAGAAAAAGTAATCTTTCCCATCGGACGATTTTCGTGTTCATGTTGGGAAGCACGTTGTAGCAGACAATAAAGTTCAAGTACTTGTACTCCTTCTTGAGTTCCCTGGAGTAAACTGAATTTCCGGCAGACGGAGTCTCCGAAGAGCAGGTTCCATCGACAACTATCCTCCACGATTTGTGTGTGAAGACCTGAGTCTTCAAGTAGTGTAGTCCATCTGAGATGGCATTCATGTTGAGCACCTCTCCAATCAGTTGGGGAGTGACTTTAATTTTGGTACCTTTTACAAAGGTCTGAAATTCTCGGCGTCCAGAAACTTCATCGATAAGACTCGCTGCATTCTGATAGAAGATCCGAACTGAGTGTGGACAAAATCCAGTCTTCTCAGGAAAGTTGCAGATCGGACCAAGACCAACTCGATCAAACAGAGCTCCGAACTCTGCAGATCTATCCCTCATTTGTTGTACATTCACGTGGCGCTCTCCTATGCATTCCCTCTTTTCAAACTCTTTGATTCGTGTGGAGCTAACGAATCCCTGAGATGGTGGTAGGTCGGCTGAAGGTTCATTAATTGAAATCCCTTGTGCACCACTTCTTTTCCTTGCCAAGGTTTTCATTCTTTTTCCGGTAGACTCCATTGGCGCCTTTCCTTTTTCAGCTGCAGTAGGAGGAGGTTTAGACTTGGGTGCTTCAGCAGGAGCTTTCCCTTTTACAGCAGTTGGGGCAGCCCCTTCAATGTCAAGGTTGTCCCAGTCAATCGACTCCGTTTCCGATTCAGTATCGGAGTCGGCCTTAGCTCTCTTTGTTCTTTTGCTTCTCTTCGGCTTTGCAGAGTCCTTCACATGGACCATGGCAGTGAGCAGGAAAATCATCCAGGTGATCACCATTTCTGTCAGTGCTTTGAGATTAAAGAGAGTGTCCTGTGAAAACCAACTCAAGAACATATGAAAAATTGTCAAATTTTGAAAAATCTTAACACATTGTACCTAGACAATCATAATCATATAGAGAAGCTAAGAATCAAATTAGTTTTCCAAAAAGAATGTTAAAAATAGATCAATTTCATGTTTTACACAAATTCCTCTTTTATGCCCTAAAACCGAATTTTTAGAAATCGAAGGCTAAAAACTCGTTAATCATGCAAAAACCCAGCATAAAAGCAAAACTAATAGATCCAGAGTTCTTATTTCAAAAGAAGTTTGATCAAAAACCGTTCACAAACGAAGAAAATCCATCTTTTCTGCTCGCGTTTGATGAAAAAACCTAAAAACTGTGAAAAACCGAGTTTTGATCATGAAAACTTACTTGAATCCGAAGAAGCTTGAGTTTTGAAGCACTAGGAAGCAAGAGATCTAGAAAGAGAAACTCTAGAAGCTTGGAAATCAGAAATTTTGGTAAAGAAATCTTGAATCTGAAAGTTTCTATAAGAAGCCCTAGCCGCGATCCGGATCGGTCGTGAATGAGATCCGGATCGGCCACATACAGGGAAAATCCTGCATTCGGGATCCGGATCACTTGCCACGATCCGGATCGGCTATACGCAGGGAGAGAATCCTGCGTTCGGGGTCCGGATCACTTTGCCACGATCCGGATCGCCTACACCTTTTTCTCCAGAAAAGTTAAAAAAATACAATAAACTCCAGAAAAAGTATGTAAGCATTTTATCATGTCAACTTTAAACAAATAGCATCGTTCCATACAACAAGAAATAGATTATGAAAAATCTATCAATAATATCCAAAAATGAAACGAAGATTTACGAAAGTTAAAACACTTAAAGTTGAACAACTTCAATTACATCTATCTTGATCCTATGTGTAATGTCTTTATCAAATCATCAATTTCAGTAAAGAAAATGAAGTACCAAGATCAATAGATGTTTGAAATCCCAGATAAGTTAAATAATATATCTAGACAATCTGTTGAAGGAGTGGCTCTTTGAGCATCTTTTACTAAAAATCCCACCTTATACCAACCATGAAATACGACTGAGTCAAGTATTTCAATATGAGTTTCATCAACAATTTTCAAAACAAAAAGTTTGCTTTTCATTCATGGAGTTTCTTTTTCTTTCATTTTCTCCATGTGGTGGTAGTTTTCACACTCCTCACTGGGATGTAACTCTTTCCACATCTTTTGAGCATTTCAGATTTCATTGACTCCCCCTCAATTGGCTATCAATTATTTAATATATAAGGTATTCAACCAAACCATTGATCTCGAATTCATACTCAACTAAGCAATCAAATATGATAATGACTATACCAAGAGATCATTGAGAGAGAAATTGACTTTGATCACTTAGAAGATGGTTTAAATAACGTAAATGATCATTGCAACATTGAGATATTATGACATCAAGGACATAATAAATTTCTAAATGCATGTCAAGGTGCAAGTAAAGTCAATTATGAAATGTGCTCAATTAGTGTGCTATGTACAAAACATAGATAAAGAACAAAACAAATACAAAGAACAAAAACAAAACCTAATCTAAGCAAAAGTTTCAAAAGAGGTTATTTCAAGGAAAGCATGCCAATTGCTTTACGCAAGTGAATAAAACGTTTTTGATCCAAAGGTTTTGTCAAGATGTCAGCTAATTGATCTTCAGTTGAAATATATGACAGTTGAAGAATGTTTGATTCAACTAGCTCTCTAAGAAAATGATATCTAAGTTCAATATGTTTTGTTCTAGAGTGCAACACAGGGTTTTTAGAAATGTTAATGGCACTAGTGTTGTCACATAAAATGGTTACCGAAGATGTTGAAATTCGGAAATCACTCAACACGCTCTTCATCCAAATCAATTGGGTTGAGCAACTTCCTGCAGAAATGTACTCCGCTTCGGCAGTCGAGAGTGCTATGCAGTTCTGTTTCTTACTGTGCCATGCAACAAGGCAGTGGCCTAGATAGAAGCATGCACCACTCGTGCTTTTTCGGTCATCCACAGAACCAGCCCAGTCGGCATCTGAGTATCCAACAATATCCAAAGTCGTTCCCATGGGATACCAAATTCCGAAACTGATTGTACCTTTGATATACCGGATGATCCGTTTCACCGCTTTCAGGTGAACCTCCTTCGGTGCTGATTGATATCTCGCACAAATCCCCACACTGAAGGATATATCCGGGCGACTAGCCGTGAGATATAGTAGACTTCCAATCATACTCCGGTACAGTTTCTCGTCTACATTCTCACATTGTGATTCACTTCCAAGTCCCTTATGGCTAGTTCCCATTGGAGTTGGAAAATCTTTCGAATTTTCAAGGTCAAACTTTTTGACCAACTCCAGTGCATACTTGGATTGACACAAGTGAATTCCTTCATCGTTCTGCTTAACTTGTAATCCAAGAAAGTAATTCAACTCGCCCATCATGGACATCTCAAATTCGCTTTCCATGGTCTCCGCGAATTTAGAAGCATCAGTATTTCTTGTTGCTCCAAAAACAATGTCATCAACATAAATTTGAGCAACTATGAAATTGTTTTGATAATGCTTCACAAAGAGAGTCCTGTCAGCTCCCCCTCGAGTGTAGCCCTTTTCCAAAAGGTGCTTTGTCAACCTTTCGTACCATGCTCGCGGTGCTTGTTTCAGACCGTAAAGAGCCTTTTTCAGTCGAAAAACATGGTTAGGTAGTTTATGATCCACAAAACCTTTCGGTTGAGCTACATAAACTTCCTCATTTAAAAATCCATTTAAAAAGGCGCTCTTAACGTCCATTTGAAATAATTTGATTTTAAAATGACAAGCAATAGCAAACAGTATACGAATGGACTCGAGTCTAGCTACTGGGGCGAAGGTTTCATCAAAGTCTATACCTTCTACTTGAGAATAGCCTTGAGCAACTAACCTTGCTTTGTTCCGGATGATAGTACCTTCTTCGTTTTTCTTGTTCTTGAAGATCCATTTGGTACCTATCACATTGTGTTGCTTCGGAGGCTTTGTCAGTTCCCAGACTTTGTTTCGCTCGAATTGATGGAGCTCTTCCTGCATTGCTTTAATCCAATAATCATCTTGGAGAGCTTCATCAACATTCCTTGGTTCGATTTGAGATACATAGCATGCAAATCCGCAAACCAATTGTCTCCGTGTTCTAACTCCTTCTTGTGGATCTCCAATTATGTTCGACTCAGGGTGATCCTTGGAGATGCGTAACGTCTGAGGTAGAGGAGTAGGCGGAGGTACACGAGATGATTCCTGCACATCACATGAGCTTGAAGAACCGTTAGATGCATCAATATTATTATCGAAAGAATTGTTAGAAGAAGATGCATTAGCAGGTGAATCATCATCAATAGAGATATCGAGGGTAGATTTTTCTGATTCAAAGTGAAAAGCTTCATCTACCTTAACATTAATCGATTCTACGATCGTCTTAGATTCTAAGTTAAAGACTCGATATGCTCTGCTGTTTGTAGAATAACCTAAGAAAATCCCTTCGTCACTTCGAGAGTCAAATTTTCCAAGGTTTTCACGATCACGTAAGATAAAACAACGACTCCCGAAAATGCGAAAATACTTGATGTTAGGTTTTCTACAAAACCAAAGTTCATATGGTGTATTAAAAGTCCCCGGGCGCAAGTACACTCGATTGATAACATAGACAGCCGTGTTCACCGCTTCAGCCCAAAAGTATAAAGGAAGGTTCCGGCTATGAAGCATAACACGAGCCATCTCCTGTACGACCCTGTTCTTGCGCTCGACTACACCATTTTGTTGAGGTGTGTAAGGTGCGGAGAATTCATGTTTAATTCCATTTGAAACACAGAAATCAATGAATCTAGAATTAATGAATTCACCACCTCTATCACTCCTCACTCGAGTAATCCTTTCATTCTTTTCTATCATAATACGATTGCAGATTTCGAGAAAAGAGTCAAAGGTATCAGCTTTTTCCTTTAGAAAGGCTACCCAAGTATATCTAGAAAAGTCATCAACCAACAAAAAAATATACCATTTACCTCCAAGAGATGGTTGACGAGTTGGCCCCATTAAGTCCATATGCAAAAGTTCCAAAGGCCGTTTGGTACCTATGTGGTTCAAATTCTTGTGTGCAGTCCTAGACTGTTTTCCCTTTTGGCAACCGCCACACACAAGGTTTTGTTCAAAAGAAAGTTTCGGAACCCCTTTGACCACATCTTTATTTGAAATTCTAGAAAGTTCCTTAAAGTTTATGTGACCTAGCCTTTCATGCCAAAGTGTTTCGTTTTTCAAAGATGCTAGGTTACATTTTTCAGAAATTTTAGAAGGAACTACATAACAATTATTTTCTGATCTAACCCCCTTTAAAAAGAAAGCATGGTTCAAGTCAGTTACAGTGCATTTATCAGATGAAAAATTAACTGAATAACCACTATCACACAGTTGACTTATGCTTATGAGGTTAGTCTTTAGGCCATGAACAAATAATACATTATCTAGAACCGGGCCATCTGGAATAGCTACTGTTCCCTTTCCAACAATTTTGGAAGACCGGCCATCTCCGAAAACAACAAGTCCTCCGGAGTTTTTCTCAAAAGTTTGAAAACAGTTTTTATCGCCGGTCATATGTCGGGAACACCCGCTATCCAAATACCAAGACGAACTATCATATGCATGTAAGGAAACAGTGGTAGCAAGACAGGGAAAGATCTCACCTTTGCGCACCCAAACCTTTTTGGTATGCGACTGTAGTGCTCGTGGAGTTGATTTCCTAGGTGAGGGCGTCTTGCTTGAAGAATTGCTGCTCCTTGAAGATGTCGTCTTGAGCGATGTACTACCAAGGCTCTTTTCCGTCAATTTGGTTGGAGTGGTTTTCCGAGGAATAGCCCTTTTGGTAGTTGCTGCAAGATGTTCTTGAGGTGTGCATTTGGCTCCAGTCTTGCAGTTTCTTCTGATGTGCCCTGAAATGCCACAACGAAAACATACCTTGGTTCTTGTCGATTCCGAAGATGATGTAGTAGGTTCGTTGTCGTTGCTTGGCGTGAACACCGGTGTCGGAGGAGGAGATACCGACGAAGGCACAAATACCGTACCACTCGAACTTGGAATGTCTCCAGTTTGAGTGTATCCGAGGCCGAACTTGTTTCTTTGACCGAGACCAAGGAGTCTGTCCAACTTACTCCTTCCAGAAGTAAATCTCTGTAAGTCATCCTTTAGTTGGCGTATGGTCTCTGTCATTTCAGATTTTTCCTGTCGGGCCTCGCCGTAGAGCTTCAAGAAGTAGTTCGCTTTGTTCACCATGTCTACATAACTCTTCTCGAAATGCTCATTGGACTCTTGAAGGGAAACATTTGTCTTAACCAGATTGTCCCTTTCCACTTCAAGATCGGTTGAGATAGAGGTTACTCTTTTTAATTCAACTTCAAGTTCCAGTAATCTCTCTTTCAACCCCTTGTTTTGTTTAGCCAGTTTCTTTGAATCCCTCAGAAGTTGATGGTAGGCTAAAACAAAATCTTCACCTTCCGAATTATCTGACTCATCGTCCGTTGCAATCTTTTCCACAGTGGAGTTGGACAGTGAGTCGGATGTACTTGCCATTAAGCACATGAAGGATGAAGGTTTGGTGGACGCGTGGAAAGCTGTCGCGTTGTCTTCTTCATCACTTGACGATGACTCATTTGACGTGGAGTTGTCATCCCAAGTGACTGCTTGCATCACTTTCTTCTTAGCCGGATTCTTGTTGGGACATTCAGTTGCTATGTGGCCGTAGCCTCGACATTTGAAACACTGAACTTGTCCCTCAGAACTTTTCTTATCCTTTGAGAAGTTCTCTTGGCTTCTTGACTTGTAGCTTGAGAATCCCTTGCCTTTCTTCGACTTTCCGAAGGATGGAGTTTTGCTTGAATTTCCCCTTCGAAAGTTGCGGCGAAACTTCCTTGTCAAGAGAGCGAGCTGCTTCTCAAAGTCCTCCATAGAAATGTTCTCGTCGTCGTCCGAGGAGGATGAATCCGCGTCTTCTTCTTTAGTTGATTTCAATGCGTAACCTGAAGACTTAGAAGAAGATGCCTTTCCAGAAGAATAGTTAGTAGGAAAAGTCATTTCATAAGTTTGTAAAGCACCTACTAATTCTTCTACACGCATTTCGTCCGGGTGTTTAATTGTTTCAATGGCTGCAACCTTCGGGCGAAATCGTTCAGGAAGAGTTCTTAGAATTTTTCTTACAACTTTAAATTCTGGAATCTTCTCTCCCAAGTTAGCACATGAGTTCACGATGTCTTGCAATCGTGTGTAATAGTCAGTGAAGGATTCATTCTCTGCCATAGAGATTGAGTCAAACTTGCTCGTAAGCATTTGCAGTTTCTGAATCTTCACTAGGTTAGTTCCCTCATGCGTAACTTGAAGAACATCCCAGATTTCTTTCGCAGTCTCACATGCCGAGACGCGAGAGAACTCAGTTTGTGACAAAGCATTAAATAGAGCATTAATCCCTTTGCCATTGTAAGAAGATAAGTCTATCTCTTCCTTGGTCCATTTCGACCTAGGTTTCAAGGTGCGAACATCATCTAAAATTTCAGTTGGATTAGACCATCCTAATTCAATTGATTGCCACACCCTTTCGTCGATGGAAATTAAGAAAGCTTTCATCCGTACTTTCCAGTACGCATAATTAGTTCCATCAAAGAAAGGGGGTCGATTGATGTTTCCACCTTCAACCATTGTTTACAACCCTATTCCCGCTCTGATACCACTTGTTGGGTTTAGGTTAATAAGGATCTAATAGGGGAAAAAACACCTAGAGGGGGGTGAATAGGTGTAAACAATAAACACTCAAAAATCTTTGTGCGATAAAACCCAATGCGGAAAAATAAAAGAACACACAAGATTTTTACGTGGAAAACTCCAAACCGGAGTAAAAAACCACGGGACCGATAACACGGCGAAATCCACTAGAGTTAACACACGTACAAGGTGATATAACGTACTCACAGACGACTCAACCTTTTACCATACGCCCCTAGTCGATCTTCTCCGCTCGCTCCGCAACGCTTCTCGAATCCACGATTTGCGCCGCCAACGCTGAATCCACAGCGTCCAACGTCGAATCCACGACGTCCGACCGAATCCACGGTCTTCACCCAATGGTACGCTTCGAATCCACGAACGCACCTCGCTCCGAATCCACGAAAGCGATAACACCTTGAATCCACAAGGCCACGCGAGTCCACGCGCCGATTTTGGGGTAAATCGTTGTTTGTTTGGGTGGTGATGATCCGCCGAATACTTAGATCAAGAGTAGATCGGAAATACCATCTAAGTATTCATTAGTTTGATTCAACTCAAGATATGAGTATGAAAATCCTAGAATCAAACTAATCAATATAGATGAAGAACCATTAAATAGATCTAATGATTTCCGTTCTTCTCTATATGTGGATCTAAGGCCGTATAAAATGATATTTGAAAATGACGGCTCTTTTTCCGATGTGTGGATTGCCCTAGAAATGAAAAGGAAGGGCTATTTATAGGTTAGAAACCCTAGGAAGAATATTCGGATCAAAAACAAACTTTTCTGGAAAGTTTTACGGGCGACGATCCGGACTGCGCAAGTCACGATCCGGATCGCTTACGCGTAGAGAGCAATTTCCAGAAAACCGCCTGTTCGGGATCCGGATCATAATCTACGATCCGGATCGTTCATACAGTTTTACCAGAACAATGTGTTCGGGATCCGGATTGAGATTCCACGATCCGGATCGTTCAAGCCAACAGGTAAAACTCATGTTCGGGATCCGGATCATCAAATGCCATGATCCGGATTGAACTAGTGTATGAACGAGCACCCTTCGGGATCCGGATCGAAACGACATGATCCGGATCCTGAACATGTCCCATGTCCAGTTTTTGATGAATATGCAGTTAAAACCTCTTCCGGGTGTTTCTACACTATAAGAAGTATTCGGATCATCACAAATTATTTAATTTAACGTACCTGATCCTTTTGAATTCTTCTTTCTTGAGATTGAGGTATATGATCCAGAGTTTCTTCATCTTCAATCTTCAAGACTTGAACTATTCACGAAATGCGCCAACTCAAATTCCGTAACACGAGTCATCACAGAGTACGGACTAATAGTGTAGAGATTTCAGACATGCATACTAGCATAGTATTTACAGCGTTTTCTATTATCTTGCTACTATTGTTTCCATTGGACCAAGAGGTGTAAAACATATTTCTCGATGGATAAATTAACCTATTGAAAACTATTCGTAGTTCTCGCACCCCGTTGGTTTTCACTTTTTGCAGATTCAGGTACAGCCGGTGAGGCACACGACGGGGAGGGGTAAGGGCCTAACAGCTTAGAGACCTAGAGGGTCTAATGGTATTATTACCCATTTTTACATTTTGAGTGAACTATATATGTTGTGAGAATAAATACAGAAAATTATAACTAATACTATATTAAGATATTCACTCTTATGCTTTATTTTCAACTTATTATAAATTTTTTGTTTAAAGGTTGAATGTTATAGTTTAGTAGTTTTACTCTGATATTGTATCTCATTATACTCTTTATATCGATTGAGATGGTTGTTCTGTTCCTTTCGGATAAAGAGAGGTCATACTCGATTGACAAGTCTATTAGCGTGCCCGAACTGACCAAATAGACGGTCTCGAGGTATAACATATATGGGTAAAAGTATTTTTTTTCCTCCGAGACATATTAAGTCCAAATAATCAATTATGTTCACTTATTAGCCGTTGTACTCTTGTAACTCAAGCGGAGCTCAATTTATTTGACTACACTTTGGTTGTGTTTGGTTCACGTATAAATTAGAACTGCTTATTTCAGTGATAGATATAAATTTAGGAATAAGCAGGAATAAGATTAATTTTATGTTTGGATGAAAATTGGGTTGTTCTTGAAAATAAAAAAAAATTAGTGTTTTGATAGCTAGATTAGAATAGTGAGAATAAGAATAATGATAATTTTGAAATAATAATTTTTTATCTAATTAATTAATATAAAAATATTAATTAAATAAGAATTTAACTTATTTAATTAACTATTGTTAGATAATCCTAAATATTAATTGATAAATTAATTAACAATAATGAGTATTGTTAATAAATAATTTAATTAATTAAAAATAATTTAATAAATTAATTAGTTAGTTATCTAATAGTTAGATAATTAGTTAATAAAATAATTAGATTAGTCAAAATATTAGATTAATTAAAGAGTTATACAATAATTAAATTTATATTTATTTTAATTAAATTTATTTTTAAGTGGGAATAAGCTTGTTTCAAAAAAAAGGGTGGACCTACTATTCTGATTTTATACTAGTTTATTCCAAAGGGATGAGAACTATTATTTTCATACATAACCAAACGCGTTCGGAAATTAAAATTGTATCAAAATCTTATTTCAGATCTTATTCCTGAACCAAATGTTGTCTTAAAATATTGTAATATTTTATAAATCAGGCCAGACAATCATTGCTGAATCAAAATTTACTAGTTCATTCTACAGTTCAACCACTACCACAGATTGAACTAATAATATTATTTCATTATTTTTAATTTATTATATAGAAATTTTTTATATATTATTATTTTAGTATTATAATTAATTATAAAATATTAATTTTTAGACCAGGTTAATTAAATTCAAGTAGTCAAATTTTATTCTTTATAATAAAAAATAAAATCGGTAAAAATTCATCATAAATAAAATAAAAAATTAGGATAATGAAGAAAAAAAATAAAAATTTTAAAAAATTAGCTGGTTTGTTTAGAACCAGACCGCTTCGCTAATTGAGCCACGATTCCGAGCATCTCAAGTTTTAACTAATCTGATTTAAAGAATTGAACTAAACCGCTTCACGAGCTGAGTCATGACCGAAAAGGTCAAAACAGATTGTTGAAACATTGAAAAATTGTACATTAAAGATAAGTTTCCTTTTGACCTACAAGCCCAAGTACGCCTAGTTTAACTGTAACACTTCCTTCCATATATTCCTACCACATTACTGATTGCGTCTCCAAACGGTAATTTCATTCGGTTTTATTGACTGAAATTAAAATATACTGAAAGTGTCGGCCTCACGCCGGTGGCTGAAATTTTTTTATAACAATAACATTTAGTAAATTGGCCATCAGATGATTTTATAAAACCACTAATATTAAAAAAAAAAAAAAAAAAAAAAACATGAGAAATAAAGTAATTGAAATATATATATAAAGTTGGTTCAAAAATTATTTGAAGAAAACAGACTGTAAGAGAGGTATAGAAGTAGCAATTAATTAAAATATTTTGTAAAGCTATATCTGGGGAAAGAAAAATAATTAAGGCATGTTTCGTTGAAAGGATTCAAAGTTTAAAATGGAAATCCGAAAGAGCAGATTTCATTTTTGGTGTTTGGTTTGAAAGATTAGTATTTCAATTTTCATTTCGAAGAAAATCGGATTCTGGTTAGATCCCTTGAGGGATTGAAAAAAGAATTTTTTTTATTTTAAAAATAATTATTTAAATTTAAATATATAAATAAATTTTAATTTAGATTAAATTATATTTTTAAATTTATATTTAACATATAAATTCAAATTTTATTTACTTTTAAATTTTAATTTTAATTTTAATTTCGATATAAGTTTGATATTTGAATTTTAGATATAGTTTTACATTTTGATTTTGAACTTAAATTTAAATTTAATTTAACTAAATAAATTAAAAAATTCACCATTCTGTTTTTCATTCCAATTTATTTTAATTTTTATTCTGATTTCGATTTTCATTTCGATCCAAACATGCCCTTAGAGGAAAAACTTTTAAAATAATTTAAAGAAAATACCGAAGGATAGGCATAGCTCAGGACAGCTTGTTCCTTGAACCTCGGCTCTGTATAAGTATATTTTATGCACTGAAACTGTCACGCCCCGAGTTTCCAAAACAGCGGTAGAATTTTTTTTTTTTTTTTTTAAATCAGAGTTCAAACTTTAAACTCAGGACGTGAACAGACCGTCACATGCATAGGAAATCCTCTGTCCACACGGACAGAGTCTCCCCTATACATGCTCGGCTAACCAAGTGCAATGATACAATCAAGAGCAACATAATCAACAACTAAATCCAAAAACATAAAGCTCTACAACTAATACATCCACAACTACTCCAACTCATAAATATAGAGACAATCTAAGATCATAATACTGTAACTGAAAATACTAGCATTGGGCCACCGCGGCCAATAGCAAGGGACAACTCTAGCGCAACCGCTCCCTGGATCGTCCTAATCTCCCAGCACCCGACTGACCTGAAAAATGGTCACCCAGGGGGTGTGAGATACATCGACAGTGTTTCCCAGTGGGCACGACGGGCCGAGAAATAGCAAGTCGTACCTACCGGATACAATAATAAGTGGATAGCAAAAACAGGATATACTGAAAGCTGAAAGGTAAAATGCATGTATAAAATCTAAGCATGCTGAAGTGGAAACAGGGTACTCATATAAAAACTAATCATGCTATAACTGATAAATCTGACAGGCAGGAACTAATCATGCTATAACTGATAAATCTGACAAGCAGGAAATGATCATGCTATAAACAAAGCTGGTATATAACAATGCTGTAAACTGAAGGAGCTGAATAATAATAACTGTATGTGCCCAATCAGTGCCGTCATCGGTCACGAGGACCTAGACCAATGCCAAAGCTGGCACGTTCGACTGACATATAACCCGGCACCATCGGTGCACTCAGGGGCACACGTGTCGCCACTCTCGTCCACTATGTGCAGCCTGGGGCTCACGGGTCGCCACTATCGACCACTTTACAGGTAAAGAACGCATTGTGGGGGATCAATCCCACGGCGTACGTGAAATGAACAGCTAGTGCTATGGCGATCATAAGACTGATGCTCAAGCTGAACAGTCGGCAATGAGCCAGATAATCCCTGTCGGGATGCTGCAAGCTGTAATAATCACGGATGCTGAATAAATGAATCTAAGCAACAGAAACTGAATATCTGAGCTGTATAGCAGAAGCTGAACTCCTATTCTAACATGCAGGAGAAGAATAGGAAATGCTGATATAAAGTGAACTGATAATCACTCTAGTTAATGTCCAATCAGGCATGACATATGTCCAGATGTATGTCACTATACATACTAAGTGATACTAAGTGCTGAGAATGAAAGCATATAGAATGCTCAACTGTAAGATCAAGGCAAACATAGCTGTAATGACTGAATGCTGGAATGAAAGCAAATAGAAAGGCTCAAACATAGGTTCAGGGCTACACCAAAAACAGGGGTCCAACCTACCGCGGTACCCCATAGGGCCAACCTGATAAAGCCCGGACCGAAGATAAACCCACCTCAATGTAGATGATCACGGTGGCTGCTGGATGGCTCGCAAGCTGGCGGCTGACTGCTGGGACCTGAATCATAAGCACAGGTCAGAAAATAGACTCTCACACATACCCAACCCACTGACACACTGTGTGCAGACATGCTTAACGGGGAACTTCGCTGAAGTCCCGGAATCTTCCGAAATTTTTGGAAATCCGCCGATAGATCCACTATGACCCAATCTGTGCTGAACAATAACCAAAATTCATGAAACTTCACGTGCTTCCCAAGAATGTCTAACTTAAGACATTTAGGCCCTAACACCAAACTCTGGGTAATCCTGTGCACCGGCAATGACATAAACACTGAAACACTTCCGGGAAGCCCATTTTGGCTCCGGAAGTTGCAAACGAGAAATTAAAATCACCGGTGTAGGGCCCCTGAACTCCTTACAGCTTTTTCCCGCATTTTCACTGTGCAAACACCTGTTGATGGTGTATTCGGCCCATAGCGCATCAAATGGATGCCACAGATGGACCCTGAGAAGCTTTGGCTTGTTGTGTTTGGCCGTCGGCTATTTTTGCCGAATGTTAGAGAGGTTTTAGGCCAAAGCGGAGGTTGGGAATTGGTTTTCTGTCGCTTTGGAGCTTGTCTGCCTATCTGGGAGCCCATTCGGGGTGTTAGAGTGGTTTGCGCGCTTATTGGAATCAAGTTTGCGACCCGGCGCGAAAATTGGATTAAATTTACCTTTCCGGGAGCCTCCGGCAAATTTTAGGAGTGGATTTTGGCGAAACGGACGTCGTTTTTGGAATCAGCGCACGAAAACGGTCAAGATGGGCTATTTACTTGCTATTTTTGAGCTTGTGGGTACTGTTCATGCCGGAACAGTGTCTCCGGCGATCGCCGGCGGCGGCCGGCGGCGCGGGCAGCGCCGGCGGGCGGCGGCGCAGCCTCGGGCAGGCGGCAGGCGGCGGCACGCGGCGCGGGCAGGCGCCCGGGCGCGCGGTCCACGGCGCCGGCGTGCGCCAGTGCGGGATGCCACGTGGCAGTGTTCGGTTGGGTGGTCCACGGCGCGCGGTCCACGGACCGTGGGCGTGGATGCACGGTAGACCGGGTGGACACGCGGCAGGCGGTTACTGGCTCGGTGTTGTGCTCCCGGTCCACGCGAGCTGTGGAGTGGTTGACCGGGGGCAGGTGGCCGTACGGCAGGCAGGTTGCCATACGGGCGGGGGGCAGGCGCGACGTGCGCGGTGCACGGATTGCCGGGGCCACGTGGCGCGACACCACTGGCGGGCGCAGGTGCGCCGGGCGCAGCGGGGCCTGGGGAAGCACTGTGCTGGGCTACGTGGCGGGCCCGAATGGCTTCGGGCTTGCACAGTAATGGGCCGGGCCCATTACTGTAGCAGCCCGAAAAATTCGGGCGCCCGAATGTAGGGACATGCTGGGTATTTCTCCAAAAGTTTTTCTTCAGCCTATAAATCCCCAACCCGAGCCCTCTTCTTTGCCTTTTTTCTCTCAACCCTCACCCCATCTGCCCGAGCCACCTTAAGGAGATTTGTTCATCTCTTAATCCTTGATCTTCCTACCAAGTTCTAGGATTTTAGGAGGCTCGAATCCCGAGGTTCCCCATTTTACGGCGCGGCGCGACGTTGCATTCCTGGGTTCTTCTTCGGCGCAGCGGCGGTGTTTTAGCTCCCCTGGGCTACCCCGAGATCATTTCTCTGTGATTCTTGCGCCGACAGACTCCTAAGAGGTAGGACTTCATCTTTCGTTTTGGTTGCGCTTTCCCGTTTCGAGGTTTTGGCATGGATCCCGAGGCAAACAGTGACCCCCTTTTTCTGTGTGGATTTCCTTGACAGCACTGAGGTTATTTGGCCATATCTTCGCGCACGAGCGTCAGACGGAAACGAGCTTATACAACTTTTTCATCTACGGATCGCAAGGAACGCGCTCGTATTTTTCTTGGATTTTCCAGAGGATTATTTCGAGGTGAAAATCACTGTTTTCTCAGTGAACAGTGCACAGTTTTTAGCACAGATTTTTGTGTGTGTGCCCCCTTGCCGAATTTATATCTTGACTTACCGAACTCTGATTTGGGCGTGCAAGGTACCGTTGCGAAGCTATCGACGCGAGGATCGCCGTGATATTTTTCTTGGAATTTCCTGGGCACTTTCTGCAGGTGATAATTTAACAGTTTTGAATCCGATGTTGTATGTGATTATAAGAGCAATAATTGGGAGCCTTAGTGTATTTAGTGGACTTTGTATTGTACCAGGAGTAGTACGGGTGTGCTGAATTTGTGGGAGCAAGGAGTTGGAGTTTTTGGTATTTTCATCTGTACGGATCCGGACAGTTTGCACTTCAGGTGGGTGGTTGTTGTACTCCTCTCCTTTGATATGCCCACTAGGAACATCAGAACGCCCCCACATTGTTGATGCTAATTTATTGATTGATAGTCTTGCATGCTCTAGGGAAATTAGTTAATTGTTAATTGATCCATGTGGAATTTGTGGTAGCATGATTATCTTAAATCAATTGCGTAATTATTCTGGACTGCATGTTTAGGGGCAGAATATAAATTGAGGACTGCAAAATGGATGATTGTTCATATGTGACTGTCACCTTAGCCTTTATCCTCTAAACTGATTATTCTTGGAAAATGGACAAAATATTGAGACAATGCATGATTAAACGGGTCACTTAATTATGTCATCTTTTATTGCTATACTATCTTTTGGGACTTGACTTAGGAGAAACCATGCATTTATTCTTTTCTTCTCCTATTATTGATAGACTTGCGGCATAGTCGCTCGGGTTCGAGCGGGTGTTGGACAGTGTAGTCAGGTATTGGGGATTTGGGACAGGTTGGGCTTTTGACAGGGTGTTGCGGCGACCACGGATCTTGGGTGGTTGACCGGGTTGTTACTATTTGTTACGGAATTTGAGTTGGCGTATTTCGTGAAAGTATTAAGTCTTGAAGATTGAAGATGAAAGAAGTTTGGATCATATACATCAATCTCAAGAAAGAAGAATTCAAAAGGATCAGGTATGTTTAACTAAAGATTTTTGGTGATCCGAATACTTCTTGTAGTGTAGAAATACCTAGAAGAATTTTAATTGCATAAAAATCAAAAACTGGACATGGGACATGTTCAGGATCCGGATCAGACATTCCAATCCGGATCCCGAAGGGTGTTCGTTCATACACTGGTTCAATCCGGATCGCAGCATCCTCTGATCCGGATCCCGAACACTAGTTTTACCTTTTTACTTGCACGATCCGGATCAGGATTTGCAATCCGGATCCCGAACGTTGATGTTTGGTGAAACTGTATGAACGATCCGGATCGGGAACTTTGATCCGGATCCCGAACTAGTGTTTTTCTGGAAACCGTCTTTCTTGCTACTGCAATCCGGATCGCCGAAATCCGATCCGGATCGCCGTCGTGAAAGTTTCCAGAAAAGGCTGTTTTTGATCCTTATCTTCTTCCAATGGTTTCTAACCTATAAATAGACCCTATGATTCATTTTTAGGGTAATCCGCATATATCCGAAAAATACAACGGAAAGAGAAAAATCCACATATAGAGAAGAAAGGAAATAACTAGATTAATTCTATGTTTCTTCATCTATATTGATTAATTTGATTCTAGGTTTTCTAAACTCAGATTTTGAGTAGAATCAAATTAATGAATACTTAGATGGTATTTCCGATCTATTTCTAATCTAAGTATTCGGCGGAACATCACCACCCAAAAAAAACAACGATTTACCCCAAATCGGCGCGTGGACTCGCGTGGCCTTGTGGATTCAAGGTGCAACCGCTCTCGTGGATTCGGAGCGAGGTACGTTCGTGGATTCGAAGCGTGCTACTGGGTGAAGACCGTGGATTCGGTCGGACGTCGTGGACTCGACGTTGGACGCTGTGGATTCAGCGTTGGGCGCAGATCGTGGATTCGAGAAGCGTCGTGGAGCGAGCGGAGAAGATCTACTAGGAGCGTATGGTAAAAGGTTGAGTCGTCTGTGAGTACGTTATATCACCTTGTACGTGTGTTAATTCTAGTGGATTTCGCCGTGTTATCGGTCCCGTGGTTTTTTACTCCGGTTTGGAGTTTTTCCACGTAAAAATCTTGCGTGTTCATTTATTTTTCCGCATTGGGTTTTATTGCGCAATGATTTTTTGAGTGTTTATTGTTTACACCTATTCACCCCCCTCTAGGTGTTTTTTCCCCTATTTAGATCCATATTAGTATAACCCAACAAGTGGTATCAGAGCGGGAATAGGGTTGTAAACAATGGTTGAAGGTGGAAACATCAATCGACCCCCTTTCTTTGATGGAACAAATTATGCGTACTGGAAAGTACGGATGAAAGCCTTTTTAATTTCCATCGACGAAAGGGTGTGGCAATCAATTGAATTAGGATGGTCTAATCCAACTGAAATTATTGATGATGTTCGCACCTTAAAACCTAGGTCGAAATGGACCAAGGAAGAGATAGATTCATCTTCTTACAATGGCAAAGGAATTAATGCTCTATTTAATGCTTTGTCACAAACAGAGTTCTCTCGCGTCTCGGCATGTGAGACTGCGAAAGAAATCTGGGATGTTCTTCAAGTTACGCATGAGGGAACTAACCTTGTGAAGATTCAGAAACTGCAAATGCTTACGAGCAAGTTTGACTCTATTTCTATGGCAGAAAATGAATCTTTCACTGACTATTACACACGATTGCAAGACATCGTAAACTCATGTGCTAACTTGGGAGAGAAGATTCCAGAATTTAAAGTTGTAAGAAAGATATTTAAGAACTCTTCCTGAACGATTTCGCCCGAAGGTCGCAGCCATTGAAACAATTAAACACCCGGACGAAATGCGTGTAGAAGAATTAGTTGGTGCTTTACAAACTTATGAAATGACATTTCCTACTAACTATTCTTCTGGAAAGGCATCCTCTTCTAAGTCTTCAGGTTATGCATTGAAAACAACAAAGAAGAAGACGCGGATTCATCCTCCTCGGACGATGACGAGAACCTATCTATGGAGGACTTTGAGAAGCAGCTCGCTCTCTTGACAAGGAAGTTTCGCCGCAACTTTCGAAGGGGTAATCCAAGCAAAACTCCATCCTTCGGAAAGTCGAAGAAAGGCAAGGGTTCTTCAAGCTACAAGTCAAGAAAGCAAGAGAACTTCTCAAAGGATAAGAAAAGTTCAGAGGGACAAGTACAGTGCTTCAAATGTCGAGGCTACGGCCACATTGCAACGGAGTGTCCCAACAAGAATCCGGCAAAGAAGAAGGCGATGCAAGTCGTCACTTGGGATGACAACTCCACGTCAAATGAGTCATCCTCAAGTGATGAAGAAGACAACGCGACAGCATTCCACGCGTCCACATCTTCACCCTTCATGTGCTTAATGGCAAGTACCTCCGATTCCTTGTCCAACTCCTCCCTGTTGAAAAGATTGCAACGGACGACGAATCGAGTAATTCTGAAGGTGAAGATTTTGCTCTTGCCTACCATAAGCTTTTGAGGGATTCAAAGAAACTGGCAAAGCAAAACCGGAGTTGAGAGGGAGATTGCAGGATCTCGAAGAAGAAGCAAAAAGGGCATCTTCTCTCTCAAACGCTCTTGAAGTGGAAAGGGATAATTTAGTCAAAGCAAATGTTTCCCTTCAAGAGTCCAATGAGCTTCTCGAGAAGAACATACAAAAATGGTGGACAAAGCGAATTACTTCTTGAAGCTCTACGGCGAGGCTCGACAGGAAAAATTGGAAATGACGAAGACCATACTCCAACTAAAGGATGACTTAAAGCGATTTTCTTCTGGAAGGAGTAAGTTGGACAGGCTTCTTGGTCTTGGTCAAACAAATAAGTTCGGCCTCGGATACACTCAAACTGGAGACATTCCAAGTTCGAGTGGGACAGTTTTTGTGCCTCAGTCGGTATCTCCTCCTCCGACACCGGAATTCACGACAAGCAACGACAACAAGCCTACTTCATCCTCTTCGGGATCGTCAAGATCTAAGGTATGTTTTCGTTGTGGCATTTCAGGGCACATAAGGAGAAATTGCAAGACGGGAGCCAAACGCACACCTCAAGCACCTCTTGCAATGACTACCAAAAGGTGATTCCTCAGAAATCAAATGCAAATCATTTGAAGGAAAAGAGCCTTGGTAGTTCACCGAGCAAGACGCTTTCACCTAGAAGATCAACTTCACGACCATTACCGACGCATTCCAAAAAGGTTTGGGTGCGCAAAGGTGAAATTTTCCCTTGTCTTGTTACTAATGTTTCCTTGCATGCATATGATAGTTCGTCTTGGTATCTGGATAGCGGGTGTTCCCGTCACATGACCGGTGACAAAAACTGTTTTCAAAATTTTGAGAAAATCTCCGGAGGACTTGTTGTTTTCGGAGATGGTCGGTCTTCCAAAATTGTTGGAAAGGGAACGGTAGCTATTCCAGATGGCCCGGTTCTGAAAATGTGTTATTTGTTCATGGCCTTAAGACTAACCTCATAAGCATAAGTCAACTTTGTGATAATGGTTATTCAGTTAATTTTTCATCTGATGAATGCACTGTAACTGACAAGAACCATGTTTCTTTTTAAAAGGGGTTAGATCAGAAAACAATTGTTATGTAGTTCCTCTAAAATTTCTGAAAAATGTAACCTAGCATCTTTGAAAAATGAAACACTTTGGCATGAAAGGCTAGGTCACATAAACTTTAAGGAACTTGCTAGAATTTCAAACAAAGATGTGGTCAAGGGGGTTCCTAAACTTTCTTTTGAACAAAACATTGTGTGTGGCGGTTGCCAAAAGGGAAAACAGTCTAGGACTGCACACAAGAACTTGAACCACATAGGTACAAAACGGCCTTTGGAACTTTTGCACATGGATTTAATGGGGCCAACTCGTCAACCATCTTTGGGAGGTAAATGGTATATTTTCTTATTGGTTGATGATTTCTCTAGATATACTTGGGTAGCATTTTTAAAAGAGAAAGCTGATACTTTTGATTCTTTTCACGAGATTTGCCATCGTATTATGATTGAAAAGAATGAAAAGATTACTCGTGTTAGAAGTGATAGAGGTGGAGAATTCATAAATTCTAAATTCATTGATTTTTGCACTTCT
Source organism: Tillandsia fasciculata (assembly GCA_029168755.2). Classification (NCBI taxonomy): domain Eukaryota; kingdom Viridiplantae; phylum Streptophyta; class Magnoliopsida; order Poales; family Bromeliaceae; genus Tillandsia; species Tillandsia fasciculata. The sequence goes on along the minus strand of JAQOTM010000293.1, from coordinate 150,523 downwards.
AACGGCATTAAACATGAATTCTCAGCACCCTATACACCTCAACAGAATGGTGTAGTCGAGCGCAAAAACAGGGTCGTACAGGAGATGGCACGTGTTATGCTTCATAGCCGGAACCTACCGTTATATTTTTGGGCTGAAGCGGTGAACACTGCTGTCTATGTTATTAATCGCGTGTATTTGCGCCCGGGGACTTTAAATACACCATATGAACTATGGTTTTGTAGAAAACCTAACATCAAATATTTTCGTATCTTTGGGAGTCGGTGTTTTATTTTACGTGACCGCGAAAATCTTGGAAAATTTGACTCTCGAAGTGACGAAGGGATTTTCTTGGGTTATTCTACAAACAGTAGAGCATATCGAGTTTTTAACTTAGAATCTAAGACGATCGTAGAATCGATAAATGTTAAGGTAGATGAAGCTTTTCACTTTGAATCTGAAAAATCTACCCTCGATATCTCTCTTGATGATGATACACCTGCTAATGCATCTTCTTCTAACAATTCTTTCGATAATAATGATGCATCTAACGGTTCTTCAAGTTTATCTGATGTGCAGGAATCATCTCGTGTACCTCCGACTACTCCTTACCTCAAACGTTACGCATCTCCAAGGATCATCCTGAATCGAACATCATTGGAGATCCACAAGAAGGAGTTAGAACTCGGAGACAATTGGTTTGCGGATTCGCATGCTACGTATCTCAAATCGAACCAAAGAATGTTGATGAAGCTCTTCAGGATGACTACTGGATTGAAGCAATGCAGGAAGAGCTCCATCAATTTGAGCGAAACAAAGTCTGGGAATTAACGAAGCCTCCGAAGCAACACAATGTGATAGGTACCAAATGGATTTTCAAGAACAAGAAAAATGAAGAAGGTACTATCATCAGGAACAAAGCAAGGTTAGTTGCTCAAGGCTACTCTCAAGTAGAAGGTATAGACTTTGATGAAACTTTCGCCCCTGTAGCTAGACTCGAGTCCATTCGTATCTTATTTGCGATTGCTTGTCATTTTAAAATCAAATTATTTCAAATGGACGTTAAGAGCGCCTTTTTAAATGGGTTTTTAAATGAGGAAGTTTATGTGGCTCAACCGAAAGGTTTTGTGGATCATAAACTACCTAACCATATTTTTCGTTTGAAAAAGGCTCTTTACGGTCTGAAACAAGCACCGCGAGCATGGTACGAAAGGTTGACCAAGCACCTTTTAGAAAAGGGCTATACTCGAGGGGGAGCTGACAGGACTCTCTTTGTGAAGCATTATCAAAACAATTTCATAGTAGCACAAATCTATGTCGATGACATTGTATTTGGTGCAACAAGAGATAATGATGCTTCTAAATTCGCGGAGACCATGGAAAGCGAATTTGAGATGTCCATGATGGGCGAATTGACTTATTTTCTTGGATTACAAGTTAAACAAAACGATGAAGGAATTCACTTGTGTCAATCCAAGTATGCAATGGAGTTGGTCAAAAAGTTTGATCTAGAAAATTCTAAGGATTTTCCGACTCCAATGGGAACTAGCCATAAGGGACTTGGAAGTGAATCACATAGTGAGAATGTAGACGAGAAACTGTATCGCAGTATGATTGGAAGTCTACTATATCTCACGGCTAGTCGCCCGGATATATCCTTCAGTGTTGGGATTTGCGCGAGATATCAATCAGCACCGAAGGAGGTTCACCTGAAAGCGGTGAAACGGATCATCCGGTATATCAAAGGTACAATAATTTCGGAATTTGGTATCCTATGGGAACAAGTTTGGATATTGTTGGATACTCAGATGCCGATTGGGCTGGATCGGTGGATGATCGGAAAAGCACGAGTGGTGCATGCTTCTATCTTGGCCATTGCCTTGTTGCATGGCACAGTAAAAAGCAGAATTGCATAGCACTCTCGACTGCCGAAGCGGAGTACATTTCAGCAGGAAGTTGTTCAACCCAATTGATTTGGATGAAAAGCGTGTTGAGCGATTTCCGGATTTCAGCAACTTCGGTAACCATTTTATGTGACAACACTAGTGCTATTAACATTTCTAAAAACCCTGTGTTGCACTCTAGAACAAAACATATTGAACTTAGATATCATTTTCTTAGAGAGCTAGTTGAATCAAATATTCTTCAACTGTCATATATTTCAACTGAGGATCAATTAGCTGATATCTTAACAAAACCTTTGGATCAAAAACGTTTTATTCACTTGCGTAAAGCAATTGGCATGCTTTCCTTGAAATAACCTCTTTTTGAAACCTTTGCTTAGGTTAGGTTTTGTTTTTGTGTTTTTGTTCTTTATCTATGTTTGTACATAGGACATTAATTGAGCATAAATCATATTGACTTTAATTGCATCTTTTCATGCATTTAGAAATTTATTATGCTTTTGATATCATAATATTTCAATGTTGCAATGATCATTTATGTTAATTAAGTCATCTTTTAAGTGATCAAAGTCAATTTCTCTCTCAATGATCTCTTGGTATAGTCATTATCTTATTTGATTGCTTAGTCGAGTATGAATTCGAGATCAATGGTTTGGTTGAATACCTTATATATTAAATAATTGATAGCCAATTGAGGGGGAGTCAAAGAAATGTAATATGCTCAAAAGATGTGGAAAGAGTTACATCCCAATGAGGAGTGTGAAAACTACCACCACATGGAGGAAAGAGCTACCACCTCGGTCGTCCGAGTACTGTGTGCAGCTACCACATGTATACCAAGCATGGTTGTTCAATTTGATTGATAAAATGCATATTGAAATACTTGACTCTGTCAAATTTCAAGGTTGGTATAAGGTGGGATTTTAATGAAAGATGCTCAAAGAGCCACTCCTTCAACAGATTGTCTAGATATATTATCTAACTTATCTGGGATTTCAAACATCTATTGATCTTGGTATTTCATTTTCTTTACCAAATTGATGATTTGATAAAGGCATTACGCATAAGATCAGGATAGATGTGATTGAAGTTGTTCAACTTTAAGGGTTTTAATTTTCGTAAATTTTCGTTTCATTTTTGGATATTTTTGATAGATTTTGCATAATCTATTTCTTGTTGTATGAAACGATGATTTTTGTTTAAAGTTGATACACAAAGTGCTTACATACTTTTTCTGGATTTTATGAATTTTTCTAAATTTTTCTGAAGAAAAAGTTGGAGCCGATCCGGATCGGGCAAGTGATCCGGATCCCGAACGCAGGCTTCTTCCTGCGGGTAGCCGATCCGGATCAAATCTCGATCCGATCCGGATCACGGCTAGGGTTTTTAATAGAACGAAAGGGTTTTGATTTCTTTTACCCTAATCTTTTGTTCTTAAGCCTCTAGAGTTTCTCTCTCTAGAATTCTTCCATATTGGAGCTTCCAAACTCAAAGTTCTTCGATTCTAAGTAAGTTTTATTGATCAAAATCTCGTTTTTCACAGGTTTTCTCTATTTTGTTCAAAACGTGATGAGATTTTTCTATCTTTTTCGTTTGTGAATGGTTTTTGGTCAAATTTCTTTTGAAATAAGAACTCTGGATAGATTAGTTTTGATTATATGCTGGGTTTTCTCAAGATTGACGAATTTTTGGGCTTCGATTTCTGAAAATTCTGTTTTAGGGCATATAAGAGGAATTTTTGAAAATCATGGAATTGATCCACTTTTAAAATTCTTTTTCCAAAACTAATTTGATTCTTAGTCTCTCTACATGATTATGATTGTTTGGGTACAATTTTTCAAATTTTTCAAAATTAACAATTTTTCATGTGTTCTTGAGTTGGTTTTCACAGGACACTTTCTAAACACAAAGCACGCACAGCAATGGTGATCACCTGGATTATTTTTCTACTTGCTGCTATGGTTCATGTTAAAGACACTGCCAAGCCTAAGAAGGCTAAGAGAGCGAAGAAAACTCGTAGTGATTCCGAGACAGAATCTGAGACGGAATCAATTAACTGGGATAACCTCGAGGTCGAGCAAACTGTCCCCATTATCTCCAAAGGGAAAGCAACTACTGAAGCTTCAAAGACAAAGCCTCAGCCTACTGCAGCTGAAAAAGGAAAAGCCCCAATGGAACCAAGTCCAATTGGAACAAGAAGGAAAACCGGTGCAAGAAAAAGAGGCAGTGCTCAGGGAATTTCCATTGAGCAACCAGTTGCTAGCCAGCCTCCTCCACAAGACTTCATCAGCTCCTCAAGAATCAAAGACTTTGAGAAGAGAGAGTGCATTGGGGAAAGACATGTAAATGTCAAAGCATTGAGAGAAAGATCTACAATCTTTGGGACTTTGTTTGACCAGGCCGGTCTTGGTCCCATATGCAACTTCACTGAGAATACTGGGTACTGTCCACACTCAGTTCGAATGTTTTATCAGAACGCTGCAAGTCTAATTGATCACGATGATGGACGTCGAGAATTTCATACTTTGGTTAAAAATATCAAAATCAAAGTCACCCCCCAATTGATTGGAGAAGTACTAGGAATGAAAGCCAGATCTGATGGAATCCATTACCTGAAAACTCAAAGCTTCAATGACAACTCCTGGAGAGTTGTAGTCAATGGAATTTGTCTTCCGGATACTTTGTCAACCGGAAATTCTGTTTTCTCTAAAGAGCTTCGACCAGAGTATCGGTATATAAACTTCATTGTCTGCTACAACATTCTTCCCAACATGAATACGAAGGTTCTTCGATGGGACAGGATGTTATTCCTTTATCTTCTTGGAAACCCGGCCGCATTGATGGGAGCAAACTTGAATATTCCTTATCTCATTTGGTCAAGGATGGCGCGGTATGTGGAACACTCTCACCCCACAGAGAGACTACCCTACCCAATAATAATCATGCGCATCCTTAGAAAGTTTAAAGTCGATACAAGCGCGAGCTCATACATGTACTGTAACACCCCCGGAATTTGGATTAGTCCTCTATATAAATGATATAATAGGACTAAAATCTCTAACCCGGCTATAGCATTTTGGATGGTAGCAAGATCCAAGAGGAACATGAGAGTTAAGCGTGCTAGAGCTAGAGTAGTTCTAGGATGGGTGACCCCCTGGGAAGTGGGGTGTCACAGTTGGTATCAGAGCCATTCACCAGCCGGAAATGTGAGATGAGTCTCGGCTGAGCCAGGGCTATATAGCGGGTAGAGCGAGGCTCCCCGGCTAATGACCGTTGTGAGTGGAGTGCAGCTCCTCACATGGTCGGCTAAGGCTAGCGAGACGAGTCTCACATCGCCTGGTGCTTGTGAGTGTGCTTGAGCCTGACGTGGACGTCAGGGCTTAAAGGGGGGAAGAATGTAACACCCCCGGAATTTGGATTAGTCCTCTATATAAATGATATAATAGGACTAAAATCTCTAACCCGGCTATAGCATTTTGGATGGTAGCAAGATCCAAGAGGAACATGAGAGTTAAGCGTGCTAGAGCTAGAGTAGTTCTAGGATGGGTGACCCCCTGGGAAGTGGGGTGTCACATGTACAGTTTGGGCACCATTAATGAGACAACAATTGTGAAGTCTCTATCGACAAAACAAGATGATCCTCCATCTCCTCCAATCCGACAAAGAGCTCGACCACAAGCAACTACTTCTACAGCTCCTGTTCCACCAGCACAGCAGGCACCTCCATCCACTTCTGATGATGATGCTTCTGTCAGCTCAATCTTTAAAGAACAACAGCGACTCTCCAACGAACAAGAACGCATGTCTGTTGAGTTCGCTGAAATGAAGGAAGATCTCAAAGAAGTCAAGAAAGAACAAGCCGTGATGATCCAAGATCTCAAAGAAGTGAAGAAGGAGCAAGATTCCATGAATAAACGGATCAAGAAAATGTTTCAGAAGCTTGGGTGTATCAGCTCTGACGATTCTCCATGAAGTTTCCGTCTAATTTGTTCTCTTGCAGGTTCTTACGTTCTTGGTTTGTTTCCTTCAACTCTCAAGTTTCTTAATTTGTATTTAAACTTTTTAACTCTCCTTGTCTTATCATTTTGGCTAACTTTGTGACAAAAAGGGGAAGAGAGTTTAGAGAGAACTTGAACAATGACATGAACAATGATGATGTGAAAACTGTGAACATTAAGGTAAGTATGACTTCAACTTCAACTTTGCTTTTATCTTGTGATTTGTTGCATGTCCCTACTAACTATTCGACTAACTATTTGGGCATGTAATATGACTAACAAGTTGATGTTGGACTAACATTTTGTGACATTTGGTTTTTGAATGCATAGAAGATATGTTGGTTTTTGTCTATGATTCTCTTACATATCTGAATTCTCAAATGTCATGATGATCATATAAACTCTATCTCTGTATTTGGTTTTGTATGTTTCAATTCTTGAGGTATCTAACGATTTCTTTTGTCAAGAATGATTTCTTTTTGCAAAGAGTACAGATGTCTAAGTCTAGAGTCTGTTTTAGGAGTTTATCTCATGTTTTTAAAATTTTTGGATCTCCATTGTAAATTTTTGTTGTATGGTGATAGCAACAAAAATATCTTTTTGAATTTTCTTTAGTGGATTTGTGTTTTGTCACGAAACCGCCAAAGGGGGAGATTGTTACGGAATTTGAGTTGGCGTATTTCGTGAAAGTATTAAGTCTTGAAGATTGAAGATGAAAGAAGTTTGGATCATATACCTCAATCTCAAGAAAGAAGAATTCAAAAGGATCAGGTATGTTTAACTAAAGATTTTTGGTGATCCGAATACTTCTTGTAGTGTAGAAACACCTGGAAGAATTTTTAATTGCATAAAAATCAAAAACTGGACATGGGACATGTTCAGGATCCGGATCAGACATTCCAATCCGGATCCCGAAGGGTGTTCGTTCATACACTGGTTCAATCCGGATCGCAGCATCCTCTGATCCGGATCCCGAACACTAGTTTTACCTTTTTACTTGCACGATCCGGATCAGGATTTGCAATCCGGATCCCGAACGTTGATGTTTGGTGAAACTGTATGAACGATCCGGATCGGGAACTTCGATCCGGATCCCGAACTAGTGTTTTTCTGGAAACCGTCTTTCTTGCTACTGCAATCCGGATCGCCGAAATCCGATCCGGATCGCCGTCATGAAAGTTTCCAGAAAAGGCTGTTTTTGATCCTTATCTTCTTCCAATGGTTTCTAACCTACAAATAGACCCTATGATTCATTTTTAGGGTAATCCGCATATATCCGAAAAATACAACGGAAAGAGAAAAATCCACATATAGAGAAGAAAGGAAATAACTAGATTAATTCTATGTTTCTTCATCTATATTGATTGATTTGATTCTAGGTTTTCCATACTCAGATTTTGAGTAGAATCAAATCAATGAATACTTAGATGGTATTTCCGATCTATTTCTAATCTAAATATTCGGCGGAACATCACCACCCAAAAAAAACAACGATTTACCCCAAATCGGCGCGTGGACTCGCGTGGCCTTGTGGATTCAAGGTGCAACCGCTCTCGTGGATTCGGAGCGAGGTACGTTCGTGGATTCGAAGCGTGCTACTGGGTGAAGACCGTGGATTCGGTCGGACGTCGTGGACTCGACGTTGGACGCTGTGGATTCAGCGTTGGGCGCAGATCGTGGATTCGAGAAGCGTTGTGGAGCGAGCGGAGAAGATCTACTAGGAGCGTATGGTAAAAGGTTGAGTCGTCTGTGAGTACGGTATATCACCTTGTACGTGTGTTAATTCTAGTGGATTTCGCCGTGTTATCGGTCCCGTGGTTTTTTACTCCGGTTTGGAGTTTTTTCACGTAAAAATCTTGCGTGTTCATTTATATTTCCTCATTGGGTTTTATTGCGCAATGATTTTTTGAGTGTTTATTGTTTACACCTATTCACCCCCCTCTAGGTATTTTTTTTCCCCTATTTAGATCCATATTAGTATAACCCAACACTATTGCATCAGATTGGTGTTTTGGGGATCGGGCTTCCTTTAGTGGACGGAGTTTCCCACTTTGATCATAGTCATGATCCAGTCCTGCTATTATGAGACAGTGGTTACAGAGATGCTTGTTACAGTGATACTTTACTCGTGTGGGTCGCTCCCCTCGAGTGCCACTCCGGAGTAGGCTTTCCACGGTGCAGAGCGCCGGGCACCATGCTGGTTTCTTGAGTTCGACAGCAGAGCAGGCAGTGCCAGTGTTCACTGGCTGTCAGATTGGGTCATTTTGACAGGCTTCTTGATTCTGATGCATCACTTTCTCCATCCTTATTGGTTGGTCATGTAGAGGCATATTAGGGATAGCATTTTATCAGTTGCTTCATTTATCTGCACCCCCATTTCTTCTCCTTTCCCCTTTTGCCTCTGATCACCTGGTGGGCATATCTGAGCTGAGGCTTTACCCACTAGGGGAGGCTACTGTTTATAGTAGTACTTACCCCCATTGTCTTTCTTGTTTCTTTCTTTTCCCTTGTTTTGCAGAGTCCTCCGTGGGAGTTGCTGGGCCGTCAGCAACTGATCGAGGTAAGCGGATTGCGGATTAGATAGAGAGCCACCCGAGGGTTGTAGCTGGAGATTTTTGGGTACCTGGTCTTCTCAGACAGCTTTTATTTATTTTCTTTTTGGGTCTGGCTTCTGCCAGCTGTTTGTATTTTTAGTGGTGAGCTGGGAGAGACATCTGTATTTTATTTCACTGTTGTACTTTTTACTTCCAGCTTCTGTCTGAGATATAGTAGTTTCAGTTTAGCTCTGACTTTTATGCTCTTTTATTATTATTTCTTATATCTGAGCAGGTTACCGACGCTTCGTGTATGTGGGAAATACCGCATGCACGGCGGATCTGTAGACGGGCCCGGGTTCTGGTTTACACCCGGGGCGTGACAGATTAAGTTGGTATCAGAGCTTAGGGATAGGTCAGTTGGGACTTAGGAAACCCTAGGCTTTTGGACAGACCCTAGGATAATAGGGCGTGAGTGGCGTGACTTGCTGCGAAAGTCGGTGATTCTTATAGTTAACTCTTCCTGTGAGTGAAGAGGGATCGACATAGTCTATTTCTGTTGAACCATTATGTTGGCTGCAGACAACATAAGGTTACAGAAATAGGGGGATGTCTTTTGACTTTCGCCAGATTGGGTCGTGTGGGGTTTTGTTGCTGATGTTTGGTTTCTTGTGGCAGGATGCCTCCTCGACGTCGGATTCCCACTTGGGGTGTCCCTTCACCCCCTGTTGAGCCAGAGCAGCCTACACCCCCCGAGCTTACTGAGTTGAGGGCCTTGGTGGCCCAGTTGGCGGAGGGTCAGCGCCGCCAGGAGCAGAGGATTGATCAGCTGCTTGCTCAGAGGGAGGCACCACCCCCAGCTGTTCCTGAGGTCCTTGTGCCTCCTGTTGCACCTTTTGTGCCGTCAACGCCATCTTCGAGTAGCGGGGCTCCTGGAGCTATTCAGCCTTTGACTGCGGAGGAGGAACAGGATTTTGCTGACAAACTCTCCAAGTTTGTTCAGCGGGGACTACCTAGATTCTCAGGGTGGGATGCTCAGCCCCGGGCTGTTGGGAGATGGCTTTCTGCGATGGAGAAGCTTTTTCGAGACTTCTTCATCGACCCGAGGTATCGAGTGCACATGGCGGTGCACTGTTTGGACGGAGATGCAGATTTTTGGTGGCAGCGAGTTGAGCCACTGGAGTTCCGGATCACTCGGCAGTTGCCTTGGGAGGAGTTCAAACAGATGGTGTTGGACACCTATTTTTCTACCAGTGTGAAGAAGAAGTTGGAGGACGACTTGAAGAATCTGCAGCAGGGCGATCGATCGGCCCATGCCTATTTCCAGGAGTTCATGGAGTTGCTGAATTGTGTGCCTTTCGTCGCCCGTGACGGCCCGCACCAGGTAGAGATGTTTGAGGCAGGCCTTCGCCCAGAGATTTTCACACTTGTGCATGCCCAGAGATTTCAGACCCTAGAGGCAGCCGCAGAGCACGCACAGTGGGTGGAGAGAGGTGATCAGGAGGTGGCCAGACGGAGGGCCGAGGTCACGCAGAGTTTCGACAGGAAGCGACCAGCCCCAGAGGACGGGGGACAGGCCAGCTCTTGGAGACTGCCACGGCCGCCGCAGTCCCAGTCTTACGGTCGTGGGCGAGCCGATAGGAGAGGGCCTGGTGGACCCCCGAGACCGCAGCAGCATCAGCAGCAGCACCAGCAGCAGAGATCGCAGCAGAGATCTCAGCAGCAGTCCTCGAGACAGCAGCAGCAGCAGTCGAGACAGCCCCGATCTTCTGACCGATGTATCTTCTGTGGAGGTCAGCATGCCGCCATCACTTGTGACCAGAGATCGGGTCGATGCTTCCGTTGTGGACAGCCGGGGCAGGTGCGAGCTACCTGCCCCCTTACTACTTCCTCGGCACCTTCTTCGGCATCGACTCCATATTCCCCTCAGCAGTAGCGGCCACCAGCTCAGCGGCCTTTTACTCCAGCGAGCAGGCCGTCCACTTCTTACCCTGTGGATTCTCGACCTCCAGTACCGAGCGGGCGGGTGTATGCCGCCCAGTTAGCAGATTCTTCAGCGGCAGACCAGGTGGTGGCAGGTATTACTCTACTCTTTGGCATTCGGGCTCGCTCTTTATTCGACACTGGAGCATCTCATTCTTTCATTAGTCGAGCATTTGCATCCCTGCATGGCTTAGAGATAGAGTCCTTGTCACATACATTAGAGGTGCGGATTCCCGATCATATTTTGCATGTCGAGGAGCGTTGTGTGGCATGCCCGGTACAGTTGGGGCCTTGGATATTGCCTGCAGACTTGCTTGTCTTGCAGCAGCTCCAGGATTTTGATGTGGTGCTAAGGATGGATTGGCTATCACGGTATTCTGCCACTATTGACTGCAGAGAGAGGACGGTGACTCTTCGCGAGCCAGGACAGGAGGAGTTCATCTTCAGAGGCTGCCAGAGCTCGTTGTTCGCAGCGACCATTTCCTCGGCGAGAGCAAGGAGGATGTTGAGCAGAGGTTGCACTGCCTTTTTGGCCACGGTGGTGGAGGTGCCTACGGCGGCACTGGGACTCGAGGATATCCCTATTGTCCGAGAGTTCCCAGATGTGTTTCCCCCTGAGTTGACGACGATGCCGCCGGAGAGGGAGATTGCGTTTGTGATTGATGTAGTCCCTGGGACTGCACCAATCTCAAAGGCACCCTATAGGATGGCGCCAGCTGAGTTGAGGGAGTTGAAAGCCCAGCTTCAGGATCTTTTAGGCAGGGGCTTCATCAGACCCAGTGTTTCTCCGTGGGGAGCGCCTGTGTTGTTTGTGAAGAAGAAGGATGGGTCACTTCGGTTGTGTGTGGATTATAGGGAGTTGAACAAAGTGACCATCCGGAATAAGTATCCCCTCCCCCGGATAGATGATTTGTTTGATCAGCTGCAGGGAGCGTCTGTGTTCTCGAAGATTGATCTGCAGTCCGGTTACCACCAGCTGAGGGTGAGGGCCGAGGACATCTCCAAAATGGCTTTCAGATCGCGGTACGGGCATTATGAGTTTGCTGTGATGCCTTTCGGGTTGACAAATGCCCCTGCCGCCTTCATGGATTTAATGAACAGGATATTTCAGCCGTTTTTGGACCGGTTTGTGGTGGTGTTCATCGATGATATTCTGATCTACTCCCGGAGTGATCTGGAGCACGAGGAGCACTTGAGGACGTTGCTGCAGCTTCTGCGAGAGAAGAAGTTGTATGCCAAGTTCAAAAAGTGCGAGTTTTGGCTCCGGGAGGTCGCCTTTCTGGGTCATGTTGTTTCAGCTGCTGGAGTGGCAGTGGATCCGGCCAAGGTGGATGCTATTCGTGATTGGCCGAGGCCGACGACTATCACCGAGGTGCGGAGCTTTCTTGGTTTGGCGGGCTACTATCGGCGCTTTGTGAAAGGCTTTGCGAAGCTTTCCTCTCCCCTCACTCGTCTGACCAGGAAAGGAGTTAAGTTTTTTTGGAGCGAGACTTGCCAGAGCTGTTTTGAGGAGATATGTTTTTGACCCGTCGCACGTGATTGACTTCACTTCGTTGGAGATCGGCGAGGATTTGGTCTACGAGGAGCGCCCGTTGCGGATTCTTGCTCGCAAGGTGAGGGAATTGCGCAATCGGGCCATTCCATATGTGAAGATCTTATGGAGCAATCATGAGGAGCGAGAGGCTACTTGGGAGCTGGAGACAGAGATGAGGGACGCCTACCCTTTCTTGTTTGAGGCTTCTAGTTGAGGTACGTCCATTTTGTTTTTCCTTGTTTCGGGGACGAAACTTTTTTTTAGTGGGGGAGGATGTAGGGCCCCTGAACTCCTTACAGCTTTTTCCCGCATTTTCACTGTGCAAACACCTGTTGATGGTGTATTCGGCCCATAGCGCATCAAATGGATGCCACAGATGGACCCTGAGAAGCTTTGGCTTGTTGTGTTTGGCCGTCGGCTGTTTTTGCCGAATGTTAGAGAGGTTTTAGGCCAAAGCGGAGGTTGGGAATTGGTTTTCTGTCGCTTTGGAGCTTGTCTGCCTATCTGGGAGCCCATTCGGGGTGTTAGAGTGGTTTGCGCGCTTATTGGAATCAAGTTTGCGACCCGGCGCGAAAATTGGATTAAATTTACCTTTCCGGGAGCCTCCGGCAAATTTTAGGAGTGGATTTTGGCGAAACGGACGTCGTTTTTGGAATCAGCGCGCGAAAACGGTCAAGATGGGCTATTTACTTGCTATTTTTTAGCTTGTGGGTACTGTTCATGCCGGAACAGTGTCTCCGACGATCGCCGGCGGCGGCCGGCGGCGCAGGCAGCGCCGGCAGGCGGCGGCGCAGCCTCGGGCAGGCGGCAGGCGGCGGCACGCGGCGCGGGCAGGCGCCCGGGCGCGCGGTCCACGGCGCCGACGTGCGCCAGTGCGGGATGCCACGTGGCAGTGTTCGGTTGGGTGGTCCACGGCGCGCGGTCCACGGACCGTGGGCGTGGATGCACGGTAGACCGGGTGGACACGCGGCAGGCGGTTACTAGCTCGGTGTTGTGCTCCCGGTCCACGCGAGCTGTGGAGTGGTTGACCGGGGGCAGGTGGCCGTACGGCGGGCAGGTAGCCGTACGGGCGGGGGGCAGGCGCGACGTGCGCGGTGCACGGATTGCCGGGGCCACGTGGCGCGACACCACTGGCGGGCGCAGGTGCGCCGGGCGCAGCGGGGCTCGGGGAAGCACTGTGCTGGGCTACGTGGCGGGCCCGAATGGCTTCGGGCTTGCACAGTAATGGGCCGGGCCCATTACTGTAGCAGCCCAAAAAATTCGGGCGCCCGAATGTAGGGACATGCTGGGTATTTCTCCAAAAGTTTTTCTTCAGCCTATAAATCCCCAACCCGAGCCCTCTTCTTTGCCTTTTTTCTCTCAACCCTCACCCCATCTGCCCGAGCCACCTTAAGGAGATTTGTTCATCTCTTAATCCTTGGTCTTCCTGCCATGTTCTAGGATTTTAGGAGGCTCGAATCCTGAGGTTCCCCATTTTACGGCGCGCCGCGACGTTGCATTCCTGGGTTCTTCTTCGGCGCAGCGGCGGTGTTTTAGCTCCCCTGGGCTACCCCGAGATCATTTCTCTGTGATTCTTGCGCCGACAGACTCCTAAGAGGTAGGACTTCATCTTTTGTTTTGGTTGCGCTTTCCCGTTTCGAGGTTTTGGCACGGATCCCGAGGCAAACAGTGACCCCCTTTTTCTGTGTGGATTTCCTTGACAGCACTGAGGTTATTTGGCCATATCTTCGCGTACGAGCGTCAGACGGAAACGAGCTTATACAACTTTTTCATCTACGGATCGCAAGGAAACCGCTCGTATTTTTCTTGGATTTTCCAGAGGATTATTTCGAGGTGAAAATCACTGTTTTCTCAGTGAACAGTGCACAGTTTTTAGCACAGATTTTTGTGTGTGTGTGCCCCCTTGCCGAATTTATATCTTGACTTACCGAACTCTGATTTGGGCGTGCAAGGTACCGTTGCGAAGCTATCGACGCGAGGATCGCCGTGATATTTTTCTTGGAATTTCCTGGGCACTTTCTGCAGGTGATAATTTAACAGTTTTGAATCCGATGTTGTATGTGATTATAAGAGCAATAATTGGGAGCCTTAGTGTATTTAGTGGACTTTGTATTGTACCAGGAGTAGTACAGGTGTGCTGAATTTGTGGGAGCAAGGAGTTGGAGTTTTTGGTATTTTCATCTGTACGGATCCGGACAGTTTGCACTGCAGGTGGGTGGTTGTTGTACTCCTCTCCTTTGATATGCCCACTAGGAACATCAGAACGCCCCCACATTGTTGATGCTAATTTATTGATTGATAGTCTTGCATGCTCTAGGGAAATTAGTTAATTGTTAATTGATCCATGTGGAATTTGTGGTAGCATGATTATCTTAAATCAATTGCGTAATTATTCTGGACTGCATGTTTAGGGGCAGAATATAAATTGAGGACTGCAAAATGGATCATTGTTCATATGTGACTGTCACCTTAGCCTTTATGCTCTAAACTGATTATTCTTGGAAAATGGACAAAATATTGAGACAATGCATGATTAAACGGGTCACTTAATTATGTCATCTTTTATTGCTATACTATCTTTTGGGACTTGACTTAGGAGAAACCATGCATTTATTCTTTTCTTCTCCTATTATTGATAGACTTGCGGCATAGTCGCTCGGGTTCGAGCGGGTGTTGGACAGTGTAGTCAGGTATTGGGGATTTGGGACAGGTTGGGCTTTTGACAGGGTGTTGCGGCGACCACGGATCTTGGGTGGTTGACCGGGTTGTTACTATTGCATCAGATTGGTGTTTTGGGGATCGGGCTTTCTTTAGTGGACGGAGTTTCCCACTTTGATCATAGTCATGATCCAGTCCTGCTATTATGAGACAGTGGTTACAAAGATGTTTGTTACAGTGATACTTTACTCGTGTGGGTCGCTCCCCTCGAGTGCCACTCCGGAGTAGGCTTTCTAAGGTGCAGAGCGCCGGGCACCATGCTGGTTTCTTGAGTTCGACAGCAGAGCAGGCAGTGCCAGTGTTCACTGGCTGTCAGATTGGGTCATTTTGACAGGCTTCTTGATTCTGATGCATCACTTTCTCCATCCTTATTGGTTGGTCATGTAGAGGCATATTAGGGATAGCATTTTATCAGTTGCTTCATTTATCTGCACCCCCATTTCTTCTCCTTTCCCCTTTTGCCTCTGATCACCTGGTGGGCATATCTGAGCTGAGGCTTTACCCACTAGGGGAGGCTACTGTTTATAGTAGTACTTACCCCCATTGTCTTTCCTGTTTCTTTCTTTTTCCTTGTTTTGCAGAGTCCTCCGTGGGAGTTGCTGGGCCGTCAGCAACTGATCGAGGTAAGCGGATTGCGGATTAGATAGAGAGCCACCCGAGGGTTGTAGCTGGAGATTTTTGGGTACCTGGTCTTCTCAGACAGCTTTTATTTATTTTCTTTTTTGGTCTGGCTTCTGCCAGCTGTTTGTATTTTTAGTGGTGAGCTGGGAGAGACATCTGTATTTTATTTCACTGTTGTACTTTTTACTTCCAGCTTCTGTCTGAGATACAGTAGTTTCAGTTTAGCTCTGACTTTTATGCTCTTTTATTGTTATTTCTTATATCTGAGCAGGTTACCGACGCTTCGTGTATGTGGGAAATACCGCATGCACGGCAGATCTGTAGACGGGCCCGGGTTCTGATTTACACCCGGGGCGTGACAACCGGGCTCTTTAGAACAGCACCGGGAACAGCCAAGGATATTTGCTATCACAAATTGATCACCGCAATTTCTTGAATTGCGTGATTAACGCCGAATCGCCATTAAACCGATGATTTTGCCGATTTACGGTTCAATATCCGAATCCCGCTCAACGAAAACCGTTGGATCTCTAACGAAAGGTTTAGAGACCACGTGCACGCTGTCTAGGTTGCAATAAAATAAATAACCTAAAGACCTCACCTTGCCGGATCCGAGGAAGAAGAAGATGGTGGCTCCGGCGGCGCGCGGCCACGACGGTGCACCAGCCCACTTTGGTTTGTCTTCTGGATGTAGAGCACACCCGCAGGGAGGTCTGGGCGCAGGTCCAAGGCTCAGGTGCTCTTCCTATCCCCACAAGCCCTAGATCAAGAAAGCTCCCTTTGCTTTTTCGGCGACCAGGGGCGGCGGCCGGTGGTGCAGGAGCTCGGGAGAGGTAGCAGAGGGAGAGGAGGAGTCGTGGGGGCTGCAGTTACCAGGAGGGCTGCGGCTAGGGTTGCAAAGAAGCAAACCTAGGTTGCTAAATATGCATATTACATAATATGCCAAGAGACCCCTCCACAAGCATTATTTAATGCTAGGTCCCTCACTGTAGAACACATTTGCGACAAAGACCCTCCTCTACAAGTTTGGTACAAATTGACACATAAATTATTGAGCTTTTTCGCAAAATACTACAAATTTTCGCATATATCACGCTTTTTGAGACAACCGGGCTGTCAAACTGAAAAACGGACACCACCACGACGTCCGGCTCGACGAAACCTATCAGGTAGCGATTTTGGTTCGCTAAAATTGAGCTTCATAATTTCTAAAATCCATCTTATACTATAAATTATACAGTTCCGCACGCTTCACGATGCTTTAGGCTCGTCAAATGAAAATTTTGTCAGCGCCACAGCGCTCAGAACGATGATGCCATTCAAATCAACTACCTGGATCGTCATATTCGGACTCCAGACGGTCGATCGGCCGACGTTGGCCGGTGAGGGAATTAACTCATGAGCTACTATTCATTGGCACTATTCACTTAAGTCGCGGGTCCCACTAGCTTTTTCGCCGATTTCTGGACAATCCGACCGTCGGATCGAAAATCAGTTTATATCATTTTTAATCGATTCGACAAGACGGTCACACTGGCGATTTCAGATTTTCGAGATTAGACTCAAATCTGAAAGACAGACATAGTGCTCCGAAAACTGTGCAATTTGCACACCGGTATACAACCACACAGGTTTATTTTGCATTTCCTTATTCATATTGACATTTTAATTCTTCAAATTCAAATTTGAGTTTCTTGGGTACTACATTACCCCCTCCTTATTAGAAGTTTCGTCCTCGAAACTTAACTACAGTAGGACATCGAACAGTCCACTAACAAGGGCACAAGTCTAACACATACACAACAACAATCAGTTGCTGGACATCTGCACTGTCTGGAACAACTCTGGGCTACTAGTTTCGACAGTTTACTTGTAAAGGCCGACGTCGCTTGTATAGACGTCCATCAATCACAGTGACAACTAGTCAACTGCGCACATGTACGGTAGAGATCCGTCCAAAATCCAATCACAGACTGCGATATCACCTCTAGGGTAATCACACCGTGCTCAAAAGGCAACTGCAAGGCTAACTTATAGGAAGGTACACATACAGACCCAATCATAATACCCCACCTTTTTGCGGGGTAGAGTATTTCATCCACTCTTTCGACAATACGTTGTCTGCAGCCAACGTGCTTATCAAAAGAATAGAAAAATACCCACAATCTATCGCCAACAACTAGTTGGAGACATAACTCGCAGCGAACCAACAGAAGGTACCAATGTACCTTACAACACCAATCTCTAAACCGATACTGAAAACCAATATCAAACACCACTAATATATCGTGGTCACGAGTGCCACTTTGGCAACTCACTGGAAATCGAGAATGATAACTCAATGCTCACTAGCACTACAAATTCCACACCAGTTGCTAACACAATTCTAGCAATACTAATCGCAACCTAAAACATCGACAGGGGTGATCGCACCCCCTCTAACCGACCGCAGGCAATGAGTGAAATAAACATGAGCTGAGTTCATTACGGACTATCATCGGATCCTCAAACTATCAACCAACTAGGTACAACAAACTCTCAAGTCTTAGTGCACCACCTCTACAGCCTTTACCAAGGCATAGCCACAACGGCTATTATTGTTGTAACAGAATCTGTAATGATCCACGAAATCCAATGCAAGAGGTGGGACCTGAATACAACACCAACCCAATCAGGGTTACCATCTGGCCCATAGGCCACTAATATCAATCAGTTGTACAACCATGCCAGTGCCAGTGCGCTCACTGTCACCACCACCTCTGCCAGAATACTCGTGAATGCCAAGCTATGTCACACTGATCAGGGATAGGACACGACTCGACCGACCATACCGTACTCGATCTCCTAACCCCAGGAACAACATACATCCCCGCGCACTCACGTCAAACTCAGTCATCCTAGGGCTCAATCCTAGCCAAATCCTTAAGTTTCTTAAACCTATTCTCTGATACCATCTAATCTGTCACGCCCCGAGTTTCCAAAACAGCGGTTGAAATTTTTTTTTTTTTTTTAAATCAGAGTTCAAACTTTAAACTCAGGACGTGAACAGACCGCCACATGCATAGGAAATCCTCTGTCCACACGGATAGAGTCTCCCCTATACATGCTCGGCTAAGCAAGTGCAATGATACAATCAAGAGCAACATAATCAATAACTAAATCCAAAAATATAAAGCTCTACAACTAATACATCCACAACTACTACAACTCATAAATATAGAGACAATCTAAGATCATGATACTGTAACTGAAAATACTAGCACTGGGCCACCACGGCCAATAGCAAGGGACAACTCTAGCGCAACCGCTCCCTAGATAGTCCCAATCTCCCAGCACCAGACTGACCTGAAAAATGGTCACCCAAGGGGTGTGAGATACATCGACAGTGTATCCCAGTGGGCACGACGGGCCGAGAAATAGTAAGTCGTACCTACCGGATACAATAATAAGTGGATAGCAAAAACAGGATATACTGAAAGCTGAAAGGTAAGATGCATGTATAAAATCTAAGCATGCTGAAGTGGAAACAGGGTACTCATATAAAAACTAATCATGCTATAACTGATAAATCTGACAGGCAGGAACTAATCATGCTATAACTGATAAATCTGACAAGCAGGAAATGATCATGCTATAAACAAAGCTGGTATATAACAATGCTGTAAACTGAAGTAGCTGAATAATAATAACTGTATGTACCCAATCAGTGTCGTCATCGGTCACGAGGACCTAGACCAATGCCAAAGCTGGCACGTTCGGCTGACATATAACCCGGCACCATCGGTGCACTCAGGGGCACACGTGTCGCCACTCTCGTCCACTATGTGCAGCCTGGGTTCACGGGTCGCCACTATCGACCACTTTACTGGTAAAGAAGGCGTTGTGGGGGATCAATCCCATGGCGTACGTGAAATGAACAGCTAGTGCTATGGCGATCATAAGACTGATGCTCAAGCTGAACAGTCGGCAATGAGCCAGATAATCCCTGTCGGGATGCTGCAAGCTGTAATAATCACGGATGCTGAATAAATGAATCTAAGCAACAGAAGCTGAATATCTGAGCTGTATAGCAGAAGCTGAACTCCTATTCTAACATGCAGGAGAAGAATAGGAAATGCTGATATAAAGTGAACTGATAATCACTCTAGTTAATGTCCAATCAGGCATGACATATGTCCAGATGTATGTCACTATACATACTAAGTGCTGAGAATGAAAGCATATAGAAAGCTCAACTGTAAGATCAAGGCAAACATAGCTGTAATGACTGAATGCTGGAATGAAAGCAAATAGAAAGGCTCAAACATAGGCTCAGGACTACACCAAAAACAGGGGTCCAACCTACCACGGTACCCCATAGGGCCAACCTGATAAAGCCCGGACCGAACATAAACCCACCTCAATGTAGATGATCACGGTGGCTGCTGGATGGCTCGCAAACTGGCGGCTGACTGCTGGGACCTGAATCATAAGCACAGGTCAGAAAATAGACTCTCACACATACCCAACCCACTGACACACTGTGTGCAGACAAGCTTAACGGGGAACTTCGCTGAAGTCCCGGAATCTTCCGAAATTTTCGGAAATCCGCCGATAGATCCACTATGACCCAATCTGTGCTGAACAATAACCAAAGTTCGTGAAACTTCACGTGCTGCCCAAGAATGTCTAACTTAAGACATTTAGGCCCTAACACCAAACTTTGGGTAATCCTGTGCACCGGCAACGCCATAACCACTGAAACACTTCGGGGAAGCCCATTTTGGCTCCGGAAGTTGCAAACGAGAAATTAAAATCACCGGGCTCTTTAGAACAGCACCGGGAATAGCCAGGGATATTTGCTATCACAAATTGATCACCGTAATTTCTTGAATTGCGTGATTAACGCCGAATCGCCGTTAAACCGACGATTTTGCCGATTTACGGTTCGATATCCGAATCCCGCTCAACGAAAGCCGTTGGATCTCTAACGAAAGGTTTAGAGACCACGTGCACGCTGTCTAGGTTGCAATAAAATAAATAACCTAAAGACCTCAACTTGCCGGATCCGAGGAAGAAGAAGATGTGGCTCCCGCGGCGCGCGGCCACGGCGGTGCACCAGCGCACTTTGGTTTGTCTTCTGGATGTAGAGCACACCCGCAGGGAGGTCTGGGCGCAGGTCCAAGGCTCAGGTGCTCTTCCTATCCCCAAAAGCCCGAGATCAAGAAAGCTCCCTTTGCTTTTCCGGCGACCAGGGGCGGCGGCCGGTGGTGCAGGAGCTAGGGAGAGGTAGCAGAGGGAGAGGAGGAGTCGTGGGGGCTGCAGTTACCAGGAGGGCTGCGGCTAGGGTTGCAAAGAAGCAACCCTAGGTTGCTATATATGCATATTGCATAATATGCCAAGAGACCCCTCCACAAGCATTATTTAATGCTAGGTCCCTCTCTGTAGAACACATTTGCGACAAAGACCCTCCTCTACAAGTTTGGTACAAATTGACACATAAAATATTGAGCTTTTTCGCAAAATACTACAAATTTTCGCATATATCATGCTTTTCGAGACAACCGGATTGTCAAACTGAAAAACGGACACCACCACGACGTCCGGCTCGACGAAACCTATCAGGCAGCAATTTTGGTTCGCTAAAATTGAGCTTCATAATTTCTAAAATCCATCTTATACTATAAATTATATAGTTCGGCACGCTTCATGATGCTTTAGGCTCGTCAAATGAAAATTTCGTCAGCGCCACAGCGCTCAGAACGATGATGCCATTCAAATCGACTACCTGGATCATCATATTCGGACTCCAGACGGTCTGTCGGCCGACGTTGGCCGGTGAGGGAATTAACTCAGGGGCTACTATTCATTGGCACTATTCACTTAAGTCACGGGTCCCACTAGCTTTTTCGCTGATTTCTAGACAATCCGACTGTCGGATCGAAAATTAGTTTATATCATTTTCAATCGATTCGACGAGACGGTCACACTGGCGATTTCAGATTTTCGAGATCAGACTCAGATCTGAAAGGCAGACATAGTGCTCCGAAAACTGTGCAATTTGCACACCGGTATACAACCACACAGGTTTATTTTGCATTTCCTTATTCATATTGACATTTTAATTCTTCAAATTCAAATTTGAGTTTCTTGGGTACTACATTACCCCCTCCTTATTGGAAGTTTCGTCCCCGAAACTTAACTACAGTAGGACATCGAACAGTCCACTAACAAGGGTACAAGTCTAACACATACACAACAACAATCAGTTGCTGGACATCTGCACTGTCTGGAACAACTCTGGGCTACTAGTTTCGACAGTTTACTTGTAAAGGCCGACGTCGCTTGTATAGACGTCCATCAATCACAGTGACAACTAGTCAACTGCGCACATGTACGGTAGAGATCCGTCCAAAATCCAATCACAGACTGCGATATCACCTCTAGGGTAATCACACCGTGCTCAAAAGGCAACTGCAAGGCTAACTTATAGGAAGGTACACATACAGACCCAATCATAATACCCCACCTTTTTGCGGGGTAGAGTATTTCATCCACTCTTTCGACAGTACGTTGTCTGCAGCCAACGTGCTTATCAAAAGAATAGAAAAATACCCACAATCTATCGCCAACAACTAGTTAGAGACATAACTCACAGCAAACCAACAGAAGGTACCAATATACCTTACAACACCAATCTCTAAACCGATACTGAAAACCAATATCAAACACCACTAATATATCGTGGTCACGAGTGCCACTTTGGCAACTCACTGGAAATCGAGAATGATAACTCAATGCTCACTAGCACTACAAATTCCACACCAGTTGCTAACACAATTCTAGCAATACTAATCGCAACCTAAAACATCGACAGGGGTGATCGGACCCCCTCTAACCGACCGCAGGCAATGAGTGAAATAAACACGAGCTGAGTTCATCACGGACTACCATCGGATCCTCAAACTGTCAACCAACTAGGTACAACAAACTCTCAAGTCTTAGTGCACCACCTCTACAGCCTTACCAAGGCATAGCCACAATGGCTATTATTGTTGTAACAGAATCTGTAATGATCCACGAAATCCAATGCAAGAGGTGGGACCTGAGTACAACACCAACCCAATCAGGGTTACCATCTGGCCCATAGGCCACTAATATCGATCAGTTGTACAACCATGCCAGCGCCAGTGCGCTCACTGTCACCACCACCTCTGCCAGAATACTCGTGAATGCCAAGCTATGTCACACTGATCAGGGATAGGACACGACTCGACCGACCATACCGTACTCGAGCTCCTAACCCCAGGAACAACATACATATATCCCCGCGCACTCACGTCAGACTCAGTCATCCTATGGCTCCATCCTAGCCAAATCCTTAAGTTTCTTAAACCTATTCTCTAATACCATCTAATCTGTCACGCCCCGAGTTTCCAAAACAGCGGTAGAATTTTTTATTTTTATTTTTAAATCATAGTTCAAACTTTAAACTCAGGACGTGAACAGACTGCCACATGCATAGGAAATCCTCTATCCACACGGACAGAGTCTCCCCTATACATGCTCGGCTAAGCAAGTGCAATGATACAATCAAGAGCAACATAATCAACAACTAAATCCAAAAACATAAAGCTCTACAACTAATACATCCACAACTACTCCAACTCATAAATATAGAGACAATCTAAGATCATGATACTGTAACTGAAAATACTAGCACTGGGCCACCGCGGCCAATAGCAAGGGACTACTCTAGCGCAACCGCTCCCTGGATCGTCCCAATCTCCCAGCACCCGACTGACCTGAAAAATGGTCACCCAGGGGGTGTGAGATACATCGACAGTGTATCCCAGTGGGCACTACGGGCCGAGAAATAGCAAGTCGTACCTACCAGATACAATAATAAGTGGATAGCAAAAACAGGATATACTGAAAGCTGAAAGGTAAGATGCATGTATAAAATCTAAGCATGCTGAAGTGGAAACAGGGTACTCATATAAAAAGTAATCATGCTATAACTGATAAATTTGACAGGCAGGAACTAATCACGCTATAACTGATAAATCTGACAAGCAGGAAATGATCGTGCTATAAACAAAGCTGGTATATAACAATGCTGTAAACTGAAGGAGCTGAATAATAATAACTGTATGTACCCAATCAGTACCGTCATCGGTCACGAGGACCTAGACCAATGCCAAAGCTGGCACGTTCGACTGACATATAACCCGGCACCATCGGTGCACTCAGGGGCACACGTGTCGCCACTCTCGTCCACTATGTGCAGCCTGGGGCTTACGGGTCGCCACTATCGACCACTTTACCGGTAAAGAACGCGTTGTGGGGGATCAATCCCACGGCGTACGTGAAATGAACAGCTAGTGCTATGGCGATCATAAGACTGATGCTCAAGCTGAACAGTCGGCAATGAGCCAGATAATCCCTGTCGGGATGCTGCAAGCTGTAATAATCACGGATGCTGAATAAATGAATCTAAGCAACAGAAGCTGAATATCTGAGCTGTATAGCAGAAGCTGAACTCCTATTCTAACATGAAGGAGAAGAATAGGAAATGCTGATATAAAGTGAACTGATAATCACTCTAGTTAATGTCCAATCAGGCATGACATATGTCCAGATGTATGTCACTATACATACTAAGTGCTGAGAATGAAAGCATATAGAAAGCTCAACTGTAAGATCAAGACAAACATAGCTGTATTGACTGAATGCTGGAATGAAAGCAAATAGAAAGGCTCAAACATAGGTTCAGGGCTACACCAAAAACAGGGGTCCAACCTACCACGGTACCCCATAGGGCCAACCTGATAAAGCCCGGACCGAAGATAAACCTACCTCAATGTAGATGATCACGGTGGCTGCTGGATGGCTCGCAAGCGGGCGGCTGACTGCTGGTACCTGAATCATAAGCACAGGTCAGAAAATAGACTCTCACACATACCCAACCCACTGACACACTGTGTGCAGACAAGCTTAACGGGGAACTTCGCTGAAGTCCCGGAATCTTCCGAATTTTCGGAAATCCGCCGATAGATCCACTATGACCCAATCTGTGCTGAACAATAACCAAAATTCGTGAAACTTCACGTGCTGCCCAAGAATGTCTAACTTAAGACATTTAGGCCCTAACACCAAACTCTGGATAATCCTGTGCACCGGTAATGCCATAACCACTGAAGCACTTCCGGGAAGCCCATTTTGGCTCCGGAAGTTGCAAACGAGAAATTAAAATCACCGGGCATTTTAGAACAGCATCGGGAACAGCCAGAGATATTTGCTATCACAAATTGATCACCGCAATTTCTTGAATTGCGTGATTAACGCCGAATCACCGTTAAACCAACGATTTTGCCGATTTACGGTTCGATATCCGAATCCCGCTCAACGAAAGCCGTTGGATCTCTAACGAAAGGTTTAGAGACCACGTGCACGCTGTCTAGGTTGCAATAAAATAAATAACCTAAAGACCTCACCTTGCCGGATCCGAGGAAGAAGAAGATGGTGGCTCCGGCGGCGCGCGGCCACGGCGGTGCACCAGCCCACTTTGGTTTGTCTTCTGGATGTAGAGCACACCCGCAGGGAGGTCTGGGCGCAGGTCCAAGGCTCAGGTGCTCTTCCTATCCCCACAAGCCCTAGATCAAGAAAGCTCCCATTGCTTTTCCGGCGACCAGGGGCGGCGGCCGGTGGTGCAGGAGCTCGGGAGAGGTAGCAGAGGGAGAGGAGGAGTCGTGGGGGCTGCAGTTACCAGGAGGGCTGCGGCTAGGGTTGCAAAGAAGCAACCCTAGGTTGCTATATATGCATATTGCATAATATGCCAAGAGACCCCTCCACAAGCATTATTTATAGCTAGGTCCCTCACTGTAGAACACATTTGCGACAAAGACGCTCCTCTACAAGTTTGGTACAAATTGACACATAAAATATTAAGCTTTTTCGCAAAATACTACAAATTTTCACATATATCACGTTTTTCGAGACAACTGGTTTGTCAAACTGAAAAACGGACACCACCACGACGTCCGGCTCGACGAAACCTATCAAGTAGCAATTTTGGTTCGCTAAAATTGATCTTCATAATTTCTAAAATCCATCTTATACTATAAATTATATAGTTCGGCACGCTTCACGATGCTTTAGGCTCGTCAAATGAAAATTTCGTCAGCGCCACAGCGCTCAGAACGATGATGCCATTCAAATCGACTACCTGGATCGTCATATTTGGACTCCAGACGGTCGATCGGCCGACGTTGGCCGGTGAGGGAATTAAATCAGGGGCTACTATTCATTGGCACTATTCACTTAAGTCGCGGGTCCCACTAGCTTTTTCGCTGATTTCTGGACAATCCGACCGTCGGATCGAAAATCAGTTTATATCATTTTCAATCGATTCGACGAGACGGTCACACTGGCGATTTTAGATTTTCGAGATCAAACTCGGATCTGAAAGGCAGACATAGTGCTCCGAAAACTGTATAATTTGCACGCCGGTATACAACCACACAGATTTATTTTGCATTTCCTTATTCATATTGATATTTTAATTCTTCAAATTCAAATTTGAATTTCTTGGGTACTACAGAAACCTAGCACTTATATCTAACTCACCATACATGTTTTGTGATATTTAAATGTTCTCGTATAAAAAAAATATTAGATTAATTTCGTAGACATATTTCTGACCCATCAAATAATGGCTCAGTCCTTACCATTGATTTTATTTTATTTTTTTTACTACTTGATATCTTAATAATATTTTTTAAAATCTAGTCATTTTTTATATCATATCTTTTTAAATGGTATATATAAATCGCATTTACAGAACCAAAATTTGATTTTAAAATTTTTTGCTTTAAATGTCCATTAATTTTGGGTAAAATATATAAAGAGTCTATGAAATTTAGGTTTTTTTTTGCAAACATGCATTTGAACTTTCTATTCTACTTAGAAAATCTATTCTCATGATAGAATTTCTATTTGGAAAATATTTTTATTTGGTACACATTTCGGAACACACAAAAATATATTTATTTAGTGTTTGGTTTAACATAGATTTTACCTCATTATATCCATAAAATTATCACAATATACTCTTTTTTCTAAAAATTAATATTTTATATCATTTTACACTAAATCAATAAAATAAAAATTATAACTATTTGAATATAAAATCTATTTAAACATTCCTAAATTTAGGCTATTGGTAACTTTATTTATTCGCTTGTAATTAATTTAAATTTGAGAAATACTCCTATACTTTTTTTTTTTTTAGGATTATCGTCCATTTATTTCAGTTCAACGACCTAAATTTAATTATCTTTTAGTTGTGATTTACAATAGAATGTCACTTTGATAGAGATACCGGTTACGAGGTATCCAAAAAAAATATTTTTGTATTTTAACTCAGGAATAATTAATGAATTTTATCTCTATTTTGAGAGTTTTTATTTTTGTAAATATTATAAATTTTAAAGATTTCAATTTAGTAAGAGTTTTTATTTTTGGAAAGATTATAAATTTTAAATAATCTAATTCAGTTATGTTCTTAAATGGTATTTTTTAATTCTCTTTGTATAATTGTTTATATATCGTAAATAATTTTAATTTTAGGAAACTATATTTAAATTTAGTATATTTTTAGGATTTAAAATTTAGGAACATACTAATTTCTAAATTTTTTTTAAAAAAATTAGATTACTTTTTTTATTTAATTTGCTAGTTATTTTTATTTCTATTTTTTTAAAAATTTTATCAAATAATAGAAAATTTAATCTGATGGATAAGATGCGTAGTATTATCTCAATTTTTTTTAATTTTTAAATAATTTGATGATCAACAAATAATTTTTTAATTTTTTTTATAATTATAGTACTCCATAAATTATTGCTTAAATTTTAATTTTTAAAATTTTTTAAATTAATGACTAAATTATAATTCTATTTTTTAAAAAAAATTAAACTCTTTAAACTAATGTCTAAATTGTAATTCAAAAGCTTTTAAAATTAATTTCTAAATTAGTGCAAAATTAATGTTTAAATTTGTGGAAAGATATGAATCAAAACTTTCATTATATGTTGAATTTAAATATTTATCCACTTTCAAATTTTTTAAAATAGTGATACAAAATTAATTTCTAGATTAGAAAAATTCTAAAATTTTTTATACATATTAAATATGTTGAATTTGATTATTAACTTACGTTTATTTTTTTAAAAAATATTAATATAAATCAATGACTAAATTATAATTATAAAACTCCATAAATTAATGTTTAAATTTTAATTCTAAAACTTTTTTAATTAATGTCTAAATTGTAATTATAAATTTTTTTAAATTAAACTTTTTAAATTAATGTCTAAATTGTAATTCTAAATTTTTTTAAATTAATGTCTAAATTTTAATTCTAAAATTTTTAAAATTAATGCGTAATTGTAATTCAAAAACTTTTTAAATTAAACTCTTTAAATTAGTGCACAATTAATGGCTAAATTTATGAAATATATTTTAATTAAATTTGTTTAAAATTTTTGTGATATTTAATTATGAAAATATCCTCTTTATGAAGTTACTTTTTAATCTGTTAATATAGAAAATTACAGTTTTATTCTTTATCAATTAACGGTTAATTTTTTTTTTATTATTTATAAAAATAAGTACCCGAGTATCGCTCTTTAAATTTTTAGAATAAATATAAAATTTGTACAAGAATATTTTAGTCTTTTAAATTAATTTATTTTTTTTTAAAAAAAAAATACTAAGAGAATAGGTGGGTTTTTAA
The DNA here is from genome assembly GCA_029168755.2 of Tillandsia fasciculata. Taxonomy (NCBI): domain Eukaryota; kingdom Viridiplantae; phylum Streptophyta; class Magnoliopsida; order Poales; family Bromeliaceae; genus Tillandsia; species Tillandsia fasciculata. The sequence goes on along the minus strand of JAQOTM010000293.1, from coordinate 122,474 downwards.
ATCTCACATTTTAAGAAATGATAGGATTCCACAAAAAATATTAATTTCATTTCTAAGTGTATGACTATAGTGAACCAAACAGCCCTTAAATATTTAATTTGTAGTATCATTCCAAAGGGATCCTAATTTATTGGTTCCCATAACTACTTTCAGTCGTGCTTTCATTTATCTGTTTAATCGTACTTCCACCCGCCGAGGGAGACTGTTGAATCCAAAATCTCCCATAAGAAGCAAGTGATTTCAACTACGTGCTGCACAAAGTGTTGAATAATCTTACTTTGATGTGATTTGTATATGTGGAAAACCCCTCGCGTGCACGGCACCCCCACGGCTACATGACGAGCCCGCGACGCCAGCGTGGACCGCGCTCGCTCCGCCGTCCACTCCTGCGCCGCCACGTGGCCGTACGGCGCCAATGGGATGCCGCCACATGTCCAATCCGGTCCACCGCTCTCCGTGCATCCGAATTTCAGTAAAACCTTCCAGCTGTCAATTTTTAGATATTCGGACTTAAAAATACATCCAAATAGTTAATTTTGATTGTTTTTCTCGGTCTCGGTTTTGCGCAAAACTATTTCGGTTTTTTGACAAAAGCATCCAAATAGGCAATTTTGATTCATTTTTCGCGTTGGGTCTAATTCTTGGGTCAGATTTACGCGCAAACCAACTCTATCAAACAAAATTAGCCTCCACAAGCCGCTGGTCAAGCTATAATCCTTCGCGGGAATTCGAGTCATCACAGAGTATGGACTAATAGTGTAGAGATTTCATACATGCATACTAGCATAGTATTTATAGCGTTTTCTATTATATTGCTACTATTGTTTCAATTGGACGAAGAGGTGTAGAACATATTTCTCGATGGATAAACCTATTGAAAACTATTCGTAGTTCTCGCACCCCGTTGATTTTTACTTTTTGCAGATTCAGGTACAGTCGGTGAGGCACACGACGGGGAGGGGTAAGGACCTAACAGCTTAGAGACCTAGAGGGTCTAATGGTATTATTACCCATTTTTATATTTTGAGTGAACTATATATTTTGTGAGAATAAATACAGAAAATTATAACTAATACTATATTAAGATGTTCACTCTTATGCTTTATTTTCAACTTATTATAAATTTTTTGTTTAAAGGTTGAATGTTATAGTTTAGTTGTCACGCCCCGGGGTCGAAACTGCGACCCGGGCTCGCCAACAGATCCGCCACCTATGCCAAACCCGCATAGGCGAAGCGTCCTACTTGTAAGAAAAGTGCTACAGCTAAACAGATATCAGAGCTAAAATATAAAACTACTGAAAAGATAAAACCAATGATCTGTACAACAGGAAATAAAGGTACAAAGTCTATCTCCCATAAATGATAATCATACAATAACCTCAAGTACAAAACTCTGGACTCAATAGGGAGGTAATCCTGAATAAATAAATGATACATCAGTATACAGACTCTCAGTACAAGTCAGATCCTCACAATACATCAGTCTCTCAAAGAGAAAATAAAAACACTAATCTACCGACTGTACTGAAGATCTCCTCTGAAAGGGGTACCGCTACTCTCCAAAGATAGGTAGGGATCTAGCTCGCGACACCCTCGCCTCGGACAGCAACCGCAGAATCAGCAACACCGGCTAAGAATCTGCAAAACAAAGGAGAGAAGGGACAAAAAGGGGGAAAACCCCCAACGGGCGTGAGAACTACACCAAAAAGGAGTTCTCAGTGGGTATCGCCAACAGGCCCGACGATCTGCCCACCAAGTCCACAAGAGGCAAAAGATGACCAATGCAATAAAACTGAAAGAAGAAGCTGGAGACACTCTACAGCTACCATGCCTCTATCTAAAAGCTCAAATAGGAAAATTCTGATAAAGATATGAAACACTCGCACACGAGGTGCTCAATCGACCCAATCGAGCTGACTGCCACATCGGGTCCAGTCAAACCTGCGCCCACCTACAACCACCTCCCGCTGACAGCAGGAATTACGTAGGGCGTCCAAACGGACTAACTCGCTATCGAGTAGTGGCTCATGCAGACTATAGTCAAAATCCATGTCACGCCCCGGGTGTAAACCAGAACCCGGGCCCGTCTACAGATCCGCCGTGCATGCGGTATTTCCCACATACACGAAGCGTCGGTAACCTGCTCAGATAAGAAATAATAATAAAAGAGCATAAAATAATCAGAGCTAAACTAAAACTACTGTATCTCAGACAGAAGCTGGAAGTAAAAGGTACAACAGTAAAATAAAATACAGATGTCTCTCACAGCTCACCACTAACATACAAACAGCTGGCAGAAGCCAGTCCCAAAAGAAAGTAAATAAAGACTGTCTGAGAAGTCCAGGTACCCAAAAATCTCCAGCTACACCCTCGGGAGGCTCTCTATCTAGTCCGCGATGCGCTTGCCCCGATCAGTTGCTGACGGTCCAGCAACTCCCACTGAGGACTCTGCAAAACAAGGGGAAAGAAAGAAGCAAGAAAAACAATGGGGGTAAGTACTACTATAAACAGTAGCCTCCCCTAGTGGGTAATGCCTCAGCTCAGATATGCCCACCAGGTGATCAGAGGCAAAAGGGAAAGGAAAAGAAAGGGGGTGCAGATAAATGAGCAACTGATAAAGTGCTATCCCTAATATGCCTCTATATGATAACTCAACAAGGATGGAAAAAGGAATGCATCAGTATAAAGAAGCCTGTCAAATGACCCAATCTGACCGCCAGTGACACTGGCACTGCCTGCTCTGCCGCGACGGGTATGCCAGCCTACGCATAACACCGAAGCAAAAGGAGTCCCCAGGACTCAAAGTCTGTCTGCCGCGCACTCCGGAGTGGCACTCGTGGGGAGCGACCCACACGAGGAAAGTAAGTAACCACAAGTAACCTGATATAGCAGGACTGGATCGAGACTCAATGAAGTGGGAAAAACCCTCCACTAAAGAAAGCCCGATCCCCAAAACACCCAATCTGATGCAATAGTAACAACCCGGTCAACCACCCAAGATCCGTGGTCGCCGCAACACCCTATCAAAAACCCAACCTGTCCCAAATCCCCAATACCTGACTACACTGTCCAACACCCGCTCGAACCGAGCAACTATGCCTCAAGTCTATCAATAATAGGAGAAGAAAAGAATAAATGCATGGTTTCTCCTAAGTCAAGTCCCAAAATAGTGTAGCAGTAAAAGATGACAAAATTATGTGACCGTTTAATCATGCATTGTTCCAATATTTTGTCCATTTTCCAAGAATAATCAGTTTAGGGAATGTAGCTAAGGTGACAGTCTCATATGAACAATCATCAGTTTTGCAGTCCTCAATTACTATTTTGCCCTAAGCATACAGTCCAGAATAATTAAGCGCTAAAATAGAGTATTCATTCTAACACAATTTATCAGGGATTAAATAACTGATAATTAACTTCCTAGAGCATGCAAGTCTACCAACAACATTTAGCATCATCAAATCAGGGAAACTCTGACATTCCTAGTGGGCATATCAAAGGAGAGGAGTACAACAACCACCCACCTGAAGTGCAACTGTCCAAGTCCGTACAGCTAGAAAATACCAAAATGGCAGCTACACAGAGTCCACTGGTTCAGCACAGTCCACACTGCTCCTGGGTACAAAAACCGAACTGTCGTCACGCAATATTCCTCCCAAAACAGTCGGATTTAACATACATAATTCAGCTGCGAAGATGGGCAAAAATCACCTGCTGAAAGTCCTCAGAAAAATCCAATAAAATATCCCGCGATCTACGCGTCGATAGCTTCGAAACGACTACCTGCACGTCCAAATCCGAGTTTTCTACGCTGAGATATAAATCCGGCAAGAAAATCACCTCCAACACAACTGTAGAAATTTCCCCAGATAAACATTCGGGAAGAAGGAAGATTCTCACCTTCGAAGCAACCTCCTAAAATCCTGAGAAAAATCCAGGAGATTCCTCGCGAAGAGTAGATGAATTTAGCCTCTTGAATCACCCGATCCGATGTCGGTACGCGAAGATATGGCCGAAACACTGCGGCGCTGTCCAAAAATCCGCAAGAAAAAGAGGCAACAAAAAGCTCAAATACCTCCAAACTCCGAAAAGAATTTGGGAAAACTTGAATATCAAAATAAGAGTCCTACCTGTCGTGAGTCTAACGGCGCAAAAATCGTCGAAATCGGGTGTCGGAGAAAGCCAGGAGAGTCTGTGCACCGAGAAGACGCAAAACGGGTCGATGATGAACAAAGTCGCGCCGCGCCGGAAAATGGCCAACCTCGGAAACCGTGCACCAAAATTCCGGCAAGCTACAGTTGGATTCAGCTCTGGCAGAGGAACAACTTCCTTAAGGGTCCACTGTGAAATTCAAAGAAAAGAGGTGAAAATGGGGGTTAAACTCGGTTAAACAAGCCTTTATAGGCTTAACGGGTTGGATTTAAAACCCTTTAACCCGAAACCGATCCGGCGAGGCCCGGGTCGGACCAAACGCCGTCCGACGCGCCCGGACGCCCGCCACGTACCCCCAAACAGGGGACAGCCGTGCGGGCCCCGCGCGCGCGCCGCGTGCCCCCCCCCTCTACAGCGGCGGGGCACCGCGGGTGGCGACGCGTGGCGCAATGCCACGCGTCGGCCGCTCCGCCGCCCCCGCTCACCGCCTAAGGGCCCCGTGGGCCGGGAGCACGTGGCCCACCAATGCCGGCTGCCACGCGTCCTGCTCCCGGTCCACGCGCCGCCCGCCTTTTTCCCTGGACCGAGCCGCGCGCACCCGCCAATCCTGCTGTGCCACGTGGCCCGCCCCGCGGTCCATGCACCCGCGCGCCTTTCCCGTGGACCGAGCGGCGTGGGCCGGCCAATGAAAGCCGCCACGTGGCCCCGGCCGGTCCACGGTCACTCCCATGCACCCGATTTTCCCCGAAACTTCCGGTAGCCCGTTTTTGGTCATCCGGACTCCAAATTTGGCAAACAAATAGCCGTTTTCAAGTGTTTTTCCGTGCTGAATCCAATTCTAACCTCTGTTTGGCCAAAATCCTTCCAGAAATTTCGGCAAACACAGCCGAAGGCCAAAACAGTAAAAGATACATCACCAGGTCCAACAGTAGCACCTCTTTGATGCACCATGGGCCAGATACACCAACAATAGGTGTTCTAAACCGTAGATTCAGTCGGAAAACTGCATGGGATTTACGGTCTCCACATCCTCCCCCACTAAAAGAGAGTTTCGTCCTCGAAACAAAAGGAAAGTAAACCTGCGTACCTCAATCAGGAATCTCGAACAGAGAAGGGTAGGTATCCCGCATCACCGTCTCCAGCTCCCATGTAGCCTCTCGCTCCTCATGGTTGCTCCACTGGATCTTCACAAATGGGATGGCCCGGTTGCGCAATTCTCTCACCTCACGAGCCAGAATTCGCAACGGGCGCTCCTCGTAACCAAGATCCTCGCCAATCTCCAAGAAGTGAAGTCGATCACATGCGAAGGGTCGAAGACGTATTCCTCAGAGCTGAGACATGAAAAACATCATGAACTCCGGCCAGGCGCGGTGGAAGTGCAACTCTATAGGCCACAGGGCCAATCCTCTCCAATACCTCGAAGGGTCCAATAAAGCGGGGACTAAGCTTTCCCCGAACTCCAAATCTCTTGACCCCTTTCGAGGGCGAGACCTTCAAAAAGACATGATCACCAATCTGGAACTCAAGGTCTCGCCGCCGAGTATCAGTGTAGCTCCTCTGACGACTCTGGGCTGTCTCAAGATGTCGGCGAATAATCTGACTTTCTCCTCTGCCTCCAACAATAAATCCGGTCCCAAAGTCCTCCTTTCACCCACGTCACTCCAATATAAGGGCGACCGACACTTGCGTCCATACAACGCCTCAAACGGAGCCATTTGGATGCTCGCTTGATAGCTGTTGTTGTACGCAAACTCAACCAATGCTAAGTGCCGGTACCACCCTCCTCCGAAATCCATAACGCACGCTCTAAGCATATCCTCCAGGGTCTGTATGGTGCGCTCTGACTGCCATCGGTCTGTGGGTGAAATGCTGTGCTGAAACGGAGCTGGGTCCCCAAAGCTGACTGTAAACTCGTCCAGAAATGTGACACAAACCTCGGGTCCCTATCTGATACAATCGAGCGGGTATACCGTGCAACCTCACCACCTCATCCAAATATAACTGTGCAAAACGGTCCAACGACCAAGTCATCTGAACAGGTAAAAAGTGAGCAGACTTGGTGAGTCTGTCCACGATAACCCAAATCGCATCGGCTCCACTCTGCGCCCGCGGTAGTCCAACTACAAAGTCCATGGTGATGTGGTCCCATTTCCACTCGGGAATTGGAAGACTCTGCAACTTGCCAGCAGGTACTCGATGTTCTGCCTTCACTTGCTGACAAGTTAAACACTGAGCCACGAATCTCCCAATATCCCGCTTCATTCCAGACCACCAAAAGTGTGCCTTGAGGTCCTTATACATCTTAGTACCTCCAGGGTGGACGGTATAAGGTGTATAGTGAGCCTCTCTCAAAATCTGATCTCTGATCTCCGAATCCATAGGCACACACACTCGGTCCCTGTACCGCAGTACTCCCGAGCTATCCACTGAAAAATCCCCTAACTGATCTGCCTGAATCTGCGATCTGATCCTCGTCAAGTAGGGGTCCTCACTCTGTGCCTCCCAATCCTGTCCAACAGAGTGGGCTGCAAGACCATGGACAGAGTCTAGCAGAGACCCCAGGGGATACTACCTCTATCTGTAGACGCCTCATCTGCTCTACAAGTGGTGCCTGCTGAGTGATCATCATGCTCAAGCTCTGTCTGATCTCCTGCTCAAAGCATCTGCAACCACATTGGCCTTGCCGGGGTGATAAAGGATACTCAAATCATAATCCTTTAACAGCTCCAACCACCGGCGTTGCCGCAAATTCAGCTCCTTTTGAGTGAATAGATACTTTAAGCTCTTGTGGTCAGTATAAATCTCACAGTGCTCCCCGTAGAGATAATGCCGCCACAGCTTCAGGGCGAACACCACAGCGGCAAGCTCCAAATCATGAGTAGGGTAATTCTTCTCATAATCCTTTAATTGCCGTGAAGCATAGGCAATTACCCTACCATGCTGCATCAGGACACAACCCAAGCCACTGTGTGAGGCATCACTATAAATCACAAATCCTTCGCCCATCACTGGTAGGGCAAAACTGGTGCGGTCATCAATCTCCTCTTCAGCTCCTCAAAGCTCTCTGGCACCGCTCAGACCAAACAAACTTCACCCCTTTCTGGTCAAGCTGGTCAGGGGGTAGAGAGCTTCGCAAAGCCTTCTACAAAACGACGGTAGTAACCTGCTAATCCAAGAAAGCTACGGACCTCAGTAACCGTCGTCGGTCTCGGCCAATCCCGAACTAGCATCAATCTTCGTCGGATCCACTGCCACTCCAGCAGCTGATACAACATGGCCCAGAAAAGCAACCTCCCGAAGCCAAAACTCACACTTTTTGAACTTGGCATACAGCTTCTTCTCTCGCAGAAGCTGTAGCACGATCCTCAAGTGCTCCTCGTGCTCCACCTCACTCCGGGAGTAGATCAAAATATCATCTATGAACACAACCACAAACCGATCCAAGTACGGCTGAAATATCCTGTTCATCAAATCCATGAATGCGGCAGGGGCATTAGTCAACCCAAAAGGCATAACTGTAAACTCATAATGCCCGTACCGGGATCTAAAAGCCGTCTTGGGATGTCCTCGGCCCTCACCCTCAGCTGGTGGTAACCGGACTGCAGATCAATCTTCGAGAACACCGATGCTCCCTGCAACTGATCAAACAAATCATCAATCCGTGGTAGGGGTACTTGTTCCGGATGGTCACTTTATTCAGCTCCCTATAATCCACACACAAGCGAAGTGACCCATCCTTCTTCTTCACAAATAAAACAGGCGCTCCCCACGGAGATACACTGGGTCTCATGAAGCCCACATCCAAAAGATCCTGAAGCTGGGCCTTCAACTCCCTCAACTCAGCTGGCGCCATCCTATAGGGTGCCTTTGAGATTGGTGCAGTCCCAGGAACCACATCAATCACAAACTCAATCTCCCTCTCCGGCGGCATCGTCGTCAGCTCAGGGGGAAACACATCTGGGAACTCGCGGACAATAGGGATATCCTCGAGTCCCAGTGCCGCCGTAGGCACCTCCACCACCGTGGCCAAAAAGGCAGTACAACCCCTACTCATCATCCTCCTAGCTCTCGCCGAGGAAATGGTCGCTGCGAACAGCGTGCTCTGGCAGCCTCTGAAGACGAACTCCTCCTGTCCTGGCTCACGAAGAGTCACCGTCCTCTCTCTGCAGTCGATAGTGGCGGAATACCGTGATAGCCAATCCATCCCTAGCACCAAGTCAAAATCCTGGAGCTGCTGCAAGACAAGCAAGTCTGCAGGCAAAATCCAAGGCCCCAACTGCACCGGGCATGCCACACAACGCTCCTCGACATGCAAAACGTGATCAGGAATCCGCACCTCTAATGCATGTGACAAGGACTCTACCTCTAGACCATGCAGGGATGCAAATGCTCGACTAATGAAAGAATGAGATGCTCCAGTGTCGAATAAAGTGCGAGCCCGAATACCAAAGATTAGAGTAATACCTGCCACCACCTGGTCTGCCGCTGAAGAATCTGCTAACTGGGCGGCATACACCCGCCCGCTCGGTGCTGGAGGTCGAGAATCTGTAGGATGAGAGGTGGACGGCCTGCTCGCTGGAGCATAAGGCCGCTGAGCTGGTGGCCGCTGCTGCTGAGGGGAATATGGAGCCGACGCCGAAGAAGGTGCCGAGGAAGTAGAAAGGGGGCAGGTAGCTCGCACATGCCCTGGCTGTCCACAACGGAAGCATAGACCCCATCTCTGGTCACAAGTGATGGCGGCATGCTGACCCCCGCAGAAAATACATCGGTCAGAAGATCGGGGCTGTCTCGGCTGCTGCTGCTGCCTCGAGGACTGCTGCTGAGATCTCTGCTGCCTCTGCTGCGATCTCTGCTGCTGGTGCTGCTGCTGATGCTGCTGCGGTCTCTGGGGTCCATCAGGCCCTCTCCTATTAGATCGCCCACGGCCGTAAGACTGGGACTGCGGCGGCCGTGGCGGTCTCCATGAGCTGGCCTGTCCCCCGTCCTCTGGGGCTGGTCGCTTCCTGTCGGAACTCTGCGCGACCGCGGCCCTCCGTCTGGCCACCTCCTGATCACCTCTCTCCACCCACTGTGCATGCTCTGCGGCTGCCTCCAGGGTCTGAAATCTCTGAGCATGCACAAGTGTGAAAATCTCTGGGCGAAGGCCTGCCTCAAACATCTCTACCTGGTGCGGACCGTCACGAGCGACGAAAGGCACACAGTTCAGCAACTCCATGAACTCCTGGAAATAGGCATGGGCCGATCGATCGCCCTGCTGCAGATTCTTCAAGTCGTCCTCCAACTTCTTCTTCACACTGGTAGAGAAATAGGTGTCCAACACCATCCGCTTGAACTCCTCCCAAGGCAACTGCCGAGTGATCCGGAACTCCAGTGGCTCTACCCGCTGCCACCAAAAATCTGCATCTCCGTCCAAACAGTGCACCGCCATGTGCACTCGATACTTCGGGTCGATGAAGAAGTCCCGAAAAAGCTTCTCCATCGCAGAAAGCCATCTCCCAACATCCCGGGGCTGAGCATCCCGCCCCGAGAATCTAGGTGGTCCCCGCTTAACAAACTGGGAGAGTTTGTCAGCAAAATCCTGCTCCTCCTCCGCAGTCAAAGGCTGAATAGCTCCAGGAGCCCCACTACTCGAAGATGGTGCCGACGGCACAAAAGGTGCAACAAGAGGCACAGGGGCCTCAGGAACAGCTGGGGGTGGTGCCTCCCTCTGAGCAAGCAGCTGCTCAATCCTCTGCTCCTGGCGGCGCTGACCCTCCGCCAACTGGGCCACCAAGGCCCTCAACTCAGTAAGCTCGGGGGGTGTAGGCTGCTCTGGCTCAACAGGGGGCGAAGGGACACCCCGAGTGGGAATCCGACGTCGAGGAGGCATCCTGCCACAAGAAACCAAACATCAGCAACAAAACCCCACACGACCCAATCTGGCGAAAGTCAAAGACATCCCCCTATTTCTGTAACCTTATGTTGTCTGCAGCCAACATAATGGTTCAACAGAAATAGACTATGTCGATCCCTCTTCACTCACAGGAAGAGTTAACTATAAAAATCACCGACTTTCGCAAAATGTCACACCACTCACGCCCTATCATCCTAGGGTCTGTCCAAAAGCCTAGGGTTTCCTAAGTCCCAACTGACCTATCCCTAAGCTCTGATACCAACTTAATCTGTCACGCCCCGGGTGTAAACCAGAACCCGGGCCCGTCTACAGATCCGCCGTGCATGCGGTATTTCCCACATACACGAAGCGTCGGTAACCTGCTCAGATAAGAAATAATAATAAAAGAGCATAATAATCAGAGCTAAACTAAAACTACTGTATCTCAGACAGAAGCTGGAAGTAAAAGGTACAACAGTAAAATAAATACAGATGTCTCTCCCAGCTCACCACTAAATACAAACAGCTGGCAGAAGCCAGTCCCAAAAGAAATAAATAAAGACTGTCTGAGAAGTCCAGGTACCCAAAAATCTCCAGCTACACCCTCGGGAGGCTCTCTATCTAGTCCGCGATGCGCTTACCTCGATCAGTTGCTGACGGCCCAGCAACTCCCACTGAGGACTCTGCAAAACAAGGGAAAGAAAGAAGCAAGAAAAACAATGGGGGTAAGTACTACTATAAACAGTAGCCTCCCCTAGTGGGTAAAGCCTCAGCTCAGATATGCCCACCAGGTGATCAGAGGCAAAAAGGGAAAGGAAAAGAAAGGGGGTGCAGATAAATGAGCAACTGATAAAGTGCTATCCCTAATATGCCTCTACATGATAACTCAACAAGGATGGGAAAAAGGAATGCATCAGTATAAAGAAGCCTGTCCAAAGGACCCAATCTGACCGCCAGTGGACACTGGCACTGCCTGCTCTGCCGCGACGGGTATGCCAGCCTACGCATAACACCGAAGCAAAAGGAGTCCCCAGGACTCAAAGTCTGTCTGCCGCGCACTCCGGAGTGGCACTCGTGGGGAGCGACCCACACGAGGAAAGTAAGTAACCACAAGTAACCTGATATAGCAGGACTGGATCGAGACTCAATGAAGTGGGAAAAACCCTCCACTAAAGAAAGCCCGATCCCCAAAACACCCAATCTGATGCAATAGTAACAACCCGGTCAACCACCCAAGATCCGTGGTCGCCGCAACACCCTGTCAAAACCCAACCTGTCCCAAATCCCCAATACCTGACTACACTGTCCAACACCCGCTCGAATCCGAGCAACTATGCCTCGAGTCTATCAATAATAGGAGAATAAAAGAATAAATGCATGGTTTCTCCTAAGTCAAGTCCCAAAGGATAGTGTAGCAGTAAAAAGATGACAAAATTATATGATCCGTTTATTCATGCATTATTCCAATAATTTGTCCATTTTCCAAGAATAATCAGTTTAGGGAATGTAGGCTAAGGTGACAGTCACATATGAACAATCATCACTTTTATAGTCCTCGATTACTATTTTGCCCTTAAGCATGCAGTCCAGAATAATTAAACGCTTAAATAGAGTATTCATTCTAACACAATTTATCAGGGATTAAATAACTGAGAATTAACTTCGTAGAGCATGCAGGTCTACCAACAACAGTTAACATCATCAAATCAGGGAAACTCTGGCATTCCTAGTGGGCATATCAAAGGAGATGGTACAACAACCACCCACCTGAAGTGCAACAGTCCAAGTCCGCACAGCTAGAAAATACCAAAGATGGCAGCTACACAGAGTCTACTGGGTTCAGCACAGTCCACACTACTCCTGGGTACAAAAACCGAACTGTCGTCACGCAATATTCCTCCCAAAACAGTCGGATTTAACATACATTAATTCAGCTGCGAAGATGGGCAAAAATCACCTGCTGAAAGTCCTCAGAAAAATCCGAATAAAATATGCCCGCGGTCTACGCGTCGATAGCTTCGAAATGACTACCTGCACGTCCAAATCCGAATTTTCTACGCTGAGATATAAATCCGGCAAGAAAATCACCTCAAACACAACTGTAGAAATTTCCACAGATAAACATTCGGGAAGAAGGAAGATTCTCACCTTCGAAGCAACCTCATAAAATCCTGAGAAAAATCCAGGAGATTCCTCGCGAAGAGTAGATGAATTTAGCCTCTTGAATCACCCCGATCCGATGTCGGTACGCGAAGATATGGCCGAAACACTGCGGCGCTGTCCAAAAATCCGCGAAGAAAAAGAGGCAACAAAAAGCTCAAATACCTCCAAACTCCGAAAAGAATTTGAGAAAACTCTGAATGTCAAAATAAGAGTCCTCCTGTCGTGAGTCTAACGGCGCAAAAATCGTCGAAATCGGGTGTCGGAGAAAGCCAGGAGAGTCTGTCCACCGAGAAGACGCAAAACGGGTTGATGATGAACAAAGTCGCGCCGCGCCGGAAAATGGCCAACCTCGAAAACCGTGCACCAGATAATTCCGGCAAGCTACCGTTGGATTCAGCTCTGGCAGAGGAACAAACTTCCTTAAGGGTCCACTGTGAAAATCAAAGCCTAAAGAGGTGAAAATGGGGGTTAAACTCGGTTAAATAGCCTTTAAAGGCTTAACGGGTTGGATTTTAAAATCCAAAAACCCGAAACCGATCCGGCAAGGCTCGGGTCGGACCAACCGCCGTCCGACGCGCCCGGACGCCCGCCACGTACCCCCAAACAGGGGACAGCCGTGCGGGCCTCCGCGCGCGCGCCGCGTGCCCCCCCCCATCTACAGCGGCGGGGCACCGCGGGTGGCGACGCGTGGCGCAATGCCACGCGTCGGCCGCTCCACCGCCCCCGCTCACCGCCTAAGGGCCCCGTGGGCCGGGAGCACAAAGGCCCACCAATGGCCGGCTGCCACGCGTCCTGCTCCCGGTCCACGCGCCGCCCGCCTAATTTCCCTGGACCGAGCCGCGCGCACCCGCCAATCCTGCTGTGCCACGTGGCCCGCCTCGCGGTCCATGCACCCGCGCGCCTTTCCCGTGGACCGAGCGGCGTGGGCCGGCCAATGAAAGGCTGCCACGTGGCCCAGGCCGGTCCACGGTCACTCCCATGCACCCGATTTTTCCCGAAAACTTCCGGTAGCCCGTTTTTGGTCATCCGGACTCCAAATTTAGCAAACAAAATGCTGTTTTCAAGTGTTTTTCCGTGCTGAATCCAAATCTAACCTCTGTTTGGCCAGAATCCTTCCAGAAATTTCGGCAATCACAGCCGAAGGCCAGAACAGTAAAAGATACCTCACCAGGTCCAACAGTAGCACCTCTTTGATGCACCATCGGCCAGATACACCAACAATAGGTGTTCTAACTGTAGATTCAGCAGGAAAGCTGCATGGGATTTACGGTCTCCACAATCCATGCCTTCTCTCTCAGAACGGATAGACTCAAGATGCTCAACCTCTCACACAATGATCAAAGAACTCACAACGACCACGGGACCACCGTCAAACCCCAAACGGTTCCCAACAACACTAGCACTGGTCTACACACTGCCACTAGACTCCACTCAGTCCCCCTGACGTGAGTGTAACAATAAATAAATGCCTGTAATAGACCCAATCTTGTGCCACCAGTAAAACTGGTATTGCCTGCTTTGCTGTCTCAAGTATCTGCTAACCAATCGGTACTCACTGACCGATGCATCACTGTCTGGCACTCACTGGCCAATATATCAACCGCCTATTCCGGAGTGGCACTCGAGGGGAGCGACCCACACGAGTAAAGTAGCTCTGTCATCAGTATCACAAGTATCTCAATAGCAGGACTAGATCATGACTATGATCAAAGTGGAAAAGCCCAACCACTAAGGAAAACCCGATCACAATCTGATGCAACAATAAACAGTAAGTGGAAAACTCCAACCACTAGAGAAGCCTGATACCCAATCTGGTGCATAAGCAACCTCCGGTCAACCGCCCAATGTCCGCGGTTGCCGCAATACCCCACAAACCACAACCTAATGCAACAACCCGCACCCGGCCAACCGCCCAATATCCGCGGCCGCCGAAAACCCTGCCTATCACAATCCGGCACAACCTGTCCCCGACATCAGGACCCCAGCTACACTATCCCAAATCCCTGCTCGAACCCGAGCAACATGAACCGCACGACTGACAGAAAAGGAGAAAAGAAGCAAAGATGGTTTCTCCTAAGTCAAGTCCAAATATGAAAGTGTGGCAGTAAAAGATGGCCTAGCTATATGTCCATACAAGCATGCATTTGTCCTCAAAGAAGAATAAAGAAAAATAAACCTCATGCCAAAATTATCAATGACTATACCTGTCCATAATCCCCGATCCATAATCGATCCTCAGGGTAGAACCTGCACATAACTACATAATCCTATCCCATTGCATAAACCAGCCTCAACAAAAGGGTTATGTGCTAACATGGCATGATAAATAAATTATATAGGGTGACCTTGCCTTAGGTAAGCCTCCACTAATCATCAACATGAATATTCGATTAATACCATTGTCATAAAATGGATACTTATCTTGCAATTCCCATAAAATCAACATTGTTAAGCTTACCGATCAATCCCAAGTATTGTACCCTTCACCTGCATGCAATTCTAACATAAAGAATTAGAGAACCGTCCACCGGTTCTCGGAATAAAGCACCCACCTGAAACGCATTCCGCAGGCAAAGCTGAAGTCGGTGAAGTCCGCAGCCACATGAAATCCAAATTCTGCCGGAACCGCACTCTCGGTAAACAGTCGCACATACCACTGTTCCAACAAACAACATCGAAGCCGAGAAACAATTACATCACAACCACACTCTCAAAAAAAATAGCATATGCTATTTTTACCAACCAGCAGAGAGAAGAAGCATTTTCACCTGTATACGGACCTTCGAAAATTCCATAAAAATTGCGGTTGCGATCCTCGCGACGAGTAGCCCCAAATCGACTGTTTAAACGCTCTGTTCTGATACCTGTAGGCCAAGAAACAATTCGGACAACGTTGGAAGCCATTCCCTCAAGAACACAGTTCTGCTGAAAAGATAGCAGCAAAGAAGCTTAATTCTCACCCTCGAAATGACCTCATAAAAATCCAATAAAAATACGGGTGCGTTTCTCTCGAAGAGTAGATATCAATCGAGTCTTTAAACACCTCATTCCGATGTCCATAGGCCGAGAAATAAATCCAACAATCTCATGCTGTACAAAATCACCACAGAAAAACAGTGGCTCAAAGATGCCTCGGGAACTGTGCCAAAAACTGGAAATACGGAGAAGTAATCAACACAAAAAACGAAGCCTTACCTCTCGTGAACGCGTTGCCGCAAAAATCGTCGAAAAAGATGGTCTGAGTAAGCCAAGGGAGCCTGCGCACCGAAACGCGACGAAGGGGATCACCGGTGAAGGAAAGTCGCACTACGCCGAAATGCCGCATACCTCGAAGTGCGTGTCACCAAAAAATCCCAAACTTCTCCACGAGATGCTCCACGGGAAGATGAACAACTCTTGTATACAGCTCTCGGAGAGATGAGGCCCAGAAGAAGCCCGAAACCACCCCAGAATTCGGCCTTATATAGGCCCAGCTCAACAATTCCAAAAATGATATCTGTGTCCTATTTTTTGGGCGCCCGAATGATTCGGGCTGCTACAGGGACCCCAAAATGCACCCCAAACCGTCGAGCCCGGAACGTCCCTGGAGCGCCACGTGTCCCAAAATAGCAAACACCAAAAAGAACCAATCCCTGAGCGCCACGTGGCACACCGCACAGCGCACAGTGGCGCCAGCCGGTGCGGTCGCGCCACGTGGCCCAATCCTGTGCTGACACGTGGCTGCCCATTCGTCAACGCCCGCCACGACGTTCGGTCACCTGCCCGCCGTACGGTCACCTGCCCCGGTCACCTGCTCCGCTGCGCTGTGTGCACCCGGCGTACGAAGACCAGCCAACCGCAAGATGCCACGTGTCCTCCTCTTCCCGCTGCGCCGCGCGCGCCTGCCCGCTGCACCGCGCGCCTGCCCGCGCCTGCTCTGCCGCCTACCCGCGCCTGCTCCGCCGCGCTCCGCCGCCGCCGGCGATGCCCGGCCGACCGGAACAGTACCCAGCTGCCTCGAAAATCGTGCCAAGTCATCCAGCTCCGAAAAATACAAGTAAATAGCCCATTTTTACCGTTTTCGCGCGCTGAATCCAAATCCGCCGTCCGTTTTTCCAAATCCCTCTTCTAAAAAAATGCCGAAGGCCTCCGGAAAGGTATTTTTAATCCAAATTTCGCGCTGAGTCTAATTTTGATATCTGTTTTGCGCGAAACAACTTATAAACATTCGACGGGGTCCTCCGATTACCCAAGTGATCCATTTTAGGTCCAGAGTCCTTCACTTATGTCCAAATTGATGCAGAAACACCGCCGACGCGCCACAAAAGCCTCTAAAAGCTGCAGGTCACACTGTAGAAGTCCTGTAGAGATCCGGGTCACCACATTAGTAGTTTTACTCTGATATTGTATCTCATTATATTCTTTATATCGATTGAGATGGTTGTTCTGTTCCTTTCGGATAAAGAGAGGTCATACTCGATTGGCAAGTCTGTTGGCGTGTCCGAACTGACAAAATTGACGGTCTCAGGGCATGACATATGTAGGTAAAAGTATTTTTTTTCCTCCGAGACATATTAAGTCCAAATAATCAATTATGTTCACTTATTAGCCGTTGTACCTTTGTAACTCAAGCGGAGCTCAATTTATTTGACTACACTTTGGTTGTGTTTGGTTCAAGTATAAATTAGAACTGCTTATTTCAGTGATAGATATAAATTTAGGAATAAGCAGGAATAAGATTAATTTTATGTTTGGATGAAAATTGGGTTGCTCTTGAAAATAAAAAAAAATAGTGTTTTGATAGCTAGATTAGAATAGTGAGAATAAGAATAATGATAATTTTAAAATAATAATTTTTTATCTAATTAATTAATATAAAAATATTAATTAAATAAGAATTTAACTAATTTAATTAACTATTGTTAGATAATCGTAAATATTAATTGATAAATTAATTAACAATAATGAGTATTGTTAATAAATAATTTAATTAATTAAAAATAATTTAATAAATTAATTAGTTAGTTATCTAATAGTTAGATAATTACTTAATAAAATAATTAGATTAGTCAAAATATTAGATTAATTAAAGAGTTATACAATAATTAAATTTCTATTTATTTTAATTAAATTTATTTTTAAGTTGGAATAAGTTTAGTTTTTTAAAAAAAATTTATTTTTAAGTGGGAATAAGTTTATTCCAAAGGGACGAGAACTATTGTTTTCATACAAAACCAAACGCGTTCGGAGATTAAAACTATAACAAGATCTTATTTCATGTCTTATTTTGAAACCAAATGTTGTCTTAAAATATTATAATATTTTATAAATCAGGCCAAACAATCATTGCTGAATCAAAATTTACTAGTTCATTCTGCAGTTCAACCACTACCGCAGATTGAACTAATAATGTTATTTCATTATTTTTAATTTATTATATAAAATATTTTTATATATTATTATTTTAGTATTATAATTAATTATACAATATTAATTTTTAGACCAGGTTAATTAAATTCAAGTTGTCAAATTTTATTTTGTATAATAAAAAATAAAAAAATTAGGATAATGAAGAAAAAAAATAAAAAATTTTAAAAAATTAGCTGGTTTGTTTAGAACCAGACCGCTTCGCTAATTGAGCCAGGATTTCCAGCATCTCAAGTTTTAACTAATCTGATATAAAGAATTGAACTAAACCGCTTCACGAGCTGACTCATGACCGAAAAGGTCAAAACAGATTGTTGAAACATTAAAAAATTGTACATTAAAGATAAGTTTCCTTTTGACCTAGAAGTACAAGTATGCCTAGTTAGTTTGACTGTAACACTTCCTTCCATATATTCCTACCACATTACTGATTGCGTCTCCAAACGGTAATATCATTCGGTTTTATTGACTGAAATTAAAATATAGTGAAAGTGCCGGCCTCACGCCGGCGGCAGAATAATTTTTATAACAATAACATTTAGGTATCGTTTGATTCGTGGATAAAAGTGAATTAGTTATACCAGGGATAAGTATAAAGTTAGATATAATATAAAATTATATTTTGTTGGGAATTAGGTTTGTACCAGGTATAAAAAAAATAGTGTTTGTTAGTGATTGAAGAATAAGAAGAATAGAGAGTTGACTTTTATATTAAATGACGATTTTATCTTTACTTTTATATAGGTATTAAATTTGATAATTAAATATTGTATTATAATTTTTTAATTGTAACAAATCTTATATATAATATTTAATTAATTATATACTATATAAAATTAAATTAAATTTTAATTATTCTAAAAAATTATTAATATTATCCAAAAATTAAAATATTTGCATTCTGCAAAGATAAAATTTTAAAAATTCAAAAATATTATTTTTTTGATTAAACAGGGATATACCCTATTTGAAAAGTACAGGACCGGACAGAAAGAAGAAAGAAGGAAAAAAGACCCATCTCAACCCAACACAATACAACACCCAGTACAATGAATAATACATACTCAAGATTTATAATTTTATTTAAAAAAATTCTGTTGCTCAATACATTCTTAAATTAAATGGTTTTACAAAATCATTCAGTAAAACAACTATCAGACATTAACATGATCAAATAGGGACTTTTAATTTTTGTAAAATATAAGTCCATATTTATACAATACTTAAATATGTACTATTTTATAAAAAAGTGCGTACCAAAAAAGATATAAATTACCATCAAACAATAACGATCTCACAATAATAATTCAAATTACATCATACTCGGAAAACACGAGTTTTTAATTAACAATCCAATTAACATTACATATAAACAAAATAAATTATTTAACAAGCTGACTAACATAATATTACACCAGCAATTATAATATTTACAAACTTATAGTCAGTTACAATAATTTATCTAACTTCTATTATTCCACAACTCATCGGTAATACGTGTGCGAATGTCGTCTCCCCGCCGTGACTCTGATGTACTATAATTTGTAGTCGTCACTTCCACTTCAAACTCTGGAGGCTCTGGGTCTACTGCTTCGTTAAAATATCTATCATTTTGTCACACCCCGAGTTTTAAAATCCAGCATTTTTTTTTTTTTTTTTTTTTTTTTTTTTTTTTTATATCAGAGTTCGCAAAACCGGGCGTAAAAGATCGACACACATATAGGAAATCCTCTATCCAAATGGATAGAGTCTTCCCTATACATGCACGGCTAGGCAAGTACAACGTCAATCAATCAGAGATCAAATAATTATCTTAACTAAACCAACAACATAATCAACTAACTTAAAGACACCAAAACTAAGCATGCTAATAGTAACTCTCTAACATCAGTTTTAAATGTCAAAATAAAACAAAAACTAAAGTACTACGATATCATAATCCACTACTAACAATCGAAATCTCGAATCACAGGTATATCATCAGGGGGACAGCTGTATCGTGACAGCCTCACTCGAACGTCCCGACATCCCTCCACCTGACGGACCTGAAAAATGGTCACCCAGGGGGTGTGAGATACATCGACAGTGTATCCCAGTAGGCACGACGAGCCGAGAAATAGCTAATCGTACCTACTGGGTACTAAAATCTGCGGATAGTAATAAGTCAATGGATAAAGCTGAAATAAGCAGATAATGTCTACTGATAATCAAGCATAAGAGTGGGAGTATAACTCAGATATCAATAAATGCTGATAATCATGATATAGCTGTAATAATCAAGCAAAAAGCTGAGCAGATATGGTACAGAATAGATAGCTACAGATGACAGAGTATGCTAACAATAGTTATGCGTCAAGAACAGAAACTCAAGTACCCAATCATATGCCACTATTGGTCTCACAGAACCTCAGGCAATGCCACTGATCCGCACCCCATCCGCTGACATAACCCTGCACTCACAGATGCAATCGGGGGCTCACGGGTACTTCCTCTAGACCACTTTACCGGTAAAGAACATCTACACGGGTCATGACTCCGCTAATGTTCGTGAAGTACAGCAGTGCGTGGCGATCATAATGCTATGCTCAAGCTCGCGGTCTAATGACCGGGTAGTCGGCAACAAGCCGAGATCCCAACAGGGAAGCAATTATCTGTATATATCGATCAAGGGTCTATCATGCATATCTGAATATAAAAGCAAGTATCTCTGGATGTAAATGCAAAATGTAACAAGTGACAGAAATCAACAGGCATGATCAGACTATGAAAATCTACTGAACTAAGATATAAAAACTGACGAGCATGTATACAGGATATGTCCAAGGAGATCAATGTCTATCATGTAAGAATATATGGCATATAGGCAAAATCATCAGGGCTAAATCAAGAACAGGTGTCCGACTGGACTAAAGCAACCAGAGGGCCGAAAAGATAAAGCCCGGAACGAAGATAACCCACCTGAATGTAGGCCGATTCCGAACTCCCGCTAGACTACTGGGAGGCTGGTGCTGAACTGCTGGGCCCTGAACAGAAACTGTGATCAGAAGTAGACTCTCTCATACCCATCCCGACGACACTACAGTAATACAACGCTAACACGGGACAACTTAGCCGGAAATCGTAAAACCGACAATTTTGCCGATTTACGGAACAGAATACAATTCCCGCTCAACGAGAGCCCACGGAACTCTAACAAAATGCCCAGACGGAGTGAAAATACTGTCTAAAGACCGCTAGCGTGTCACAACTGCATTTAGGTCCTTGATACATTTTAAATTTGCATAAAAACATTAACTTAATTAATTGTTTCGACCCGTTCTCGCAATCCGGAAAGCTTTAGGCAGTGCCGTAAGTTTCAGCACGTCTGTTTCGACGAGACGAAGCTCGTGCTCACAGGCTTGGGCTTGCGTGAGGCCCGAGGGCAAAGTTGGCCCGAAAACTACTACACTCTTAAGGTCCAAAATGACACTATGCTATATCTTATTTATTACTTGATCAAAAGGTGATATACAGTGAGCATGGTGCTCAGCAATGACAGGGAATTGTTGTGCTTAGCTGTGGCGCGTTGGACGATGGCCGGAGAAGTCGCCGGAGCAACACCACACTAGACACAAGGCTCGGTTTGGCCAAGTCCAGCACAACCCCCGCTCAGACTGGGTGGATGGCCGGAGCTCGGAGGCGTCGGAGGCGGCCGGAGCCCGAGCTCGGTTGCAACGATGGGTGCAACTACAGAGGAAGGAAACTACATGTTAAAACCCCCATGAAACATGATGAGGAGCTTCCTACAGATCCTACAAGCATACCTGGATGGTCGGCCGACGACTGGAAGCGACGGCGACGTGCGGCGATGGAGCTCGGCCAAGCTCGAGGAGCTCTAATGGCGGATTCCGAACCGAAGCACGAGAGGCCCTCCAACTTGGATTAGATGGTCCCTCTTGGTTCTGTGAAGCTTGCCAGGGGTATGCCCGGCGGCGTCGGGCTGCGGCGGCGCCGGGCGGTGAAGTTCGGCCAAGGAGGAAGACGACCGGATCTAGGGCATCCACGAACGGCCCCGATTCTCGTTCGATGGTCCTCAAATTTTGTGGAGATGTTGTAGTCAACCAGAGAACCCTTCCCAACGTGGCCGATCGCGTTTCAAACGGTTGGATGAGCTCCCCGCTCGGTTCCGGCCAAAGCTAGTGTTCCGGCGGCCTTGTTGCTCCCGCCGGTTAATCGGAGCACTCGAGCACTCGGGGCTTCACAGAGAGGACCCTCTAGGTGTCAGTAGAGGACTGGTGGGGTTCAAGGGCAACAAAAAAATAAAGAAGGGTAGAACCCTACCTCGCCGGAGCAAAAGAAGAAGAAGGAAGGAGAAGTGCGGTTCCCCGGCGGCGTGCGGCGGCGCTAGGCGTCGGGGCTCCTCTGCTAGGTCTCACAGGTACAGGGGAGTTTCCAGATGAAGCTTGGAACCACCCAAGTCCTCTGGGAGCAATCCCTCACCTTCCAAACCGGGATCTAAGGGTTTCCTTGATTCTTCTTCCTCTCTGGCGACGAGACGGCGATGGCCGGTGGCGTAACTTTCGTGGAGAGAGCAGAGGGAGATGAATGGTGTCTGGTGGGATGCGGCTGGGCTGAGGACTACGGGATTAGGGTTAGTCCAAAACCCCAATGCATATATATATTAGGTTGTAACAATATGCCATTCAACCCTCCAACTTATGATATTCAGAGCCAAATCCTTCACAGCAGCTGTGTCTCACACTAAAGTCCCTCTCCATAAAGCAGCATGCAAATCGGAGCATAAAATATAGGGGTTACTGCATAAAATGCCGCATTTTTGCCGTATTTCACGCTTTTCTAGGCATTTTATTCGTCAAATCGAAAAACGGACTTCGCCACGACGTTCGGCTCGACGAAAACTATTAAGTAGTGATTTTTGTTTTTCGACAAAATGCCCGGATAAATTCTCGATTCATAATTACTGTCCCATTATACAGTTTTTCACGCTTTTCGAGACTCTAGGGTCGTCAAACTGAAATTCCGTCAGCGCCATTGAACTCAGATCGATGAAACCGATCAAAACGGCTACCTGGATCCCTATGATCGGAGTCCAGATAGTGAATTGGCTAACGTTGGCACCAAGGAGATTTAGAAATAGGGGTTACTATTCATCCACTGTTCACCTCTACTATTCAATTAAGTCGCGGGTCCCGCCCGCTTCCTCGCTGATTTCTGGACGATCCGACCGTTGGATTGAAATTTGATCAATACCTTTTTTGATCAGTTCGACGAGACGGTCGCGCTGGTGATCTCTGATTTTCGAGATCATGCTCGGATTTGAAAAGCGATATTTTTGCCTCGTAAACTGTGTAATTTGTGCGGTAGCAAAAGACCAATTTAGCTATTTGTGCTTTTTCTAGTTCAAAATCAACTTGAATTTCATTCTTTTCTTTTAATTATTTAAAATAAAAATCATGATTATTACATCTCTCCCACCTAAAAAGAAGTTTCGTCCCCGAAACTTAGTACAACTAGGAGTCACGGAACAGATCCCCAAAATCACGTCGTATTGACGAAGTTTGAGGACGAGCAAAGATATAGAAAAACTCCGTCCGCCTAGATGGATCGGGCATAACCGGAGCACCTCATCATTAAGAACACTACGACCAGAGATCTCTACCCAAAAACGATGTCTAGTTGGCTGGACGATAATACTATGGGCGATGATAAAATAGGTAGAAATAAAAGAGTGCTAAGCCCCGAGTCAAGTAAGGTCCTAGCATAATGACCGAAAATTAAAGTAGTACCTGCTAGATTCACCTCCGGAGTAGGCTCTCCCTGAGTCAGTGCAAAAACGCGTCCACCTGCCGACTGATACCCTCCCGTAGGTGGTCGAGGTAGAGGGGGACGCCCAGATGAAGCAGAACTAGGCGCCGGACCTTGTCGTTGTTGTGGGGGTGCAGGTACAGGGGCTGCGATCTGCGCAGGTGCAGAACACTGTGGGCACTCCGAAGCTATGTGTCCTTGCTGGCCGCACTTGAAACATCGGCCATGTCTCTGGTTGCAGTCGCTCGCACGATGTGTACCCCCGCAGAAAACACATGGCCGGGGTTGCTTCACCTTCTTGTTTTGACTGGATGATCCACCACCGCTCTCAAAAGACGCTCTTTTCTTGCCCTTGTCCTTATCAGCAGCATTCCGCTCGGCGCGGAAGATAAGGACGTCCGCCTCAATAGATAAGCACCGCTCCACACAGTTGTCGAAGTCGGTGATCAGGTGGGATGAGAGCTGGCGGCGTATCTCGTGCCTCAGCCCCTGGGAGAAAAGCCGTACCTTGCGCCGTTCCTCGGCACTGCCTGAGGAACCAGGTCAGCAATGTGCGAGAACTCCTGCTCGTACTCGCGGACAGTCTTGTCTCCTTGCTTGATGTTTTCTAGCTCCCGCTCGAGACCCTCCTTGGTGGTCTCCTTCAAGTGATGGTGGTACATTGCCGACTTGAAATCTTCCCAGGTGGGTTCAGGCCGACCATCAAAATGATGCTCTCGATGACGTCTCCACCACTTTGATGCCCTGCCCTCAAGGCAATGCACCGCGATATGTACTTTGTTGCGCTCGTCCGTGTACACGTCCTGAAATAGCTTTTCCATATGGTCGATCCACTGTTCGACCGCCCAATGATCATCGTCCTTGCCCTCGAATACTTGCGGCTTGAATTTCTTGAACTCGAGCAGAACAGCCTTTGCTCGAGCCTTCTCTGCTCGATCAGCCTCGTCATTGACAACAGGATCAGCAACTGAGGAGACAGACCGGGATAACGCAGATGCCATCACAGCAGTGACAGCCGGGGCAGCAGCAACCCCCGGTACCGCACTGGAAGCCGCGACAACAACTGGAACTGGCCCCGCAGGTGGTGGTACGGGGTCAACAACTAGCTCCGCCAAACCCTCAGGCTCGGCAACGGCCGGTGCAACAGGGGGTGCAACCGGCGGTGTAATATCCGGGACAGCTGGTGGGGGAACAGGTGGGGCAGGAGCAGCAGCCTGCTGCTGTACTAAATGCTGGACCATCCCAGCCAGAGCCGCAAGCTGAGCCTCAAGTCGCTCCATACGGCCCCGATCCTCGGGCTCACTCGGCACTCTGAGTGGTCGGCCGACACCACGGCCATTGCCCGCACCACGTCCACGCCCCCGACCAGGAGGACGAGCCATCACTGTAACATTGCAGCTAGGTTAGGAACAGACTCAATTAAAAATGCTTGAGCTTCCTAACCCCTAGACTCGACAATACCCAGCGCTCTCACGTGACAAGTCATCCTAGGGTTCATCCTAACCAGAAACTAACATTTCCTAGGTACCTTGTACCTTTTGCTCTAATATCATAAAATCTGTCACGCCCCGAGTTTTAAAATCCAGTAAATATTATTATTATTATTATTTTTTTTTATATCAGAGTTTGCAAAATCGGACGTAACAGACCGCCACACATATAGGAAATCCTCTATCCAAATGGACAGAGTCTCCCATATACATGCACGGCTAAGCAAGTACAATGTCAATCAATCAGAGATCAAATAATTATCTTAACTAAACCAACAATATAATCAACTGACTTAAACAAACAAAAACTAAGCATGCTAATAGTAACTCTCTAACATCAGTTTTAAATGTCAAAATAAAACAAGAACTAAAGTACTACGATATCATAATCCACTACTAACAATCGAAATCTCGAATCACAGATATATCATCAGGGGGACAGCTCTTTCGTGACAGCCTCACTCGAACGTCCCGACATCCCTCCACCTGACGGACCTGAAAAATGGTCACCCAGGGGGTGTGAGATACATCGACAGTGTATCCCAATGGGCACGACGAGCCGAGAAATAGCTAATCATACCTACTGGGTACTAAAATCTGCGGATAGTAATAAGTCAATGGATAAAGCTGAAATAAGCAGATAATGTCTACTGATAATCAAGCATAAGAGTGGGAGTATAACTGCAGATATCAATAAATGCTGATAATCATGATATAGCTGTAATAATCAAGCAAAAAACTGAGCAGATATGGATAGCTACAGATGACAGAGTATGCTAACAATAGTTATGCGTCAAGAACAGAAACTCAAGTACCCAATCATATGCCACTATTGGTCTCACAGAACCTCAGGCAATGCCACTGATCCGCACCCCATCCGCTGACATAACCCTGCACTCACAGATGCAATCGGGGGCTCACGGGTCCTTCCACTAGACCACTTTACCGGTAAAGAACATCTACACGGGTCATGACTCCGCTGATGTTCGTGAAGTACAGTAGTGCGTGGCGATCATAATGCTATGCTCAAGCTCGCGGTCTAATGACCGGGTAGTCGGCAACAAGCCGAGATCCCAACAGGGAAGCAACTATCTGTATATATCGATCAAGGGTCTATCATGCATATCTGAATATAAAAGCAAGTATCTCTGGATGTAAATGCAAAATGTAACAAGTGACAGAAATCAACAGGCATGATCAGACCATGAAAATTTACTGTAATAAGATATAAAAACTGACGAGGATGTATACAGGATATGTCCAAGGAGATCAATGTATATCATGTAAGAATATATGGCATATAGGCAAAATCATCAGGGCTAAATCAAGAACAGGTGTCCGATGTTAAGGAATTTGTTTTGGCGAATTTCGTGAAAGTGTTAAGTCTTGAAGATTGAAGATGAAAGAAGTGTGGATCATATACCTCAATCTCAAGAAAGAAGAATTCAAAAGGATCAGGTATGTTTAACTAAAGATTTTTGGTGATCCGAATACTTATAGTGTAGAAACACTTGGATGAATTTTTTATTGCATAAAAATCAAAAACTGGACATGGGACATGTTCAGGATCCGGATCAGACAATCCAATCCGGATCCCGAAGGGTGCTAGTTCATTGGCAAATCCAATCCGGATCAAAGGCCATTTTCGATCCGGATCCCGAACGTGGGATTTTGCTGAAATATATGAACGATCCGGATCGGGCATTTCAATCCGGATCCCGAACCCTTGTTTTTCTGGAATTGTCTGTCACGCTACGACAATCCGGATCGCAGTAAATCCGATCCGGATCGCCGTCCTGAAAATTTCCAGAAATGGTTAGTTTTTGATCCTTATCTTCTTCCAATGGTTTCTAACCTATAAATAGACCCTATTATTCATTTTTAGGGTAATCCAAAAAATAGAAAAAATACGACCGAAAAAGAAAAATCCACATATAGAGAAGAAAGGAAATCAATAGATTTAATTCTATGTTTCTTCATCTATATTGATTAATTTGATTCTAGGTTTTCCAAACTCAGATTTTGAGTAGAATCAAATTAATGAATACTTAGATGGTATTTCCGATCTATTTCTAATCTAAGTATTCGGCGGATCATCACCACCCAAAAACAACGATTTACCCAAAATCGGCGCGTGGACTCGCGTGGCCTTGTGGATTCAAGGTGCAACCGCTCTCGTGGATTCGGAGCGAGGTACGTTCGTGGATTCGAAGCGTGCTACTGGGTGAAGACCGTGGATTCGGTCGGACGTCGTGGATTCGACGTTGGACGCCGTGGATTCGGCGTTGGACGCAGATCGTGGATTCGAGACGCGTTGTGGAGCGAGCGGAGAAGATCTACTAGGAGCGTATGGTAAAAGGTTGAGTCGTCTGTGAGTACGTTATATCACCTTGTACGTGTGTTAATTCTAGTGGATTTCACCGTGTTATCGGTCCCGTGGTTTTTTACTCCGGTTTGGAGTTTTTCCACGTAAAAATCTTGCGTGTTCATTTTTATTTCCGCATTGGGTTTTATTGCGCAATGATTTTTTGAGTGTTTATTGTTTACACCTATTCACCCCCCTCTAGGTATTTTTTTCCCTATTTAGATCCTATTATACATATAACCCAACAAGTGGTATCAGAGCGGGAATAGGGTTGTAAACAATGGTTGAAGGTGGAAACATCAACAGACCCCCTTTCTTCGATGGAACAAATTATGCCTACTGGAAAGTACGGATGAAAGCCTTTTTAATTTCCATCGACGAACGGGTGTGGCAATCAATTGAATTAGGATGGTCTAATCCAACTGAAATTATTGCTGATGTTCGCACCATCAAACCTAGGTCGAAATGGACCAAGGAAGAGATTGATTTATCTTCTTACAATGGCAAAGGAATTAATGCTCTATTTAATGCCTTGTCTCAAACAGAGTTCTCTCGCGTCTCGGCATGTGAGACTGCGAAAGAAATCTGGGATGTTCTTCAAGTTACGCATGAGGGAACTAACCTTGTGAAGATTCAGAAACTGCAAATGCTTACGAGCAAGTTTGACTCTATTTTCATGGCAGAAAATGAATCTTTCACAGACTATTACACACGATTGCAAGACATCGTAAACTCATGTGCTAACTTGGGAGAGAAGATTCCAGAATTTAAAGTTGTAAGAAAGATATTAAGAACTCTTCCTGAACGATTTCGCCCGAAGGTCGCAGCCATTGAAACAATTAAACACCCGGACGAAATGCGTGTAGAAGAATTAGTTGGTGCATTACAAACTTATGAAATGACATTTCCTACTAACTATTCTTCTGGAAAAGCATCCTCTTCTAAGTCTTCAGGTTATGCATTGAAAACAACAAAGGAAGAAGACGCGGATTCATCCTCCTCAGACGATGACGAGAACCTATCTATGGAGGACTTTGAGAAGCAGCTCGCTCTCTTGACAAGGAAGTTTCGCCGCAACTTTCGAAGGGGTAATCCAAGCAAAACTCCATCCTTCGGAAAGTCGAAGAAAGGCAAGGGTTCTTCAAGCTACAAGTCAAGAAAGCAAGAGAACTTCTCAAAGGATAAGAAAAGTTCAGAGGGACAAGTACAATGCTTCAAATGTCGAGGCTACGGCCACATTGCAACGGAGTGTCCCAACAAGAATCCGGCAAAGAAGAAGGCGATGCAAGTCGTCACTTGGGATGACAACTCAACGTCAAATGAGTCATCCTCAAGTGATGAAGAAGACAACGCAACGGCATTCCACGCGTCCACATCTTCACCCTTCATGTGCTTAATGGCAAGTACATCCGACTCGTTGTCCAACTCCTCCCATGCTGAAAAGAATGCAACGGACGACGAATCGAGTAATTCTGAAGGTGAAGATTTTGCTCTTGCCTACCATAAGCTTTTGAGGGATTCAAAGAAACTGGCAAAGCAAAACCGGAGTTTGAGAGGGAGATTGCAGGATCTCGAAGAAGAAGCAAAAAGGGCATCTTCTCTCTCAAACGCTCTTGAAGTGGAAAGGGATAATTTAGTCAAAGCAAATGTTTCCCTTCAAGAGAAAAATGAGCTTCTCGAGAAAGAACATACAAAAATGGTGGATAAAGCGAATTATTTCTCGAAGCTCTACAACGAGGCTCGACAGGATAACCTGGAAATGACAAAGACCATTTTCCAACTCAAGGATGACTTACAGCGATTTTCTTCTGGAAGGAGTAAGTTGGACAAGCTTCTTGGTCTTGGTCAAACAAATCGTTTCGGCCTCGGGTACACTCAAACTGGAAACAGTCCAAGTTCGAGTGGGACAGTTTTTGTGCCTCAGTCGGTATCTCCTCCTCCGACACCGGAATTCACGACAAACAACGACAACAAGCCTACTTCATCCTCTTCGGGATCGTCAAGATCTAAGGTATGTTTTCGTTGTGGCTTTTCAGGGCACATAAGGAGAAATTGCAAGATGGGAGCCAAACACTCAACTCAAGCACTTCTTGCAACGACTACCAAAAAGGTGATTCCTCAGAAATCAATGCAAATCATTCAAAGGAAAAGAGCCTTGGTAGTTCACCGCGCAAGACGACATCATCAAGGAGCAGCAATCTTTAACAAGACGCTTTCACCTAGGAGATAACTTCACGACCATTACCGACGCATTCCAAAAAGGTTTGGGTGCGCAAAGGTGAAATTTTCCCTTGTCTTGTTACTAATGTTTCCTTGCATGCATATGATAATTCGTCTTGGTATCTGGATAGCGGGTGTTCCCGTCACATGACCGGTGACAAAAACTGTTTTCAAAATTTTGAGAAAATCTCCGGAGGACTTGTTGTTTTCGGAGACGGTCGGTCTTCCAAAATTGTTGGAAAAGGAACAGTAGCTATTCCAGATGGCCCGGTTTAAAAAATGTGTTATTTGTTGATGGCCTTAAGACTAACCTCATAAGCATAAGTCAACTTTGTGACAATGGTTTTTCAGTTAATTTTTCATCTGATGAATGTGTTGTAACTGATAAGGACCATGTTTCTTTTTAAAGGGGGTTAGATCTGAAAACAATTGTTATGTTGTTCCTAATAAAATTTCTGAAAATTGTAACCTAGCCTCTTTGAATAATGAAACACTTTGGCATGAAAGGCTAGGTCACATAAACTTTAAGGAACTTGCTAGAATTTCAAACAAAGATGTGGTCAAGGGGGTTCCGAAACTTTCACTTGAACAAAACATTGTGTGTGGCGGTTGCCAAAAGGGTAAACAGTCCAGGACTGCACACAAGAACTTGAACCACATTGGTACAAAACGGCCTTTGGAACTTTTGCACATGGATTTAATGGGGCCAACTCGTCAACCATCTTTGGGAGGTAAATGGTATATTTTCTTGATGATTGATGATTTCTCTAGATTTTCTTGGGTAGCATTTTTAAAAGAGAAAGCTGATACTTTTGATTCTTTTCACGAGATTTGCCATCGTATTATGACTGAAAAGAATGAAAAGATTACTCGTGTTAGAAGTGATAGAGGTGGAGAATTCATAAATTCTAAATTCATTGATTTTTGCACTTCCAACGGCATTAAACATGAATTCTCAGCACCCTATACACCTCAACAGAATGGTGTAGTCGAGCGCAAAAACAGGGTCGTACAGGAGATGGCACGTGTTATGCTTCACAGCCGGAATTTACCGTTATATTTTTGGGCTGAAGCTGTGAACACCGCTGTCTATGTAATTAATCGAGTGTATTTGCGCCCGGGAACTTTAAATACACCATATGAACTATGGTTTTGTAGAAAACCGAACATCAAATATTTTCGTATCTTTGGGAGTCGGTGTTACATTTTACGTGACCGCGAAAATCTTGGAAAATTTGACTCTCGAAGTGACGAAGGAATTTTCTTGGGTTATTCTACAAACAGTAGAGCATATCGAGTATTTAACTTGGAATCTAAGACGATCGTAGAATCGATAAATGTTAAAGTAGATGAAGCTTTTCACTTTGCATCTGAAAAATCTACCCTCGATATCTCTCTTGATGATGATACACCTGCTAATGCATCTTCTAATAACAATTCTTTCGATAATAATGATGCATCTAACGGTTCTTCAAGTTTATCTGATGTGCAGGAATCATCTCATGTACCTCCGAGTACTCCGTTACCTCAAACGTTACGCATCTCCAAGGATCATCCTGAATCGAACATTATTGGAGACCCACAAGAAGGAGTTAGAACTCGGAGACAATTGGTTTGCGGATTCGCTTGCTACGTATCTTTAATCGAACCAAAGAATGTCGATGAAGCTCTTCAGGATGACTACTGGATTGAAGCAATGCAGGAAGAGCTCCATCAATTTGAGCGAAACAAAGTCTGGGAATTAACGAAGCCTCCGAAGCAACACAATGTGATAGGTACCAAATGGATTTTCAAGAACAAGAAAAATGAGGATGGTACTATCATCAGGAACAAAGCAAGGTTAGTTGCTCAAGGCTACTCTCAAGTAGAAGGTATAGACTTTGATGAAACTTTCGCCCCTGTAGCTAGACTCGAGTCCATTCGTATCCTTTTTGCGATTGCTTGTCATTTTAAAATCAAATTATTTCAAATGGACGTTAAGAGCGCCTTTTTAAATGGGTTTTTAAATGAGGAAGTTTATGTGGCTCAACCGAAAGGTTTTGTAGACCATAAACTACCTAACCATGTTTTTCGTTTGAAAAAGGCTCTTTACGGTCTGAAACAAGCACCGCGAGCATGGTACGAAAGGTTGACAAAGCACCTTTTGGAAAAGGGCTATACTCGAGGGGGAGCTGACAGGACTCTCTTTGTGAAGCATTATCAAAATAATTTCATTGTAGCACAAATCTATGTCGATGACATTGTATTTGGTGCAACAAGAGATAATGATGCTTCTAAATTCGCGGAAACCATGGAAAGCGAATTTGAGATGTCCATGATGGGCGAATTGACTTATTTTCTTGGATTACAAGTTAAACAAAATGATGAAGGCATTCACTTGTGTCAATCCAAGTATGCAATGGAGTTGGTCAAAAAGTTTGATTTAGAAAATTCTAAGGATTTTCCGACTCCAATGGGAACTAGCCATAAGGGACTTGGAAGTGAATCACATAGTGAGAATGTAGACGAGAAACTTTATCGAAGTATGATTGGAAGTCTACTCTATCTCACGGCTAGTCGCCCGGATATATCCTTTAGTGTTGGGATTTGCGCGAGATATCAATCAGCACCAAAGGAGGTTCACCTGAAAGCGGTGAAACGGATCATCCGGTACATCAAAGGTACAATAAATTTCGGAATTTGGTATCCTATGGGAACAAGTTTGGATATTGTTGGATACTCAGATGCCGATTGGGCAGGATCAGTGGATGATCGGAAAAGCACGAGTGGTGCATGCTTTTATCTTGGCCATTGCCTTGTTGCATGGCACAGTAAAAAGCAAAACTGCATAGCACTCTCGACTGCCGAAGCAGAGTATATTTCAGCGGGTAGTTGTTCAACCCAACTCATTTGGATGAAAAGTGTGTTGAGCGACTTCCGGATTTCAGCAACTTCGGTAACCATTCTTTGTGACAACACTAGTGCTATAAACATTTCTAAAAACCCTGTGTTGCACTCTAGAACAAAACACATTGAACTTAGATATCATTTTCTTAGAGAGCTAGTTGAATCAAATATTCTTCAACTTTCATATATTTCAACTGAGGATCAATTAGCTGACATTTTAACAAAACCTTTGGATCAAAAACGTTTTATTCATTTGCGTAAAGCAATTGGAATGCTTTCCTTGAAATAACCTCTTTTTGAAACCTTTGCTTAGGTTAGGTTTTGTTTTTGTGTTTTTGTTCTTTATCTATGTTTGTACATAGGACATTAATTGAGCATGTGTATTATTGACTTTAATTGCATCCTTTCATGCATTTAGAAATTTATTATGCTTTTGATATCATAATATTTCAATGTTGCAATGATCATTTATTTAATTAAACCATCTTTTAAGTGATCAAAGTCAATTTCTCTCTCAATGATCTCTTGGTATAGTCATTATCTTATTTGACTGCTTAGTCGAGTATGAATTCGAGATCAATTTTTGGTTGAATACTTTATATATTAAATAATTGATAGCCAATTGAGGGGGAGTCAAAGAAAGTGTAATGCTCAAAAGATGTGGAAAGAGTTACATCCCAATGAGGAGTGTGAAAACTACCACCACATGGAGGAAAGAGCTACCACCTCGGTCGTCCGAGTACTGTGTGCAGCTACCACATGAATACCAAGCATGGTTTCGTCATTTTTGATTAAATAAAATGCATATTGAAATACTTGACTCTGTCAAATTTCAAGGTTGGTATAAGGTGGGAATTTTAATGAAAGATGCTCAAAGAGCCACTCTCTTCAACAGATTGTCTAGATATATTATCTAACTTATCTGGGATTTCAAACATCTATTGATCTTGGTATTTCATTTTCTTTACCAAATTGATGATTTGATAAAGGCATTACTCATAAGATCATGATAGATGTAATTGAAGTTGTTCAACTTTAAGGTTTTAATTTCGTAAATTTTCGTTTCATTTTTGAATATTTTTGATAGATTTAACATAATCTATTTCTTGTTGTATGAAACGATGATTTTGTTTAAAGTTGATGGCAAAAGTGCTTACATACTTTTTCTGGATTTTATGGAATTTTTCTAAATTTTTCTGAAGAAAAAGTTGGAGCCGATCCGGATTGGACAAGTTGATCCGGATCCCGAACGCAGGTATTTCCTGCGGGTAGCCGATCCGGATTGAATTCTCGATCCGATCCGGATCACGGCTAGGGCTTTATAAGAACAAGAGGGTTTTGATTTCTTTTACTGCAATCTTTTGTTCTTAAGACTCCAGAGCTTCTCTCTCTAGAATTCTTCCTTCTTGGAGCCTTCCAAACTCGAGTTCTTCGATTCCAAGTAAGTTTTATTGATCAAAATCTCGGTTTTTCACTGTTTTTCCTTGTTTGCTCAAAACGTGAGTAGAAATCATGGAACTTTTTCGTTTGTGAATGGTTTTTGGTCAAATTTCTTTTGAAATAAGAACTCTGGGTAGATTAGTTTTGATTATATGCTAGGTATTCTCTTGATTAACGAATTTTTGGGCTTCGATTTCTGAAAATTCAGTTTTAGGGCATATAATAGGAATTTTTGAAAAACATGCAATTGATCTATTTTTAAAATTCTTTTTGCAAAACTAATTTGATTCTTAGTCTCTCTATATGATTATGATTGTTTGGGTACAATTTTTCAAATTTTTAAAAACTGAAAATTTTTGTGTTCTTGAGTTGTGCTCACAGGACCTCTTCTTTCTTAAGCACTTGGATCAATGGCATTCTCATGGATCATTCTTCTCTTGGTTACAATGGTGCACACACGTGCAACTATTAAAAAGGAACAAGATGACTCAACTCGGGACAAGACAAGAACTATTGGTCAAGACAGCTCTGAATCCGAAGAAGAAGACTGGGAAGAATTCTTAAAACAAGCTCAACAAAAGGTGGATGAGGAGGACAGGCAGTATTTGAAAGGAAAAAAGGCTAATGAAATCTGCCTCAACAACCAAACAATATACAAGACGGAAAAATGTCAAAGAAAGCGGAATTCAGCTTAATGAGCCTCTGACCAGAGCACGCTCACTTTCTGGAATTCAACATGGTAAATCTCCATGGATTGAGGGCCAAGATGCACCATCTGCATCTAGACAAAATCCATCAGCCTCTAAGAGAATCCCTGCAGGACCCACTGATTTGGCATCCATTCGTAACGAACAAAGGAGACTCTCTGTTGAACAAGAAAGGCTGTCAAAGGAACTTCAGCTCATTTCCTCTGAACATAAAAAAATTAGAAAGAAATTTTCACATATCTCAAAAATGCTTAAAGGGATTTTAAGCAAGCTCAGTTGCACCAGCTCAGACACCTCGGATTAAACATCTCTTGCAGACTTTTAGTTTTTAGGTTTTTCATGTTTTTAGGTTGTTTTAGTCCTAGTTCACAGGTTTTTCATGTGTTTAAACCTTTTTAACTCTCCTTACATTTTGTAGTTTTGGCTACATTTTGGCTAAGTTTTGTGACAAAAAGGGGGAGAGAGTTTAGAGAACAACTTTGAACATTGAACATGTTCTGTGAGAGTGAGAAGAACGTAGAACGTTAAAATCTTGGACCTTGAAAGGTAAGTATCACAACTTCTGGTTTTATCTTGTGATTTGTTGCATGTCCCTACTAACTATTTGGCTAACTATTTGGACATGTATTATTACTAACAAGTTGTTTGATTACTAACAAAGTTATGACATTTGGAATCTTATTGCTTAGAAGATATGTCAATGTTTGATTGTGATCTTATTACATATCTGAATTGCTGAATGTCATGGTGAGTATAAACTCTATCTCTGTTAGGTTTTGAATGCTAAATATTCTTGAGGTATCTAACGATCTCTTTTGTCAAGAATGATTTCTTTTTGCAGAGAGTGCAGATGTCTAAGTCTAGAGTCTGTCTTAGGAGTTTATCTCATGTATTTAAATTTTGGATCTCCATTGTAAATTTTTGTTGTATGGTGATAGCAACAAAAATATCTTTTTTGAATTTTCTTTAGTGGATTTGTGTTTTGTCACGAAACCGCCAAAGGGGGAGATTGTTAAGGAATTTGAGTTGGCGTATTTCGTGAAAGTGTTAAGTCTTGAAGATTGAAGATGAAAGAAGTTTGGATCATATACCTCAATCTCAAGAAAGAAGAATTCAAAAGGATCAGGTATGTTTAACTAAAGATTTTTGGTGATCCGAATACTTCTTATAGTGTAGAAACACTTGGATGAATTTTTTATTGCATAAAAATCAAAAACTGGACATGGGACATGTTCAGGATCCGGATCAGACAATCCAATCCGGATCCCGAAGGGTGCTAGTTCATTGGCAAATCCAATCCGGATCAAAGGCCATTTTCGATCCGGATCCCGAACGTGGGATTTTGCTGAAATATATGAACGATCCGGATCGGGCATTTCAATCCGGATCCCGAACCCTTGTTTTTCTGGAATTGTCTGTCACGCTACGACAATCCGGATCGCAGTAAATCCGATCCGGATCGCCGTCCTGAAAATTTTCAGAAATGGTTAGTTTTTGATCCTTATCTTCTTCCAATGGTTTCTAACCTATATATAGACCCTATTATTCATTTTTAGGGTAATCCAAAAAATAGAAAAAATACGACCGAAAAAGAAAAATCCACATATAGAGAAGAAAGGAAATCAATAGATTTAATTCTATGTTTCTTCATCTATATTGATTAATTTGATTCTAGGTTTTCCAAACTCAGATTTTGAGTAGAATCAAATTAATGAATACTTAGATGGTATTTCCGATCTATTTCTAATCTAAGTATTCGGCGGATCATCACCACCCAAAAACAACGATTTATCCAAAATCGGCGCGTGGACTCGCGTGGCCTTGTGGATTCAAGGTGCAACCGCTCTCGTGGATTCGGAGCGAGGTACGTTCGTGGATTCGAAGCGTGCTACTGGGTGAAGACCGTGGATTTGGTCGGACGTCGTGGATTCGACGTTGGACGCCGTGGATTCGGCGTTGGACGCAGATCGTGGATTCGAGACGCGTTGCGGAGCGAGCGGAGAAGATCTACTAGGAGCGTATGGTAAAAGGTTGAGTCGTCTGTGAGTACGTTATATCACCTTGTACGTGTGTTAATTCTAGTGGATTTCACCGTGTTATCGGTCCCGTGGTTTTTTTACTCCGGTTTGGAGTTTTTCCACGTAAAAATCTTGCGTGTTCATTTTTATTTCCGCATTGGGTTTTATTGCGCAATGATTTTTGAGTGTTTATTGTTTACACCTATTCACCCCCCTCTAGGTGTTTTTTCCCCTATTTAGATCCTATTATACATATAACCCAACATCCGACTGGACTAAAGAAACCAGAGGGCCGAAAAGATAAAGCCCGGACCGAAGATAACCCACCTGAATGTAGGCCGATCCCGAACTCCCGCTAGACTACTAGGAGGCTGGTGCTGAACTGCTGGACCCTGAACAGAAACTGTGATCAGAAATAGACTCTCTCATACCCATCCCGACGACACTACAGTAATACAACGCTAACACGGGACAACTTAGCCGGAAATCGTAAAACCAACAATTTTGCCGATTTACGGAACAGAATCCAATTCCCGCTCAACGAGAGCCCACGGAACTCTAACAAAATGCCTAGACGGTGTGAAAATACTGTCTAAAGACCGCCAGCGTGTCACAACTGCATTTAGGTCCTTGATACATTTTAAATTTGCATAAAAACATTAACTTAATTAATTGTTTCGACCCGTTCTCGCAATCCGGGAAGCTTTAGGCAGTGCCGTAAGTTTCAGCACGTCTGTTTCGACGAGACGAAGCTCGTGCTCACAGGCTTGGGCTTGCGCGAGGCCCAAGGGCAAAGTTGGTCCAAAAATTATTACACTCTTAAGGTCCAAAATGACACTATGCTATATCTTATTGATTACTTGATCAAAAGGTGATATACAGTGAGCATGGTGCTCAGCAATGACAGGGAATTGTTGTGCACACCTGTGGCGCGCTGGAGGATGGCCGGAGAAGTCGCCGGAGCAACACCACACTAGACACAAGGCTCGATTTGGCCAAGTCCAGCACAACCCCTGCTCAGACTGGGTGGATGGCCGGAGCCCGGAGGCGTCGGAGGCGGCCGGAGCCCGAGCTCGGTTGCAACGATGGGTGCAACTACAGAGGAAGGAAACTACATGTTAAAACCCCCATGAAACATGATGAGGAGCTTCCTACAGATCCTACAAGCATACCTGGATGGTCGGCCGACGACTGGAAGCGACGGCGACGTGCGGCGGCAGAGCTCGGCCAAACTCGAGGAGCTCTAATGGCGGATTCCGAACCGAAGCACGAGAGGCCCTCCAACTTGGATCAGATGGTCCCTCTTGGTTCTGTGAAGCTTGCCAGGGGTATGCCCGGCGGCGTCGGGCTGCGGCGGCGCCGGGCGGTGAAGTTCGGCTAAGGAGGAAGACGACCGGATCTAGGGCATCCACGAACGGCCCCGATTCTCGTCCGATGGTCCTCAAATTTTGTTGAGATGTTGTAGTCAACCAGAGAACCCTTCCCAACGTGGCCGATCGCGTTTCAAACGGTTGGATGAGCTCCCCGCTCGGTTCCGGCCAAAGCTAGTGTTCCGGCGGCCTTGTTGCTCTCGCCGGTTAATCGGAGCACTCGAGCACTCGGGGCTTCACAGAGAGGGCCCTCTAGGTGTCAGTAGAGGACTGGTGGGGTTCAAGGCCAACAAAAAAATGAAGAAGGGTAGAACCCTACCTCGCCGGAGCAAAAGAAGAAGAAGGAAGGAGAAGTGCGGTTCCCCGGCGGCGTGCGGCGGCGCTAGGCATCGGGGCTCCTCGGTTGGGTCTCACAGGTACAGGGGAGTTTCCAGATGAAGCTTGGAACCACTCAAGTCCTCTGGGAGCAATCCCTCACCTTCCAAACCGGGATCTAAGGGTTTCCTTAATTCTTCTTCCTCTCCGGCGACGAGATGGCGATGGCCGGTGGCGTAACTTCCGTGGAGAGAGCAGAACGAGATGAATGGTGTCTGGTGGGATGCGGCTGGGCTGAGGACTACGGGATTAGGGTTAGTCCAAAACCCCAATGCATATATATATTAGGTTGTAATAATATGCCATTCAACCCTCCATCTTATGATATTCAGAGCCAAATCCTTCACAGCAGCTGTGTCTCACACTTAGGTCCCTCTCCATAAAGCATCACGCAAATCAGAGCATAAAATATAGGGGTTACTGCGTAAAATACTATATTTTTGCCGTATTTCATGCTTTTCGAGGCATTTTAGTCGTCAAATCGAAAAACGGACTTCGCCACGACGTCCGGCTCGACGAAAACTATCAAGTAGCGATTTTTGTTTTTCGACAAAATGCCCGGATAAATTCTCGATCCATAATTACTGTCCCATTATACAGTTTTTCACGCTTTTCGAGACTCTAGGGTCGTCAAACTGAAATTCCGTCAGCGCTATTGAACTCAGATCGATGAAACCGATCAGAACGGCTACCTGGATCGCTATGATCGGAGTCCAGATAGTGAATTGGCTAACGTTGGCACCAAGGAGATTTAGAAATAGGGGTTACTATTCATCCACTGCTCACCTCTACTATTCAATTAAGTCGCGGGTCCCGCCCGCTTCCTCGCTGATTTCTGGACGATCCGACCGTTGGATTGAAATTTGATCAATACCATTTTTGATCAGTTCGACGAGACGGTCGCGCTGGTGATCTCGAATTTTCGAGATCAGGCTCGGATTTGAAAAGCGATATTTTTGCCTCGTAAACTGTGTAATTTGCGCAGTAGGAAAAGACCAATTTAGCTATTTGTGCTCTTTCTAGTTCAAAATCAACTTGAATTTCATTCTTTTCATTTAATTATTGAAAATAAAAATCATGATTATTACACATTTCCTTGTTGCCGTCGAATAAAATTGTGGATCACACAACATGCCATAGCAATGTGACACTGCACTCTACAAGGAAATGGTGTAGAAATAGTTAATAATTTGAATCTCTTCTTTAAAATTCCATAGGTCTTCTCTACCACATTTCTTAGTTGGGTGTGCCGATGATTATACAAGTCCCGCGGCGAATGATGTATACGACCACGTGTGTTACTGTCATATTGACTCAGATGGTAACGCTCGCCTCTATACGGCGCCAGAAATCGATCGGTATTCGCGTATCCGGAATCGACCAGATAATATTTTCCTGTATATATAACAGAAGGGTATACAACTTGTAATAAATAAATTAAACCAATAATAATGAAGAAAATAGTAAAAAATTTTTCTTTAAATATTACCTTCAGGAATAGTAAAACCTTCACTTTCACAGGCTCATCTGAGTACCCGCATATCAGCGGCAGATCCTTCCCAACCGGCGCATACATAAAAGAAAATATGATCAAAGGAAACAGCAGCCATCATATTTTGCGATGTAAATCCTTTGCGACACCGAAATCGTGGTTGTTTGTCCCTTTCTACAATAACCGGAATATGCGTACCATCCACCGCCCCAATTGCATTCTACATATGTTAATGTCACAACATAGTACATTACCAATTCAGCAATGGAAATGTACAAATTATCTTCTGAAAAGTTATTGTCCCTTACCTTGAACGGATGGAAATTCGGATTTGCACTTATTCTTGGATGCACTCCACAATTACTTTGCGGCATAGTTAAGTATTCATCTTTTATTTGAATAATGGCCCGGAGTACATTGTTAAAATGACGACTAATCGTTTCCCCTGAATGTTGGAAAGTTTCAGCAATCACCCTATTTGCAACACCGTGTCCTATACAAAATAGAAAAATTGCCAACTGTTCATCAACAGTCATATTCCGTGTGCCAATTAAAAGACCCTTTCCCACAAGGTCATCGTGGAGAGCAATGAATGTAGTTGTCGTCATTCTAAAATGATTGTACCTCCGTTCTGGATGATTATTCAGAATATCACAAATAAACTGATGCCCCATAAATGGACCAGTACGACATGGTTGTCTGCTAATTGTACTTGTAGTGTCACGCCCCGGGGTCGAAACTGCGACCCGGGCTCGCTAACAGATCCGCCGTCTGTACGGAAACTGCCGTACAGACGAAGCGTCTAACCTGCAAAAAGAATCAGCTACAGCTAAACAGATATCAGAGCAGAAAGTAAAACTACTGAAAAGCTGAAATCCAAACACTGTACAACTGAAAAAGAATACAATATCCATCTCCCAAATACGATCGTATAAAAAGTCCTCTGATACCAAACTCAAAAGGGAGATATCTCCAATAAAAACATCAGTGTACAAGCTCTCAATACAAACATATCCTCACTATATCAGTCTCTCAAACTGAAAAATAAAATACAACTCTATACCTCACAACAAAGGTCTCTCAACAAGAAACTCTCAAAATATAAAAAGGGTACATCTACCACACTCTAAAGGAACTATGCTGGTAGGGAACTATCACGCGACTCCCTGTCCACGATCCGTCCAGCCAACTCGGGCAGGAACGGAAGAAAAGCCTCAGCAACCTGTCACCGACAGAGGGTGTGAGAACTACATCCTACAGTAGTTCTCAGTGGGTACCGTCTCCAAGACCCACGGTCTGCCCACTAAGTCTACTAGAGGCATAAGATAACAGAAAAAGACTGTGATAATGAAAATAAGTTGGAAAAGTATCTACAGCTATCATGCCTCTAACTACTATGCTCAATAGGAAAAAGAACACAGATGATGGTATGCATCCACTCACTGCTGACAATATGTCAAGTACAATGCTCAAAGGAAAACTCACTAAGACACATGATATGCATACTCTCTCACAGTAACCCAAATCTCAGTGACTGCCACATAGGGTCCAGTCAAGCCTGCGCCAAACCTACTGCCACTACGCCCAAACAGGACTTGGTCTTACGTAGGGTGTCCCACATGGACTAACTTAATCTCAAGCGAACTCTAGTGTATCAACTAGTCGCATCATCGCAGCCTCGTCAGGCTCGGTATCATCATCGCACTCGGGGCGTAGCTCGAGGGGAGCGACCCCACCGAACTCAAGTATCTCAAGTATCTCAAGTATCTCATAACTGGCATAAAATGCTAGGCTCAGCAGGCTATAATCCACGATCAAACAGATCGGTAACACGAGCTCAAAAGCACAATAAAGTCGGAAACGAACCTCGACTCAAATATGAGAAGCTCAACCACTCTCACAGCTATGTCGGAGAACCCTCTACGACTCAAGCTCACAATGCCAACTCACTAAAAGGAAGTACTACACAGCTGGGACCGCCGTCACTCCAAATGGCTCCCACAACAGCACCCCACTCATAGGCGAGAAGAACCGACTGACGCGGCAAAGATCCGAAAATCCCGATAGACCGGTGCCTAGAACCCCAATCAAACAAGAACAGACTCTAGGCTCAGCCTATCGAAGTTCTCGATCCTTTACCGTTCAGGGATTCGGCCCCTCTCGGTTAAAGTGGGAAACTATCTCAACACATAAACTCACGGCTGGAGATGCTCCACAGCCAGATCCGCGAAGGGTCCGAAAACCCCGGGGGACTAAAACCTACGGCCCCAAGAAAGAAATCAGCCCTTAGAACCCAGATCACTCGAATCATCTCGAGTGAATAAGTTTATAAGAAACAGTGACGTTTATTACAGAAAACCATTTGATCTGAGAGAAATCCATCTTTTTAATGATTTTTAGTCTTTTTGGAAAACAATTTGAAAGCAAGTTTTATGTCCAAACCTCGAGGAGCTAATGCCCTCGTCCTATCAAACAAGAACAGACTCAGGCGACCCTGCGAGGCTTGGAAGAAAACATTGGCTGACTAAAATCATGTGTTCGTCCAAAAAGGTTCTGGGTTCAAGGTCCTGCTAACACACGTGCACCACGATCACAACATGGTGGTGACGAGAAGAACAGCGAAAACTAAAAATTCGGGACCACCGTTTATCTGAAACGGTTCCCAAAACACCAACACTGGCCTAACCCAGCCACCAGACCCCACTCGGCTCCCAGGCCCGAGTGCAAATCCCACAACACCCTGACCACTCGGCCCACTACCCGGGCGAGGAACTCTAAGTCCAGAAAGAAATGTACTGTGTGGGATGTCTAAAGCATAAAAGAACCTAGCCCAGATTAAGGTTCTCTACTGGTCTGGTTACACATGCAACATATGACGGGGGTGCTAGTCAAAGTTCCAATGAAACACTTAAACTAGCATGCAAAATCCTATCATAATAGAATTAGAGAGAAGTCCGCAGACTTGGAGATAAAAACCAACCCACCTCGGTAAGCCACCAATTGCTCGTAGACACTTGCAATTGGCCTCCACGCGATCCGCACGCAAAACGATGCCCGCTGCCGGAGTCCGCACGCAAAACGGAGCACGATGCCGAAACCCGCGCACAAAACGAAGTCCGCATGCAAAACGGTGCACGCCGCCGGAGTTCGCACGCAAAACGGAGCATGGTGCCGAAACCCGCACGCAAAACGGAGTCCGCACGCAAAACGGTGCACGCCGCCGGGGTCCGCACGCAAAACGGGGTAGTAAAAATACTGTCCCTAACACAGATAAGAACAAGGGGTTAATTCACTGTCCAAAAGAACGCCCCAAACTGTGCCAAAAATACCGTAAAATTAACACACGGGACCTACCCGACTGCGCCGCCGCCGCCGAAGCGCTCCCACCGGAACCCCGCGCACGCTCAACGAGGTCCACGACGCGCCGCCGCACCTCCCACCATCTCCTCCCTCACTCTCCCTCTCGCTCGGTTGAAGAAGAAAGGAGAAGAAGAGGAGGAAACGCGTGCGGGGGAGAAAGAAGAAGAAGAAAAAGAGAAGGGGAGAAAGGGGTGGTCCACGGAGCACCGGTCCACGGTGCACCGACCAATGAGGCTCCACCAACCGCCGATCCACGGCACAAAAGCGGTGCACCAGGCGCAGCCGCGCGCTCGCGGCGCCACGTGGCCGCGCCCCTGCGCGCCACCCGGGCGCGCAGTCCGCGCGCCACACGGGCGCGTGACACCGCGCCCGCGCAGGCGCGGGACACGGGCGCGCCCACCTGCTCCCGCGCGGGCGCCAACGGGGGGCCGCCACGTGGCGGCCCCTGCGCTGACCCGCGCAGGCGCGCGTTCCCAACGCGCGCCAGCTGCGCGCATCGCACCCCGCGCCGCGCGCCTTGAGCCGCCTCGGGATCCGTGCCGTCGCCTTGCCTCGGGATGCGTGCTGCGATGCCTTGAAAAATGCGCAACTCAACCGGGCTCCAAACCAAACAAGTAAATAGTCCATTCTCAACGATTTCGCGCGCTGAATCAAAAAAC
Source organism: Tillandsia fasciculata (assembly GCA_029168755.2). NCBI lineage: Eukaryota > Viridiplantae > Streptophyta > Magnoliopsida > Poales > Bromeliaceae > Tillandsia > Tillandsia fasciculata. The sequence continues at coordinate 78,693 of JAQOTM010000293.1, read as the reverse complement.
GATGACCGTTTCTCCAAATTCGCGCGAAACCACCTCTAAACACTCGACGGGTCCTCCAATTACCCACGGGATCTCCTTTTAAGCCCAAAGTCCACCACTTGTGTCCAAATTGCGCGCAAACACCACCGACGCACCACGCAGGCCACCAGTGATGCAAACAAAATCCCGAATTGCACCGCAAATCCATTTCTGGGCCCCAACACGCGCACAAACACTCCCAACGGCCACTAAAAGCTGCCCAGCAACCAACAAACCTTACGCGGGGGATTTCGGGACCTCACATGTAGCATTTATACATCCTTCGTCAATAAGCATGATTATGAGTTGCACCCAATAGTCATCATCATCATCCAATATAGCGAACAAATTGGCTTGGAAAGCCGACGAAAATACACTTCGATAAATTGAATCATCCATTACAACTGCAAGTTAATTTATGCCAGTTAGCCAAGATTGATAGTACGCATACATGATATAATATTTATTTAAATTTATCTCAAACATTCATCTAGCCAATTACAGCAAGCAATTACAGAAGAAAGTAGTACATGAAAAAATTTAAAAGTCGACATTATCAGACTCCCCTACTTGGTTGTATGGATATTAAATACCATCATTGATGTATCCTTGGGCAATGAGCATGTGAGGACCCGAATCCCCGCTTAAGGGTTTATTGATGGATTAGTGGCTTCTGGGAGTGTTTGTGCGCGTGTCGGGCCCAAGAAATGAATTCCTGGTGTAAAATGGGAGCAAGTTTGCTTAACCGGAGGCCTTTGGAAAATTTTAGAAGTGGAATTGGGCCAAACGGACATCGGATTTGGATTCAGCCCGCGAAAATGATGAAGATGGACTATTTACTTGTATTTTTCGGAGCCCGGAGGAGAAAACACGGATTTCGAGGTTTGTTGGCACTGTTCCGGCGGCCGGAGAGGCGCCGGCGGCGGCGGCTGGCGGCGGAGTGCGGCGGCGGGCAGAGGCGCAGCCGCTCGGTCCACCGCGGAGGCGTGCACCCGGGCGCGGGACGCGTGGCGGCTCCCGGTTGGCAGGCGCAGCAGGCGCGGTACACGGGAAAGGCGCAGGAGTACAGTGGACCGCGGGGTGGACACGTGGCATCTCTGGATTGGATGGCCTTTGTACGCGCGGTCCACGCAACGTCGGAGGGCAGGTGACCGTACAGCGGGGCTGTCGGGGCGACGTGGGGGCGCCACGTGGCGCCCCGCGGTTGGCCAGGCGCAGCCGCCCTACGCTCGCGTGTCGGGACACGCGGGACTCCGCGAATGGCGGGCGCGCGTGCGCCGGGCGTGGGGAGTATCGGGCGGACGCGTGGCGGGCTCTGGGGAATTCGGGCGCGCACAGTGTTGGGCCGGGCCCAACACTGTAGCCGCCCGATTGTCCCGGGCGCCCAGAATTGGGCCCAAAAAGCCCAATTTTGGGATTTTTTCGGGTTGAGCCTATTTATACCCTCCTTCACTCCGTGTGAGAGGCTTTTCCCGAGCTCCTCTGCCCTTGGACCCTTCAGCAAAGTTGGAGCTCTTCTTGTTGCGCATCTTTTGGAGGAGGCCTGGAATTTTTGGAAGCTGCGGCGTCGACAACTTCAGCATCGTAGCGCAGAGCGACGTTCATTCATCGGAGGCCCGTTATCATTGCATTTCGGTCTGAGAGGTCTACAGAGCTACTATGACAGCATTTTTGGATGATTTTCAAGGCGTTGGAATCACGAGAGGTAGGTCTACGATTTTTGTATTGTCCACTTTTCTTGGATTTGAGCTTTTATTGGGGTTTCTGGTACGTTTTTAACCCCCTTTTCTGCTGGTGGAGTTTTTGGACAGCAGAACCTTGTCAGATTTTTGTCTCCACATCTGGTCATTGGAATTCGACGTTTCAGGACTCTATTGACATCTACACTTCACGAGGATCGCCGTCGTATTTTTATTGGATTTTTTGGAGCTTTGTTTATAGGTGAAAAATGCGCATCTTTGGGACTGTTCCAGCAGATTTGTTTGTACTTGGGTTTTTGGTGGAATAAAGTGTAATCTTGGACCTTTTGTTGTACCCAGGGGTGTTTGCGGGTGTTTTTGAACTTGTTGGTGTTGAGAAAAATTGGAGACTGTTGTTCTTGGGTATTTTCAGCTGTGGAACCTTGGACAGTTAGCACCTTCAGGTGGGTGGCCTTGTCTCCAAGATTGATGGACTGCACATTAAATCTGCTATAGTAGGACTATGCATGATAGTGAATTTCTTGTGTAGCATGCTAGAATGTAGGAATTGATATTCCTTGTACTATCTGATGATCTTGTGATCTCCTTGCTTTCTACCATCTGTTAAATTATAGTTATCTTGGAACTTGACCTAGCACCCTCGTCATATGTTGCATGTGTAACCAGACCAGTAGAAAACCCTCACTTGGGCTAGGGTTATTTATGTTTAAACATCCACACATTGTACCTTATTCCTGGACATAGTGTTATCCTCGCCCGGGTAGTGGGCCGAGTGGTCTGTTTTCCTTTTAGTGTGGGATGCATGTTTACACTCGTGCTTGGGAGCAGAGTAGAGTCTGGTAGATGTAGTTGGTCGGTTATCTGTGGCGGGAGCCGTTTGGATAAACGGCGGTCCCGAGATGTCTTGTTCCTTGTTTTTTTGGTCGCCACTATGTTAGTGGCAGTTTATACCAGTATTAGTAGGACCTAGGACCCAGACTACTTTTTTTTAGACACACATGATTTCTGTAAACTAATGATTTTCTTCCAAATTTCGAGGGGTCGCCGGAGCCTGTTTTTGTTTGATTTGGGTGAAGGCAATAGCCCTTCGGGGTTTGGAAAATAAAACTTATTTAAACGGATTTTCTTAAAAGAACTAAAATATATCAAATCGAGTTTCTCAGATTAAAATAGTTTTCAGTAATAACTATCACCTTTTTATTACAACTTCCTCACCCGAGAGAGTTTGGGTGATCTGGGTTCTAGGGGCCATTCCTTTTCGGGACGAAAGCTACGGGGCCTGTGCCTGGAACCTGTTCTTGTTTGATATGGTTGTAGGTGTTGGTCTCCCGAAACTTTCGGACCCTGGTTGGTGTCTTCCGCATGTTGTACCGAGGTTGTCGTGTTCCCGAGCTGTAAGGGGTTCGGGAACCTCGATAGGCGGAGCCTGGAGTCTGTTCTTGTTTGATTGGGGTTCTAGGCGCCGACCTATCAGGGTTTTCGAACCCTTATGGTGTCGGTCCTTTCTGTGTTATCTATGAGTTTGGTGTTCTGATGTGGGAGCTGTTGGGTTGACGATGGTCCCGGCTGTGAGTATTTCCAGCCAGTGAGTTAGAGATGTGATGTCAGTTACTGTCGATCTTGTTGATCGTGGATTTGGACTATAGCCTGCATGAGCCATATTGAGCTCGACAAAGATGCGCGGATACTTTCCTCGGTGGGGTCGCGCCCCTCGAGTGCCACTCCGGAGTTGGGCCTGTTACTTGCTAGATGCATCATGTTTCCATCTGTTCCACTTCTTGAGCATTTAGATAGAGGCATAGTAGCTGTAGAGTTATTTTGTTTTCAGCTCTTTTCCTTTCAGTATTGCATTTGTTACTTCATGCCTCTAGTAGACTTAGTGGGCAGACCAACGGGCTTGTTGGCGGCACCCACAGAGAACTACTGTGGGATGTAGTTCTCACACCCATCACGGTGTCTTTTTCCCCAGGGACTTCTACTCCTGTTCCTGCTGCTCCTGCTGCTGATCCGGCTGATCGAGGTAAGGGAGTCGCGCGATAGATCCCTACCAGTCGTCGTCCAAAGAGTAGATGTACCCCCTTACTATTTTGAGAGTTACATGTTGAGAGACCTTTGTAGTGAGGTATAGAGTTGTACTTTTCTTTTATAGTTGTGAGACTTACGTATTTTTTGGTGAGAACTTGGAGTTGTATTTATTTTATTTCAGCATTTACTTTTCAGCTCTGATATCTGTTTAGTGTAGATGATCTTTTGCAGGTTAGTCGCTTCGTCTATACGGGGCTTCCCGTATGGGCGGCGGATCTGTTGGCGAGCCCGGATCGCAGTTTCGACGCCGGGGCATGATAGAGCATGATTAGAACTTCCACCCAATAATCATCATCATCATCTAATATAGTCAACAACATTGCAACAAAGCTGGAACAACATACAGTTTGATAAATTGAAGCATCCATTATATCTGCAACGATATTGTACCAATTTAGCGAACAATCATACTAAGTAGACATGAGATAACATGTATCGATATGTTACACAAACATTCAGGTAATGTCTAGTTAAAGGCAATCAAAGTGTTATACTAAATATCACAAGGTTGGGTTTTAAAGTACTAACAGTGTCACGCCCCGGGGTCGAAACTGCGACCCGGGCTCGCCAACAGATCCGCCACCTATGCCAAACCCCGCAAAGGCGAAGCGTCCTACCTGCAAGAAAAGTACTACAGCTAAAAGATATCAGAGCTATAAATGAAAATCTGCTGTATAACTAAAATCAACCACTGTACAACTGGAAATAATACGACAATGTCCATCTCCCAAAATGATAATGATACAGTATCCTCATATACAAAGCTCAAAACTCAACAGGGAGATATCTTCAATAAATACATCAGTGTACAGGCTCTCAAAACATATCATCCTCACTACAACAGTCTCTCAAAAGAGGAAATAAAATAACTAATCTACTGCAGGTCTCCTCTGAAGGGGGGGTACCGCTACTCTCCAACGGCGGGCAGGGATCTAGCTCGCGACTCCCTCGAAATCGATCAACGACCACAGAATCAGCAACACCTGCTAAGACTCTGCAAAACAAAGGAGAGGAAGGAAAAATGAGAGGGAAAACCCCCAAAGGGCGTGAGAACTACGCCAAAAAGGGAGTTCTCAGTGGGTACCACCGTCAGACTCAACGGTCTGCCCACTAAGTCCTCAAGAGACATAAACTAACCAAAGCCGTAAAGACTGAAATAAGGAAGCTGGAGACTCTCAACAGCTACCAAGCCTCTATCTAAATGTTCAAGAGGGGAGAATCAAAGAATGGTATGCAACCACTAGCACATGAAGTGCACAATCGACCCAATCGAGCTGACTGCCACATCTGGTCCAGTCAAACCTGCGCCCCACCTACGACCACCTCCCGCTGACAGGCAGGAATTACGTAGGGCGTCCAAACGGACTAACTCGCTATCGAGTAGTGGCTCATGCAGGCTATAGTCAAAATCCACTCTCTCTCACAGAACGGAAAGCCTCAATATCACCAAACCTCTCGCACAACGGTCGACTAACTCACAGCGACCTCGGGACCACCGTCAATCCCCAAACGGTTCCTGACAACACTAGCACTGGTCTAAACACAGCTACTGGACTCCACTCGGTCCCCCTGACACGAGTGCAACAATAAGGCAAATATCTGTAATAAACCCAATCTGGTGCCACCAGTAAAACTGGCATTGCCTGCTCAACGGAATCTGCACACATGGCTCGAAACCGCGGGATTGGCCCACATGGCTCGCACCCCAAAGTAAGTAACAGATCGGCATCTAAACCGTCCGATCGGAAACAAAAGTAAGTAACAGATCGGCATCTAAATCGTCCGATCGCACACTCCGGAGTGGCACTCGAGGGGAGCGACCCACACGAGTAAAGTATCTCTGTAACAAGTATCTCTGTATAGCAGGACTTTGATCATGACTATGATCAAAGTGGAAAACTCTGTCCACTAAAGAAAGACCCGACCTCAATCGGATGCAAGTAAACGATAAGTGGAAAACTCTATCCACTAATGAAAGCCTCGGTCCTCAATCAGATGCAAAAGTACTCAATAGTAGAAAACTCTGTCCACTAGAGAATTCAGATACCCAATCTGGTGCATAAATAAATATCCGGTCAACCGCCCAATATCCGCGGTTGCCGTAAAGCCCCACAACTAATCCAACCTGTCCCAGACACCAAGTCCCGACTACACTACCTAGACCCCTGCTCGAACCCGAGCAACACTGACCACCTGACTAACAAAGAAGGAGAAAAGGAAAAGCATGGTTTCTCCTAAGTCAAGTTCCAATAAGTAGTGTAGCAGTAAAAGATGGCCTAACTACATGTCCAAACAAGCATGCTTTTGTCCTCAGAAACGATAAAAGTGGGTGAAACATATATTAGCAAAGCATGCTAAAGTATTCCTACTATGGTATACCAATCTCACCCAAGTAGGCCATTCCTTGCTTACCTCTCGCTCATATCGGTTGTACATCAAATATGCCTGCTATCAGTCATAGAGGGGTGACATCCCCACAAGTGCACTTACATTCACCATAACATAAACACCTTATACAGTTACCAATATTAAGCTTACCCACCTGAAGAGCTCAATCCAAGGCAAACCTGGGGTCGGCGAAGAGCGCAGACGCTCACAGTCCAAATTCTGCCGAAACTGCATCCTCGGTACATGTCGCGAAAGCCTCGGCTCCAAACAGCTGAAAGTACCCCGAAATCAGAGTCTTCAGATCCAGCGGGTCCAGCAACACTTGCAAACACCCCTGGGTACAACAATAAGGTTCAACGTTACACTTAATCCAAAAATATTCCAAGTATATACAATCTGCGAAAACAGCCCCAAAGATGTGAATTTTCAACCTGTAGAACGGACTCGAAAAAATCCAGCAAAAATACTATCATGTTCCTCGCGTCGATACCTTCGAAACGAGTACCTGCACGTCAAATTTCGAGCCCCGTAGGCCGAGTTACAAATTCCACAATACAGGGCGCTCACAAACACACAACCGCACATCTGTATTTCCATGCACAGATAAAGGAAGAAAAATATACCTTCAACCAAGCCTTAGAAAAATCCAATAAAAATACTGTGACAATCCTCGCGTCGATTAGATGAAAAAAGTGTACAGGCACGTCTCCATCCGATGCCCGGTTGCGGAGATAAAAATCCGGCAAGGTGTCGCTGTCCAGAAATTCCATCAGAAAATGGGGTCCCGGTAAGCATGGAAAAACTCCTCGAAAAGCACGAAACTAGGGGAAACAAAAAATACCGAGGTCGTAGCTCTGTCTGTCGCGGATCGAACGGCGCAAGAATCGCCTGAAACGGAGGTCGGAGTAGGCCGGGGGAGCTCGCGCACCAAAACGCGACGAAGGGGAACACAAATGGACGAGCGTCGCGCCGCGCCGTAAAAATGGAAACCTCGAGAAGCGTGCCACGTAAAATCTCCAAACTCCGCAAATGGGTGCAGCACAGATCGGGGATCATCTTTGCTGAAGGTCTCCAGTCGGTTTGAAGCTCAGAAACGCGGAAAAAGGGGAAGAAGAAGAAGCTCGGATCCTTAAATAGGCCCAGAAAACAAATGAAGAAATGACGGCTGTGTCCCCACTTCCGGGCGCCCGGAAGATCCGGGCTACTACAGTGTTGGGCCCGGCCCAACACTGTGCAGGCCCGAATCCCCCACGGGCCTCCACGTCGCCCGCCAAACAGGCGACAGCGAGCGCGACCACCCACAAATCACCACGTGGCCGCCTCCAAACTCCGACACGTGGCCCGGCAGTCGGTCAACGCGCGCCTGGCGCGCGCACGTGCGTGCGCCAGCGCCACCTGCGCACCCCGCCAGGCACGCGCCCCGAGGCGCCCCCCGCTGCACCGTGGTCCCGGTCCACTGTACCGGCCTATCGTTGTCCGCCACGTGTCCGCCCTCCGGTGTACGCCGGCCCCGTGGACTGCGCACCTGCTCGCGCGCCTGCCCGCGCATGCCCGCGCCCGCGCGCTGCCCGCGCCCGCGCGCTGCCCGCGCCCGCGCGCTGTCCGCGCTGGCCCGCCGCCGCGCCTGCGCCTGCCCGAGCCCGCGCCACCGCGCTCCGCCGCTGCCCGCCGCCGCCGCCGCCGCCCGCCGGCGGCCGGAACAGTACACTACCTCGAAAACCGTGCCGGGTCATCCGAACTCCGGGAAAATGCAAGTAGGTAGTCCATTTTCATCGTTTTCGCGCGCTGAATCCAAATTTGCTGTCCGTTTTGCCAAATTCCAACTCCAAAAATTGCCGAAGGCATCCGAAAAGGTGTTCCTTGGTCCAAACTTCGCGCTGAGTCCATTTTTAATATCCATTGCGCGCAAAACCACTTCTAAGCACTCGACGGGGTCAACTGACTACTCTCGTGATCCATTTAACACACTGAGCCCATCACTTGTGTCTAATTGTGCACAAACACCACCGACACACCTCGTAGGCCTCCAGAAGCCGTTGGTCACACTGTAGGAGTCCTACAGAGATCCGGGTCACCACATCCTCCCCCACTAAAAGAAAGTTTCGTCCTCTTAACTTGCTCAAATCCACCAGGAGTCACAATACCACGGGTAGGTATCCATCAATAACGCCTCCAGCTCCCCAACACCACTCACTCCCCGTGATTACTCCCCAATAACAACAATACCCAGTACGGCATGGCCCGATGCGCAATTCTCTCATCTCTTGAGCCAGAGATCGCAACGGGCGTCCCTCGTACTCCAACAATAACAGATCTCAAAGGTGAAAGTCAATCACGGGCGAGGGATCCAAAAACACATCACTCCTGAGCTGAGACGTGAAATACCAGGGGGGCTCCAATAAAAAGCTAGGGGAAACTGGAATAACCTCTAGTGCAACACGCACCAAACCACATCCTGTGTCAACTCAATCAAGTTCACCCGAAGCATACCCACACTTTCATCCAATAAGGAAAAGAATCCAATAAGCAGGGGTCCTCACTCGGCCACTTCCCGATCCAAAACCACCCGAGGGGACTACTCAACTGCAGGCTACCCTCAAAAGGGATCCTCCGGAGATACAAACTCATGCCACAGTTGGTCACTCAACATGTCAACATAACCCCAACGGACCCACGGGTCGAAGTCAAACTCTCAACTAATAAAGAATACCCTGACGGGGACCAAACCGTCGGTGAACGGAATTGAAACTGGCTCGAAAGGCGATCATAATGCTGATGCCCAAATTCGCGGTCAAAAGTCCGAACCATCAACGACAATCCGCGTAAATCCCACTAAAGATGCTGAAAGCTGTAATTTCCATTGGCGCCGCATGGCAGATACTGTAAACTGAAGCTGAAATCTTAATCTATCATATAGTATAGAACAGAAATGCTGAGCAATCAGTGTTGGGTTTAGGTTAATAAGGATCTAATAGGGGAAAAAACACCTAGAGGGGGGTGAATAGGTGTAAACAATAAACACTCAAAAAATCATTGTGCGATAAAACCCAATGCGGAAAAATAAAAGAACACACAAGATTTTTACGTGGAAAAACTCCAAACCGGAGTAAAAAACCACGGGACCGATAACACGGCGAAATCCACTAGAATTGACACACGTACAAGGTGATATAGCGTACTCACTGACGACTCAACCTCTTACCATACGCTCCTAGTAGATCTTCTCCGCTCGCTCCACGACGCTTCTCGAATCCACGATCCGCGCCCAACGCTGAATCCACAGCGTCCAACGTCGAGTCCACGACGTCCAACCGAATCCACGGTCTTCACCCAATGGCACGCTTCGAATCCACGAACGCACCTCGCTCCGAATCCACGAGAGCGATAACACCTTGAATCCACAAGGCCACGCGAGTCCACGCGCCGATTTTGGGATAAATCGTTGATTGTTTGGGTGGTGATGATCCGCCGAATACTTAGATCAAAGATAGATCGGAAATACCATCTAAGTATTCATTGATTTGATTCATCTCAAAATATGAGTATGGAAAACCTAGAATCAAATCAATCAATATAGACGAAGAAACATAGAATGAATCTATTGATTTCCTTTCTTCTCTATACGTGGATCTAAGCCGTATAAAATGATATTTGATAATGACGGCTCTATTTGGATTAACCCTAGAAAAATGACCATAGGGTTTATTTATAGGTTAGAAACCAATGGAAGAAGATAAGGATCAAAAACCTGCCATTTCTGGAATTTTACGGGCGGCGATCCGGATCGTAATTACTGCGATCCGGATCGTCGAAGCTTGAAAGACGATCCCAGAAAAACAAGGGTTCAGGATCCGGATCACAGAGTCCGATCCGGATCGTTCATACAGTTTTACCAGAACATCAGTGTTCGGGATCCGGATTGCAAGTCCTGATCCGGATCGAGGAAGCACACAGGTAAAACCAGTGTTCGGGATCCGGATCAGAGGAGGCTGCGATCCGGATTGAACCAGTGTATGAACCAACACCCTTCGGGATCCGGATTGCCAAGCACGATCCGGATCCTGAACATGTTCCATGTCCAGTTTTTGATGTTTATGCAATTAAAACCTCTTCCAGGTGTTTCTACACTATAAGAAGTATTCGGATCACCATTAATCTTTAGTTAAACGTACCTGATCCTTTTGAATTCTTCTTTCTTGAGATTGAGGTATACGATTCAAAGTTTCTTCATCTTCAATCTTCAAGACTTAATACAATCACGAAATACGCCAACTCAAATTCCGTAACAATCAGGACTGATAGCCAAGCAGGCATGGCCTACGCCCAGGTATATTAATCAAAGCCGGAAATAATAGGCGTACTGAAAGGCTCAACTGTGGGATCCAAGCTGCCTACAAAACAGTGGTTCGTCCAACCACAATACTCATAAGGTTGGAATGATGAAGCGCAGACTGAAGACCACCCCGGTACTCCACAGCCACTAAGGGAGGCATCACTACCACTCGCAAGTCCATCACCCCGCACTAACAATGCAAAAAGTCGGCGCTGACAATAATTGTTGACCTCGGCCAATTCCCAAATAGTATCCATATTGGCCGGATTTCCACCGCCGCCCCTATGGCTAACACAATGTGACCCACGAAGGCATGCACTTGGAGCTACAACTTGTATCTCAATAACTTGGCATACAGCTTCATCCACACAAGCATCGTAGCATAACCATAAGTGCTCCTCTTACTCCAAGTCACTCAGGGAGTAAGTCATGATATCCTTGGGGAACACCACTCCCAATCCGTCCACGTACAACTGGAGCACACAATTCCTTAAATCTTGAAGACAACAGGGCATTAATTATTCCATTTGGCTTCACTATGAGCTCATAATGTCCTTACCGGATCCTGAATGCCATCTAGGCAAAGTCCTCGGCTGTCTAATTCCAAGTAGGTACTCGCATCATACAATAACTGCCAGAGTATAGCTCCATCAAAAGGTCCTAGATACCACCCGGTCCTGTCTACACTCGAACCATAAAAGGACCCTCACAGTCGGGTATCAACGACGTGGCATCACCATCGTGTACCAACGGCGTGGCATCACCACCGTATATCAACGGCGTGGCACTAGGTCAAACAGACCCCTCGATCCATCAAATCCTGCAACTGCGCCATCAGCTCTCTCAGCCCTACAGGCGATATCCAACGAGGTGCTGTCGAGGGTGGCGCGGTTCCCCGAACCGCATCGAACTCAATCTCTATCTCCCTAACCGGCGGCATCACAAACAGCTCAGGTGAAATCACACCCGGGATCTCGTGGCAATAGAGATATCCTTGGATCCCGGTGCCGCCGTAAGCACCTCTCACACTGTCGCTATAACCTGTGTGCTCTAACTATCTCAACCATCAAGCCTCCTCTCGTCTGCCTCGCAGAAGGTCAAAGTCCTCTCTTTCTGCAGTCTAACATCCTGTGGCATTGTGCCAATCAATCTCAAGCACATGGTCAAAACACCAAACTGCCACAATTACCAATAAGTCAGCCGGTACAACTCGCGGCCTCAACTGCATTGGACATGATCCACAAGCCTCCTCCACGTGCACAGCACTAACAGGAACCTGTACCTCGAGTGCACGTGGTAACAAATCTGCCTCTAGTCCATGCAGGAATGCAACATGCTCTAACTCCGACTGCTGTGATGAAATCCCACCTGCGACAACTCTATCCACTACCGTGGCGCCCTCCAATCAGGCGGCACAGATTCATCCACTCGATGCAAGTGGTTGTCGCTCAATCTGCCTGAAAATCAGGACTATCCACATAGAGAGTACGACCTTTGTCTCTGCTCACACTGGGGCGACGAATAAGGTCCTCCGCAGATAACAAATCCACGCTACCGCTGCGCCACTCTGATATAGATGCTGATGCTACCATCGGGGTCCACCCGATCTCTGGCATCTCGGGAATCCGTTATCCTGGAAGAAGAAATCAGAAATGCCTCTGCCGGTCGATCTGTCCTCCATCACCCGGCTCCAAGCGCCAATACCCAAAACTTGCCCCTGGCGGCAGATCCCTATCCAAATGAACTACAGCGCCACGCTCCATACACAATGCCTACTCCAACGAGGCATCAAAACCTATAACGGAGGGACTGAATAAACTGAAAGGTATCCTGGCGCAATCCACTCCCAGCCACATATCCTATGCGCCTCGTCCCTCGAACCTGGAGCACGCAGTTCAACAACTGCCAAAAACTCTCTAGAACAGGGAGGCTCTCAATTGATCCCTCCATCACCACCAACCACGACTCTGCCTCCAAACTCAATCTTACGAGTCGGGGTGGTTCATCTGCCAAATCTGGCTCAATAGATCGATCATGTCCCACAGCTCCTCTGCTGTCAACTATCCACACTGCCTCGGTGCCTCGGCACTAAGCATTGGCACAAAGGGGGTTACTCAGTGCTCCGACAACTGTGTCACTAAAACCAGCTGCTCACTCTGCCGCTGATAAGCCTCTGACAATCCTGTCATCTGGGTCCGGAATTCTCTGACCTCAATCCAGGTATCCGGCCCAAAACCAACCGCTCAAGCTCAACTGCTATGACAGGAAACACACGGGTCAAAACCCAGCGTCGGGGAGACACAGCTCGCCACGACGAAACTGCAAATCAGCACACAAAAGCCACTCGACCCAATCCAGCGAAAGTCTAAAGCATGTCACCCGTTCCACAGCATTATGTTGTCTACAGCCAACATAATCACTTAGGAGAATAAATATGCCAATCAATCCTCCCGTCCCTTGGGAGAGGTATAAAACTCAATCAGGACTCTCGCTAAAAGTCACGACTCTCACGAAGTCAACCAAGGGCCAAACCATAAGCCTAGGGTTTCTAAGTCCACCATGACCTACAACCTAGGCTCTGATACCAACCTAATCTGTCACGCCCCGGGGTCGAAACTGCGACCCCGGCTCGCCAACAGATCCGCCACCTATGCCAAACCCCGCATAGGCGAAGCGTCCTACCTGCAAGAAAAGTATTACAGCTAACAGATATCAGAGCTATAAATGAAAATCTGTTGTATAACTAAAATCAACCACTGTACAACTGGAAATAATACGACAATGTCCATCTCCCAAAATGATAATGATACAGTATTCTCATATACAAAGCTCAAAACTCAACAGGGAGATATCTCCAATAAATACATCAGTGTACAGGCTCTTAATACATATCATCCTCACTACAACAGTCTCTCAAAAGAGGAAATAAAATAACTAATCTACTGCAGGTCTCCTCTGAAGGGGGGGTACCACTACTCGCTAACGGCGGGTAGGGATCTAGCTCGCGACTCCCTCGAAATCGATCAACGACCGCAGAATCAGCGACACCTGCTAAGACTCTGCAAAACAAAGGAGAGGAAGGATAAAGGAGGGGGAAAACCCCCAAAGGGCGTGAGAACTACACCAAAAAGGGAGTTCTCAGTGGGTACCACCGTCAGACTCGACGGTCTGCCCACTAAGTCCTCAAGAGACATAAACTAACCAAAGCCGTAAAGACTAAAATAAAGAAGCTGGAGACTCTCAACAGCTACCAAGCCTCTATCTAAATGATCAAGAGGGGAGAATCAAAGAATGGTATGCAACCACTAGCACATGAAGTGCACAATCGACCCAATCGAGCTGACTGCCACATCTGGTCCAGTCAAACCTGCGCCCCACCTACGACCACCCCCCGCTGACGGGCAGGAATTACGTAGCGCATCCAAACGGACTAACTCGCTATCGAGTAGTGACTCATGCAGGCTACAGTCAAAATCCACTCTCTCTCTCAGAACGGAAGGCCTCAATATCACCAAACCTCTCGCACAACGGTCGACTAACTCACAGCGACCTCGGGACCACCGTCAATCCCCAAACGGTTCTCGACAACACTAGCACTGGTCTAAACACAGCTACTGGACTCCACTCGGTCCCCCTGACACGACTGCAACAATAAGGCAAATATCTGTAATAAACCCAATCTGGTGCCACCAGTAAAACTGGCATTGCCTACTCAGCGGAATCTGCACATATGGCTTGAAACCGCGGTATCGGCCCACATGGCTCGCATCCCAAAGTAAGTAACAAATCGGCATCTAAACCGTCCGATCGGAAACAAAAGTAAGTAACAGATCGGCATCTAAACCGTCCGATCGCACACTCCGGAGTGGCACTCGAGGGGAGCGACCCACACGAGTAAAGTATCTCTGTAACAAGTATCTCTGTGTAGCAGGACTTTGATCATGATTATGATCAAAGTGGAAAACTCTGTCCACTAAAGAAAGACCCAACCTCAATCGGATGCAAGTAAACGATAAGTGGAAAACTCCATCCACTAATGAAAGCCTCGATCCTCAATCAGATGCAAAAGTACTCAATAGTGGGAAACTCTGTCCACTAGAGAATTCAGATACCCAATCTGGTGCATAAATAAATATCCCGTCAACCGCCCAATATCCGCGGTTGCCGCAAAGCCCCACAACTAATCCAACCTGTCCCAGACACCAAGTCCAGACTACACTACCCAGACCCCTGCTCAAACCCGAGCAACACTGACCACCTGACTAACAAAGAAGGAGAAAAGGAAAAGCATGGTTTTTCCTAAGTCAAGTTCCAATAAGTAGTGTAGCAGTAAAAGATGGCCTAGCTACATGTCCAAACAAGCATGGTTTTGTCCTCAGAAACGATAAAAGTGGGTGAAACATATATTAGCAAAGCATGCTAAAGTATTCCTACTATGGTATACCAATCTCACCCAAGTAGGCCATTCCTTGCTTACCTCTCGCTCATATCGGTTGTACATCAAATATGCCTGCTATCAGTCATAGAGGGGTGACATCCCCACAAGTGCACTTACTTTCACCATAACATAAACACCTTATACAGTTACCAATATTAAGCTTACCCACCTGAAGAGCTCAATCCAAGGCAAACCTGGGGTCGGCAAAGAGCGCAGACGCTCACAGTCCAAATTCTGCCGAAACTGCATCCTTGGTACATGTCGCGAAAGTCTCGGCTCCAAACAGCTGAAAGTACCCCGAAATCAGAGTCTTCAGATCCAACGGGTCCAGCAACACTTGCAAACACCCCTGGGTACAACAATAAGGTTCAACGTTACACTTAATCCAAAAATATTCCAAGTATATACAATCTGCAAAAACAGCCCCAAAGATGTGAAATTTCCACCTGTAGAACGGACTCGAAAAAATCCAGCAAAAATACTATAGCGTTCCTGGCGTCGATACCTTCGAAACGAGTACCTGCACGTCAAATTCCGAGCCCCGTAGGCCGAGTTACAAATTCCACAATACAGGGCGCTCACAAACACACAACCGCACATCTGTATTTCCATGCACAGATAAAGGGAGAAAAATATACCTTCGAGAAAGACTTACAAAAATTCAATAAAAATACTGTTACAATTGTCGTATCGAGTGGATGAAAAAAGTGTACAGGCACGTCTCCATCCGATGCCCGGTTGCGGAGATAAAAATCCGGCAAGGAGTCGCTATCCAGAAATTCCATCAGAAAATGGGGTCCCAGTAAGCATGGAAAAACTCCTCAAAAAGCGCAAAACTAGGGGAAACAAAAAATACCAAGATTGTAGCTCTGTCTGTCGCGGATCCAACGGCACAAGAATCGCCTAAAACGGAGGTCGGAGTAGGCCGGAGAAGCTCGCGTACCGAAACGCGACGAAGGGGAACACAAATGGACGAGCGTCGCGCCGCGCAGTAAAAATGGAAACCTCGAGAAGCGTGCCACATAAAATCTCCAAACTCCGCAGATGGGTGCAGCACAGATCGGGGATCATCTTTGCTGAAGGCCTCCAGTCGGTTTGAAGCTCAAAAACACAGAAAAAGGGGAAGAAGAAGAAGCTCGGATCCTTAAATAGGCCCAGAAAACAAATGAAGAAATTACGGCTGTGTCCCCACTTCCGGGCATCCGGAAGATCCGGGCTGCTACAGTGTTGGGCCCAAATCCCCCACGGGCCTCCACGTCGTCCGCCAAACAGGCGACTGCGAGCGCGACCACCCACAAATCGCCACGTGGCCGCCTCCAAACGCCGACACGTGGCCCGGCAGTCGGTCAACGTGCGCGCGCCAGCACCGCCTGCGCACCCTGCCAGGCACGTGCCCCGAGGCGCCCCCCGCTGCACCGTGGTCCCGGTCCACTGCACCGGCCTATCGTTGTCCGCCACGTGTCCGCCCTCCGGTGTACGCCGGCCCCGTGGACCGCGCACCTGCCTGCGCGCCTGCCCGCGCATGCTCGCGCCCGCGCGCTGCCCGCCGCCGCGCCTGCGCCTGCCCGAGCCAGCACCGCCGCGCTCCGCCGCTGCCCGCCGCCGCCCGCCAGCGGCCAGAACAGTACACTGCCTCGAAAACCGTGCCGGGTCATCCGAACTCCGAAAAAATGCAAGTAGGTAGTCCATTTCATCGTTTTCGCGCGCTGAATCCAAATTTGCTGTCCGTTTTGCCAAATTCCAACTCTAAATTCCTTGGTCCAAACTTTGCGCTGAGTCCATTTTTAATATCCATTGCGCGCAAAACCACTTCTAAGCACTCGACGGGGTCAACTAACTACTCTCGTGATCCATTTAACACACTGAGCCCATCACTTGTGTCCAATTGTGTACAAACACCACCGACACACCTCGTAGGCCTCCAGAAGCCGCTGGTCACACTGTAGGAGTCCTACAGAGATCCGGGTCACCAGAAATAGTGCGGAACAATAAATTACAAAGGCGATACTAAAATTTACTGAAAGTTGCGATACTAAATATTACAAAGCCTGTATTTACACTAATGAAATTACACAAAGATTAGATAAATGTCCACTAGAGGCCTGGAAAAAATTGGCGAAACATCATATTTTCTTTTGCGATCTGCCGTTCAACCCACTTGAATGCAAGATCGTCATTCATTGTCATGAAAAGTTGACGATTTTGAGCATCCTTCAAAGCGTCGCCGGCAGCCAAAACCTGTTCACTAGTGAGCCCTGGTAGAGAATATATACGCATCATACAATCCTCGATGCACGGAATGGGTCGTCGAGCTTCAACATCCTTATTATACATCTGCCGTACTAGATCTAATTTTTCTTTGCCAAGCTGACCCATCTCTGCGACGGATTCAGAGATGCCGTCAGTTTCTTTCGACGGCCACCGGTTAATGTACGGTTTGTTCGTTGGCTAGGCTCGGGTACTGGCCTTTTGCCTGCTGAGCTGTGCCCAGACCCACTAGTAGTCTTGTTTGGAGGGGTGGGGGCTAGGTGACCTTTCGGTTGGTGGACCTCGCATGAATTCATTCATAGATGGCCCAGAGGACCCTGCTTCAAATTGAGACGGTAAGAGATATAATCCTGAGAATCTTGGAGCTATGATTGTATCATCCTCACCAGGGGATGATGAGGAGGAGCTAACTATGGTTGTAGTGGATGGCATGACTGAAGAAAAGCCATATCTACCGGTTGCGGTAGTCTTCTCTGTTAGAAACTCAAGATCCTTATACGGAGGAAATGGCCTATCCCTACATTTGCCATAAGCGGGATTTTCCTGACATAGGTTAATTATATTAGAAAGGCAATAAGAAATCAATTTGGTAAAAATTTGTTGAAAGCGAAATGAAATCACGTTACCAAGATCACGGCATCCCAGTCACAACTATTGCCTGCCGTGGGAATGTGGCGGATATAATCCCATCCCCAACCTTTAAACTCGGGGCGTGATAGATTTTATGGTATCAGAGAAAAAGGTACACGGTACCTAGGAAAAAACTGATTAGGATCTGGTTAGGATTGAACCCTAGGATGACTTATGACGTGAGAGCGCGGGGTATTTGTCTAGTTCTTAGGAGCTCAAGTGTATTTCACACTAATGAGTTGTTTCTTAACCTTGTTGTTGTGGCTACGAACGGTGTTCGCACGCTTTCTGGGCTTAGTAGGTGCAGTGGATGGAGTGTTAGCTGCGGTTGTGGTATGGGCCATGGGTTTGGTATTGTTGGTTTAATTGTTACGGAATTTGAGTTGGTGTATTTCGTGAAAGTATTGAGTCTTGAAGATTGAAGATGAAAAAACTTTGGATCATATACCTCAATCTCAAGAAAGAAGAATTCAAAAGGATCAGGTATGTTTAACTAAAGTTTTTTGGTGATCCGAATACTTCTTGTAGTGTAGAAACACCTGGAAGAATGTTTTATTGCATAAACATCAAAAACTGGACATGGGACATGTTCAGGATCCGGATCGGGCTCGGCAATCCGGATCCCGAAGGGTGTTCGTTCATACAATGTTTCAATCCGGATCGCAGCATTTCATGATCCGGATCCCGAACACTGGTTTTGCCTTTTCACTTGCACGATCCGGATCAGGAATCACAATCCGGATCCCGAACGTGATGTTTGGTGAGACTGTATGAACGATCCGGATCGGGGACTTCGATCCGGATCCCGAACTGGCATTTTTCTGGAAATCGTCTTTCTTGCTTCTGCGATCCGGATCGTCGAATTCCAATCCGGATCGCCGTCAGTAAAATCTCCAGAAAAGGCAGTTTTTGATCCTTATCTCCTTCCATTGGTTTCTAACCTATAAATAGCCCTTTTATTCATTTGTAGGGATCCGGATTGGAATTGGACGATCCGGATCGCAGAAGCAAGAAAGACGATTTCCAGAAAAATGCCAGTTCGGGATCCGGATCGAAGTCCCCGATCCGGATCGTTCATACAGTCTCACCAAACATCACGTTCGGGATCCGATTGTGATTTCTGATCCGGATCGTGCAAGTGAAAAGGCAAAACCAGTGTTCGGATCCGGATCATGAAATGCTGCGATCCGGATTGAAACATTGTATGAACGAACACCCTTCGGGATCCGGATTGCCGAGCCCGATCCGGATCCTGAACATGTCCCATGTCCAGTTTTTGATGTTTATGCAATAAAACATTCTTCCAGGTGTTTCTACACTACAAGAAGTATTCGGATCACCAAAAAAATCTTTAGTTAAACATACCTGATCCTTTTGAATTCTTCTTTCTTGAGATTGAGGTATATGATCCAAAGTTTTTCCATCTTCAATCTTCAAGACTCAATACTTTCACGAAATACGCCAACTCAAATTCCGTAACAATCTCCCCCTTTGGCGGTTTCGTGTCAAAACACAAATCCACAAAATAAAATTCAAAAAGGATATTTTTGTTGCAATCACCATACAACAAAAATTTACAATGGAGAACCAAAAATTAGAAACATGAGATAAACTCCTAAAACAGACTCTAGACTTAGACATCTGTACTCTCTGCACAAATAAAGCATTCTTGACAAACAAAAGCGTTAGATACCTCAAGAATTGAAACATACAAAACCAAGTACAGAGATAGAGTTTATTCTCATCATGACATTTGAAGAATTCAGATATGTAATCTATTAATTATTGTATAATGTTTGATCTAAACAATATTGCTTTAATCCAGTAGTCATTTTGTTGAGGTGTATAAGGTGCAGAGAATTCATGTTTAATGCCGTTAGAAGTGCAAAAATCAATGAATTTGAATGCAATACCTGTAAGCTTAGAAGAAGACTTGGAAGAAATTTGATTAGTAGGAAAAGTCATCTCATAAGTTTGTAAAGCACCTACTAATTCCTCTACACTCATCTCATCCGGATGACTAACGGTTTCAATTGTAGTGGCCCTAGTTCCCATGCAGTGTTTTTCCGATGGATCCACTATTAGAACACCTAGTATTGGTGTACCTGGCCCACAGTGCATCAATTGGGTGCTATTGATGGACCCTGTGTGCTTTTATTTACTGTTTTGGCCTTCGGCTGGGTTTGCCGAAGTTTCTGAAAGATTTAGGCCAAACAGAGGTCGTACATGGATTCAGCGCAGAAAAACGCTTGAAATCGACTATTTATTTGCTTAATTTGGAGTCCGGATGCCCAAAAAACGGACACCCGGAAGTTTTTAGTGAAAATGGTGCATGGGGGGGCCCGTAGACCGCCGGGATGCCACGTGGCAGGCTCTGATTGGCCGGTCTGCGATGCGCGGTCCACAGAGCAGCGCGCGGCGGTTGCACAGACCCGGCGCATGGACACGTGGCACCGCCTGATTGGCGGGCCCAGGGTGCGCGGTCTACCGGGTGGAGCGCGGCGGTGCATAGACCAGGCGGGGGACACGTGGCAGTCACCGGTTGGTCGGTGCACGCGGCGCGGTCCACGGAATTGCTGGGGTAGGCGTGGACCGGGTGCAGGAGACACGTGTCATCCTCTAATTGGCGGGTGCAACGTGCGCAGTGCACCGGACGCGCGGTAGGTGCCTCGGGGCGCGTGCCCACGTGCGGCCCACGTCGCGCTGCCGGCCAGGCAGCGGTCAACCGGGCGGACACGTGGCGCCCGCTCATTGGCGGGCGCCACCGCCTTACTGTGCGAGCAGGCGGACACGTGGCAGCCGGTGAGTGGCCCGCTTCGGTGTTCGCTGTTCGGGCGACACGTGGCGGGCTCCGAGGCGGGTCGGACGGATCGTGGATCCCGTCCGACGGCGTGTATTGGGCCGGGCCGCACTGTGCGCGCCCGAAAGTTTTGGGCCGGCCGCACTGTGCGCGCCCGAAATCTTTCGGGCGCCCGAAAGTTTGGGCCCGAGCCCATTGACTTGTGTTTTTTGGGGGCTTTTTTCATTGAGGCCTATATATAGGTTACCTTGGGCTGGCTTTTTCACTCTTTTCCCATGAGAACCAGCCCTTGCTCCCTTTATGAAAAATCTTCCTCTCCCTCTTAGCTAACCCCTGGAGAAATTTCAGAAAATCTGGAAGCCGCGACGACTGTGTTTCTTACCTCGTAGTGCGGAGCGACGTTCTACAGTTTGAGGCCCACTACCGTCGCATTTTCTTCTGGGAGACCTACAGAGCTACCCTGACCACATTTTTGGACGATTTCTTCGCCTGCGGTTGCACAAGAGGTATATCTACGTTTTCCGTGTTGATCATTCTTCCCAGAAATGAGTTCTTTTGAGGGTTTGGGGTACATTTTTACGCCCCTTTGCTACAGTTTGGAATCTTGACAGCAGCGGCTTCGCGGAATTTTATCTTCACTTCTCGATATCAGATTTCGACGATTCAAGAGCCTATCGACATCTACTCTTCGCGAGGATCGTCGTGATATTTTTATAGGAATTTTGGGAAATTTATTTTCAGGTGAAATTCGCGTGTGAACAGTAACTGTGTATGCAGATTTTGGAATGTGATTGTTTTGTGTAAATTGTTTGAAATTGTGAGTTGTTGTTGTACCCAGGACTGTAAGAGCACTTTTTCCGTGCTCCTGGCTCTGTGGATCTGGGAGATTGCCGACTGCTGGACTGTTTATCTGTACCGTCCCGGACAGTTAGCGTGTTCAGGTGGGTGATCCTGCTTGCAATAACTATGGACTGCACTCTAATTCTGCAATTATAAATGCATACATGATAGTATTTGAGCGATATAAACTGTGCAAACTGTATGATAGTACCCATTGTTAGTAAATTGCTAATTTGATGATCTTATTAGAATTCTTGCCACACATGAACCATTTTAATTGGAAAACTTGACTTAGTACATCTAGTATGCATAGTATATCTTACTCAGATGACTCCTGTTAGAATTATGCATTTGCTTTAGTTCTCCCACGTCAGTTGTTACTTTTGTCATTCTGGACATAGTGGTCTTCCCTTGAGTTGTGGGATTGGGAGGTTTAGTGGCTTTTGATGCATTGTACTCGTGTCTGGGGACCGGAGTAGAGTTGGTAGCAGTTTGTAGATTGTTCATCATTGAGATAGTGACATGTGGGACTGGGATCTTTGGGAGATGATCATTGGGACAGTGATTGGATCATAGCCTGCAGGAGCCATACTTGAGTGTTGGGTTATAAACTATATGGATCTAAATAGGGGAAAAAACACCCTAGAGGGGGGTGAATAGGTGTAAACAATAAACACTCAAAAAATCATTGCGCAATAAACCCAATGCGGAAAATAATGAACACGCAAGATTTTTTACGTGGAAAAACTCCAAACCGGAGTAAAAAACCACGGGACCGATAACACGGCGAAATCCACTAGAATAACACACGTACAAGGTGATATAACGTACTCACAGACGACTCAACCTTTTTCATACGCTCCTAGTAGATCTTCCCGCTCGCTCCACGACGCTTCTCGAATCCACGATCTGCGCCGCCAACGCCGAATCCTCAGCGTCCAACGTCGAATCCACGACGTCCAACCGAATCCACGGTCTTCACCCAATGGTAACCTTCGAATCCACGAATGTACCTCGCTCCGAATCCACGAGAGCGTTGCACCTTGAATCCACAAGGCCACGCGAATCCACGCGCCGATATGGGGTATATCGTTGTTTTTGGGTGGTGATGATCCGCCGAATACTTAGATCAAAGATAGATCGGAAATACCATCTAAGTATTCATTAGTTTGATTCAACTCAAGATGTGAGTATGAAAACCTAGAATCAAACTAATCAATATAGATGAAGAAACATAGAATAAACTCTATTGATTTCCTTTCTTCTCTATATGTGGATCAACCGTCCTTTTGGAAAATGACGGCTAAAATTTCCCAAACCCTAAAAATGAAATATAGGGTCTATTTATAGGTTAGAAACCCTTGGAAGAATATACGGATCAAAAACAACCTTTTCTGGAAAGAAATCCCGACGGCGATCCGGATTGGATTTGGCG
Source organism: Tillandsia fasciculata (assembly GCA_029168755.2). Classification (NCBI taxonomy): domain Eukaryota; kingdom Viridiplantae; phylum Streptophyta; class Magnoliopsida; order Poales; family Bromeliaceae; genus Tillandsia; species Tillandsia fasciculata. The sequence continues at coordinate 55,758 of JAQOTM010000293.1, read as the reverse complement.
ATCCGGATTGCAGAAAGCATAAAGACGGTTTCCAGAAATTAGCATGTTCGGGATCCGGATCGTAGTCGCCGATCCGGATTGTTCATACAGTTTCACACAAACATCACATTCGGGTCCGGATTGGTAAATCCTGATCCGGATTGGAAAAGTGAAAGGTAAAACCATGTTTCGGGATCCGGATCATAAGATGCTGTGATCCGGATGAAACAGGTGTATGAACAAAACCACACCCTTCGTGACCGGATTGCATCCCGATCCGATCCTGAACTGTCCCATGTCCAGTTTTTTGATGTTTAAGCAATTAAAACCCTCCAGTGTTTCTACACTATAAGAATATTCGGATCGCGTCACAAATATTTAGTGTAAAATTTTACCATACCTGATCCTTTTGAACTCTTCTTTCTATGAGATTGAGGTATACGATCCAAAGTTTCTTATCTTCATCTTCAAGACTTAACTATTCACGAATACGCCAACTCCAAATTCCGTAACATCTCCCCCTTTG